>NTHP01000119.1:940299-952603 GCA_003416845.1 Oplegnathus fasciatus | reverse complement strand
CCAGTTCCGATATCGGTAAGGTGTGGAGGGACAGGGTTTCAGATGCTATTCATGATTCAAAAAGCACTTCATTTGGAGCATACTGACACCTTTATTACCTGACAGCAACAGCGGTATAGACGGCAGTAGATTTGGTTTATCCTGCATTTTCAAATCTATGCAAAACAGATTTGTATGTCATAAGGTAAAGAAGAAACAAGGCCTTGTCAGGTTTTTGCCACCAATTGTTCTACTTGTGGTCTGAGCACTGAATTAGAAGTTACTTTGAAATACAAATGCTGTGGTTTATCAGAACAGCATTCAGAACTCAACTCATTTCAGGAGATTGGGCGGGGTCAGTATTATTTTTGATTGTTACTTGGAAGCAGATGTTCCACTAAAGTCTCACTCAACATGCCAGGCTACTGCTCATATGTGTAGGTCATCCCATGAGCCAATCACATCACGACCTTGCTCTTTAGTAGTCAGTTACCATTTGCCTTTTAACTTAACAGAGAACATCTCTAAGGTGTGCAATCGTTTGTGTGTCAGTCTGTTTTTTTGTAGAGTTTGTGTTTGGAAGGCATTTTTCTGTATAGATGACCGTGTACTTCCCTCCTGTTCATACGTTGACTGTCATAACCATGGCCATTTGTTGGTGAAATGTGAAGTGCAATTGCTATTGGTCAGTATTTTGTCATAGGGATTTTAAGGGTTTTGTTGTTGCTTGGTTTGGAAGACTATTTCGGCATGACTTGCAAGAACTGTTCCCCTGATTTGCACTACAGGATAGAATTGAAAAAGAACGAAGGGGCAGTAGTTGGATGCTTTTTAGGTCATGTATAATTTGCACTTCCTGTTCGTAGTTGCTATTTGAAATGATAAAAGAAAATTAGGTGCCTCTTGCCAAAAAGCTTTTTAATCAGCATAATAATAGAAAGTCAAGTAGAATCTAAATCTGCAAATAAATTATTCTAATATTTTTTCAGCATCTTTTAAGAATAAATTGGTTCAATTTTCTCCTTATGCTTTTTAGATACATTGACTAATACCTGTGCCCAAAAAATGACAGACATCACTGTGATATATACCTTTTACAAAATTTAAATTCTTAAATTGAAAGCATTTATATGGAAATTGTTAATTTTCTGATAATTGTCTTGTTTTATGAAAGAGAAGTGTTGTCTGATAATTCCCCCCCCCTGACTTGTTGACAGAGAAAGGAAATATATCCACAATATATTTAAAAAATTCATTTGGAATTGTTAGGAAAGAATGAATGATAGATCAGGTTTATCTCCACTGATTATCAACTTGGACTTGAAGTATGGATATTTAATATAATTTAGAAATTAACTATCTTTGCCATGTTGATGCAATTAAAGAGTCTTCTGAAATTAAAGGGACTTATGTGAAACTGAGCAATTTGTATTTTTTATTTATTTCTCTCTGTGTGTGTGTACATGTTCTAGTCCAGACCATTTGTTTCTTCACTTTCCTCACACGGATGCTGACAAGAAAGAGGCCTAGCAGTTCAAGAGATCTGATTCTGAGGGCTGACCCATGTAAAAACAGCTAATTATGTTGCATAAATAAGGATTATAAATTGGGGATTGTATGAAAATTATTTGGGTGGAGAGGAGGGCTGAACCTTATGTTTCATTTTTTTTTAAAAAGAAAGGCCCTCCTCAGTGTTATAAATATTTTCTTATTATTTTCTTATTATTATTCTCCCATTGAATGCAGCACGACCCTCCCCCCAATATCTCCAAAAAATATAAAAATACTAAAACTACTACCCCTATCTCCTGTGCTAAAAATCTCTACCTCTATCTCTATCCACCCTTCAGCAAAAAGAAAAAATACATAACCATTCCCTAATTCTGACCCCCTTCCTTCCTAATAATTTTCGTACAGTCCCTTAGAAATATGAATTAGCATTTAAAGTGAAAATTGAAGTCAGACCATCAAACCAAGCTAATCTCTTGACAAAAATGAACTAGTCCTGAAAAATCTTAAGTCGTGATTCATTACAAAGTAAGAAACTTCTGTTAACTTGGGGTAAGTCAACAAATTCAAAGTTGTGAAGATGTAAAATTATAAGTTACTCCAGTTTACAAAGGAAGTTAACAGGAGTGAAAAAGGTTGGACAAACTCGAAGGCAAAACTTAAGAAATTAAGTTAAATTGTCTTTTTTACAGTGTGCATGTGCACTATTGCACTTATGTTCCTTCGCTGCCAATCTGTCCTTGCAGGCACAGGCCTCAGCTTTTGCATGAATCACTTGTTAACTTGCAGGGTCAAAGGTCTTTTATGAGTTATCGCTGGAATTTGCCCAGGCGCTCAGTCAGTCAGAGGCAGGCGGACTGTGTGCCACCACTTTGACCACTTCAGCACTCCTCCTCCACGTTAGACCCCGGGTCTGCCAAAAAAAAAAAGAAAAGCAAAACCAGCAAACATGGACAACACCTATGACACCGTAGATGAGGGAAGTGTACATGAAGAGCGCAGTGATGGAGCTGACAGCCCCGACAGAGAGCCCAAATATGAGAGCTCAGGTGAGGCGAGGGAGCAGCTGCACAGCGAGGTGCAGGTCCACGCCTCTGCGGGGGGAGAGCGCAGCTCGCCGGACTACATGGACACCAGAGACGGGGACAAACAAAGCAGCTCGTCCTCTTCGTCCAGCGATGATGAAGAGGGGAAAGAGGAGGAAGAGGTTAAAGCAGAAGAAGTAGCAGAGGAAAAAGCAGAGGTGGAACCGGAGCCAGTGGAGGAGGTGAACGGCGAGGCGCACGACGGATCCAGGCGCTCATCGGCCTCCTCAGCATCCTCCGCGTCCCCCGGAGACCCGTGCGACGACCCGCCGATCCAGAAAGAGGATAACATGGAAGATGGGATGCTGATGGCGTACACCCACCAAGACACCGACACCAAGCCGGAGGAGTCTGTCGACTACAGCCTGAAGACTCTGGAGAATGTCACTCTGGATGAGAGCAGCGCCGCACCGACTGATCCCAGCCAGCCTGACATCGCTCTGTTCGTCAAGGTAAGAAATACATGCAGGTCAGCAGAAGACCGCACAGTGTTTGCTGGGTTGAGGCCAAGCATCAGTTGGCCTCAGCCTCACTGTATCAGACGCACTGTTGTTTTTTTCACTTTTATTAGTGATGGACTCAGCTCTATAAACAAGTTGCCAAAAGGCTCCTTGAAGCCATGTTGTGTATCTTTCACTGTGCTGGGAAATTCGTAGTTTCTTTGTTGTTAGTGTTGGTTACTCATGATGGAAAAGCAGCACTGCAGAGTATAGACTTAAATCCTCCTTAAATATGCATCAACCAACTGGCATATTCTGCATTTTGGGGATGGAACATTGATTTCAACTGTAGTACAGCAGTATTGCAATATCTGCACATACCTGTATATCTGCACATTAGTGCACATACTGAGAAACTCCATCCAAAAGTGTAACGTCAATCTGTTCCTGTGGATGTTGGTCACTTGGCCATTTGTTGGCCAAGTCTGAGCCAAAAACGTGACTAATCACCACATTATCCACTGAGGTGATGATATGATAATACTCATATAAACTAATCTGGAGCAGAGCCAGCACTGAATGATATGACCAATCAA
Organism: Oplegnathus fasciatus; assembly: GCA_003416845.1. Classification (NCBI taxonomy): domain Eukaryota; kingdom Metazoa; phylum Chordata; class Actinopteri; order Centrarchiformes; family Oplegnathidae; genus Oplegnathus; species Oplegnathus fasciatus. Next base: position 948,994 of record NTHP01000119.1, on the reverse strand, counting down.
GATCTAAATCTAAATTAGTATAATTTGCTATGTAGATTTACACAATGTGGAAATCTGACTTTGTGGATTCCTTTTGTAGGTCATATTAGGGTAAGAAAATATACAAGAATTAAAGCCTAAAACACATTGTTAATAAAAACTATAATGATGTTGTATAAAGAAATAATACTTGATTACTAGAAATCTTATTTATAGCCAGAGTATACACATGGTTTTCTGTTGAAGCCTTACTAATTTTAAAGGTTATCTAAGTTTAATAAATTAACTTTTTCCAACTTAGTGATTAGAAGCAAATGTACTATAACAGTAGCTTTATTATTAAACAGAAGTATATTCAGAAATATCTATGACATTGATGGAAGCAGTGATCTCTTTGTACCAGAAGCTTTTTCAGTGACTTAAATCTGGAGGCAGTGTGATGTAATAATTAACTTGTTTACTGTACGACCATAGAAACCAGGGGTGAACTCCATGCCTGAGCAAATCCAACTGTGTGTTTTTCTGCTTTTCTGATAGAGCTGGTGTGTGAGGTGTGCTATCAGTACATGCAGGGGTCACTTTGCTGATTGGGCAACAGAGATTGAGAGTCAGTGAGAGAGTCGAGGAGCTCTGTTTGAGCTCACCGAAGGCCTTGTAATGGGGAATGACAGTAGTTGCTTGTGCTAAATCTTAAATTTGTCATGGCTTTGTATTATATCAGCAAAGGATCATGGTCAGACAGAAATGGGTGTATGCAATCAACTCAGATGAGCTGCAAACAAACAAACTAACTGCTGCAGTCTTTTTGAAATGATCCACACTTCCTCCTATAGTTGTGACAGGGACTGGGGCTAACTCCAGAAAGAGTATTAGCCGTTAGTTCTGCCAAATCCAACAATTTAACTTCATGAATATAGCATTAGCATGAGAAAAACATATTGAATGGCCATTATTATGACTTTTACCAAGGGCAAATTCTCAGTAAAAAAGATTAATGATGTTCTTATAAAAAGTCTTAAAGAAACCTTATTCCTTTAGTTTAGGATAAATCTGTCCTTGCAGCCGATTTTCACCCATTTTCTTGATGATTAGGAACGACATCTGTGGAATTCACCTCAGTCAACACCAGAGCAGCGGAAACCACAGCATATTAACACATTTAAGTACAAAAGGACAGAATTTGGCACATAGATATGTGCTATCTTAATGTTATTACATCGCAGTTATGATAAACAAGGACCATAGTTCACCATGGAAGTGACAACATACTCGGCCCCCTTCTCTGCGTACCACCCGGCCCTCTAACCTGTCCAACCCGTGGGTGGATTTCCCAACAGTTTAATCTTCAACGATCGCCATAAACCAAAGTGAACTGCACTATAAAAGTAGGGAGGAGACTTAGGAGATCATCCACCCATGCTGCAAACACTACGTGGCCCCTCCCCCGCTGGCTACGATAAAGCAAAATAAGCTATCACCACTAAAAAGCTATTTCACAGGGGACAATCCCTTTTTAATCTTATGCTGTATGATAACAAGCTCTGTCTAAGATAACGCTGTACAACTATACAAGATGCTGAAGTCTCATAGTTTGGATGGCCATATAATCATATTCATAGGGTCTGTTGTCCCTGATGGTTCATCTCACGACTCAGAATTAAGACAATGCTTATATTGACGAGACTGATGGGTTGACACATTTGGCAAGTGTGTGTCGACACGAGTGGAGAGTTCAGACACTCCCCTCCGCCTCGTCTCCGGAAAGATACAAAATGGCTGTTACTGTTTGATGTTTGGGTGAATGATTAGCCCAACAAGTCAGTGATTTCAGCGTCTCAAGAGGACACCAAGGCCATTTCTCCTAAGCCCTTAATGATTTCATGACCATCAGGAATTTAGAAATCCTTGAAGGTTAGACATTTTGGACAATATGCATATTTGCTGTTTTGCCGAGAGTTAGATGAGAAGATTGATACCACTGTCATAAGTCCTAAAGCTCACTAATTAACCCTTATATATCGTCTGTTCAATCCGCACAAAAAGTGTAAAAACAAAAATTTGGGGGGGACTTCCTAGCTAAACTAAGCTAATTGGCTGATCTTCTCATCAAACTCTCGGCAGGAAAGCAAAACAAGCGTGTTACCAAAGATGTTGAACCGCTCCTTTAATGGTTACATGATGTAATTTAAGAGGAATAAGTACAAACAAAAGATCAAATAAGCACAGATGCACGTTTTGTGTTTAAAAATGTAAAGGTTTAACCAAATTTGATGATTTAATCTGTAATTTTGTTCCATCATGCTGTTCTCGAATAGTGTAGGTTTTACGTGGGGTTATATGCCGGACTATTTCTTGGCCTTTGGACAGAGCCGGGCAAGCCGTCTCCCCTGCTTCCAGTCTTTATGCTAAGCTTTAAGCTAACTGCCCGCTGGCTGTAGCTGTATATTTACAGGACATGTGTGGTATCAATCTTGTCATTTTCAACATTTTCCCAAAATATCGAGCTATTACTTTAATAATCATAAAATCAGCTAAACTCACTGTCTTCTCCGGTTTGTAAAATATGCTTAAAAATATGAAGACAGCTTCTTTAAAATGCAAGGAAGTGCAGTTGTACCCATATGGAATGAGGTTTTCTATTTATTGATGCCATTTGGTATAGAATGAGATCTAAATGTGAAAAGACTTGGGGCTCAGCTCATTATCATGTATTGTTTTCATCATGTGGGCGCTGTGGAGTCTGTTGAGACTGTAACTTTGATTACGGCCCATACAAATAAACTCACCAAAACCTAAAATAACACATTTAGAAACCACTCTACTATTTTCCCTCATAAACACCGGTAATGAACTCCGTCTTCCATAGTTCCAGTAATTGGTTTGTTCTGCATGTTGGTATGTCAGCCAGGAGAGGGGGCTGCTCTATAAATAGAAACAGTTAAAACAAATTAGCTCTAGCCCCCCCATCTCTCTCTCTTTTTCTGCTTTCATCTGACTTTCAAATTCACAGATGATAAGAGGTTTTATTCTTGGGTATATCTCTCTCAGCTCTGTGCCCGTTCGAATGAAGCAAGTAGTGAGTGCCGCTCAATTTCTTCAGAGTGTGCTGATAAAGATTTTTGCTGTCCGACCTGCTTTTATTTTTGTCGCCCTCCATAGGCCCTTTTTTCCGTAAACGAGCGCCAATTCCTGCCTTAAAACCAAAGCCAAGAATGAATAATTCACAGAGGAATCTTCTCCAGGTCTCCTACTGGTGATCAAATATAACCTGTCTTACTGTGCCAAAGTCAAACACGTGAACACGCATTAAATATGAATGCTGCTGCTCACGCACTCAAAAACTGACGAAAAGTGACGCAAATATAACCCCCCGTGTTTTGGGTCATGGGATGATATTTTGATATTCGGGAATACTAAAGAGCGATGATAGTTTTGATAGTTTGTAATGTGGCTGGACTGACTTGATCCGACCCAAAGAAGCAAAGAGACAGAGAAAAATAAGAAAATGAGGTTTAGGAGAGATCGGGCAGATAAGAGAGGAGGTGATGGTAGTGATGTGTGTTAGAGGGGAGTTTCGTTGCAGTGGTGGGAAGAGAGGGATGGGGCTCCACCCCCTGGTATAGGCTGACACCTGTTTGCCACTTTGTGTCAGTGAGAGCTCGCTCTGCTCTCCATCTGTGTCCAAATCAGAGCGCAGGGCTCTACCTGCCACCTAGGACCGATTCTCAGCCTCACCTGCGGGACACAAACAGGGGAGAAGACAGCCTTCACAGGACCAAAAGGGTGCTTGAGATCTTGATTCAGGGACTAGAAACCAAAAGAGCTTCTTAAGGTGTCAGGGATCACTGTCAGCGGAGAGAGGACAATCTCAGAGATTTTCCACCTTTTTCTGGAGGATGTAGACCTCCAAGGAAAAGCAAAGGACCGTAGTTTAAAAAAGAAACTAAAGAATCAAGGTGACAGCCAGAAGCAGGCATCATGTCCACTAACGGTCAAGACAGAGACCCTGATATCGAGCTTTTTGTCAAGGTAAGACAGAGACAGAAGTATGGTTACAGTGTTGTCTAGAGTTAAGTTTTGATGGAAGATAGAGACAGTATATCAGCAGGATTCTCAGTGTAGCACCAGTGTGTGTTGTGGAAAGCTCATGTAACTCAATAGCAGAGGTAGAATTACAGTCGCACTGGCACACTGTTCTCTATGTTGACCCAGGATTGTTGTGACAATGATACTGAAGCTGCTTGTTGATGGTGGGAAGCTCGCACCAGGGCACAGCTGTGGTACCAATACTCCATCTAGCACATTAAGCAGACTTTTTTAAATGAAGGACTGCATTATGTTTAGCGCATGCTGGGTTAATTTCTCTTCACTCACAACCCATTAAGTCAGGCATTCATTGATCAATAGATGCTCCAGATTATCTCCTGAAATAGAGCAAAAATGATAAAAGCACCAGTTTGGAAGTGCCACTTTCAGTAGATACAGCAGTGTTGTTTTGTTCTCCACAGCTAGACGCACTCGAGGCCCTGTGGGAAATGTTAGAGGCAGATGAATCTACCCGAGGCAGGTGAGGTGGAGGCAGGTGGTAAAGCTCATTGCTGATGCGCTGCCTGGATACACTGACCCAATTAGCTGGTGTGGAGGCTGCTTTCAGTCAATCCACCTCCTAGGAATACGGTCAACTAGGTAACTGAAAGTCCACTGACACGCGATCGGTTTGCATCACCCTTGTAAGCCTTATACGTTCCTCTGTTGTTTCAGTACCTGAAAGAAAAATACAGCAGCTAGATAATAAGTGTTTTGCCTTATATTTAGTTAGCGACTCTAAGCTGTCACTCGTTCAATAAATGTTGTTCTTAATGAAACCAAACTTTGGCTCTATGTGACGCACAAACCTTGTATGCGGAGTGGTTTCCATAGCAGCTGCAGCCCTGAAATTAGTTTTTTCCTCATGCCACCATCTGAGATGTGACCTAGATGGACAGAGAACCATCCTACATGGCTGCACCTCCTTTAATGACCTCAGCCCTGCACAAAATTTAGACTTTTACTGTACAATATATTCAACACATCACGACACAATATATTTGGGTTATTGTAGCACTTTGTGGACTGCAAAGCTGAATCTTAGCTCTTTCTATTTATCTTAAGGAGAGAGAGGATCTGTACATTGTAGGAAAGCGTGCAGCAGCATGATCAGTTCACATCAGTACCCCAATGATGAATCTCAGGATTGAGACATAAACCCCTCATGAGTAGCAAGCCTTCACATGGTATAGTCATTAGAGCAGCTCTCCAGTGATTTTAGACATCAAGATCAATTGAAAAATACTACACAGCCTGTGAACTGTTATACAATGTCTTCTGTGACTCTGGAGGTCATCAGGGTATTCTCTCAGAGAGCTGTTCAAACATGGATGTGAAGAAACATGTGGGTGTTTACCAGGCAGTGGGGCAAAAATGCAATAGTTGAGAATAAAGGATGAGGTTGAAATAAGGATATCTCGGCCTCTGCTGCAACAGTTTTGACCATTCTTGTTTCACTCTCTATTTTTGATCTAAACTGTGGCGGCATGCTGTGATAAAGCTCAGGAAAACATGGTACTTATTGTGCAAATGGTACAATGAAGTTCAATTTAATGAGCTTTTAATAGCTTTCAAATTGGAATTGAAACAGCAACATAATTAATTCAAATTATTACTCTGAGCCTGATCTTTCTATTGGAACAAAGTGCATTTGTACATGAGAGAGTTAATGGCCAAATACTGCAGTATTAATTAATTACAAAAGAAACATAAAACATGAGGAATTGTCTTGTTTACTCTGCCTTGGTAGTGACACATTTATTCTCATTATAATGTGTGGTAAGACAAACCAAGGACACTGACACCCAGTTATAGTATACATGTATGTGTATGTGATGGATCACATGAAGTAACTCCGGTGGACCCCGCTCATCATCAGATCACTCAGCGGCTCCGTGCACTCTCGTTCCTTGTGCCCACAGGCCCGGTTGTGTGTGACAGCTTTTGTCCTCCTTGTTCTAGATGTTGATTGGCTATTATCAGCGGCTGTGTATTGTGTTACCGCCGTGCCGCTGAGCCTAGCCATAACAATGCACAGACAGAAGCATCGCAGGCAGCATGACAGCACTGAGCATCAATGGCTGGCGCACAACAACACAGTTGGCTCAGCTACTTTTAGACTGACAGCCCTGTTTTCTGGTCTTTGCTAGGAGCAGTGCACTGTTGGGCACATGTCCTGACTGGCAAAATGTTTTCCAGTTCAGTGTAGTATCTTTTATTTGTAAAGTACACCAAGTAAATCATTGAATCTTGAAGGATAGTAATAATGAAATTGCTCATAATTAAATTCATCTACTGGATTCTTGAATAGTTTAAAGAGAGTTTCATTTCCAAATCATTCATTTAATAAATGAAGGAGACTCTCTCCTCTGTCAAATCTCTGCTCATCCTGCTGACCTTGAGGTCAGTGCACTTATTTTGCTGTGTGTTGTGGACCTCTCTGTGTCTGCAGGCCTACAGGTCTGACCCTGCACTCTGTGCCCCGTGGGCCAGTGAACCATGGGATGGAATCACTATGTATAATTCAGCTGGGCCAGTGGCTCAGGTGTCACTGCTGATGCTGTGCTCTGTGTGTCCATACATGCCGACACATGATCTCACCGCATGTATGCAAGTATACGAAGGAGAGGAAGTGATTACATCAGTAGAGTCGCTGCAGGGAGAAAAACCTGCAACTCCTATTTGGTTATTTTCATGCTTTAAATTTAATTGAGAAATGATGTGGTTCTCTGTAGGATAAAAAAAATCTTGAGCCACTGATGAACTCATTTTCAAAGCATTTGGATAAATGCAAAGGCAGATGAATCAGCCTGGGGTGAGCAGCCTGCGCTCGCCGTCGGGCATTTTAAAATGCCCGACGGCGAGCGCAGGTTGCTTGTGTTATATGCCCCCAGAGTGTACTTTTGGTTTGACTCTTTCCTTATCATAAACGTGTATCAGGGATTTAAGGCTGACGTATTTATGTGTGTTTGCAAAGTGTTTACATTTATGCAACCCCAGACGCTCCTCTGAACAACCTTACTGGTCAAATAAAAGTCAAAGATAACAGTCAGATAAATCCAATATGTATTTAATCGTTAGAGGCATGGTTGCCAGGTTCTCCGAGAGACAGCCTTGTGACCAGAGATTTTCCCAACAGCAGAAAGCTGGTGTAGCAAGTAGGGGGAATGTCCCTCCTCATGAAGGCTTGGGTTCAAGCTGTGACCTGGAGCAAGACAATTAATCCCTCCTAGCTTCTGGGGTGCAGATCTGGAGCACAACCTGGAGCCTGGATGGAACCGTCAAATGGTTGGCATTTTGGCTTGAAAAATTACTTAAACAAAATAGTTGGTCATTTTTCACACCATAGATGGAGCTGTTGTCCATCCACTGTATGTGTATTTTTGCCTCTGTACACAATTTTTCCACTATAAGTCATATTTCGTCGCTCTGATTTGTTCTCTGTCGTCTTGCTTGTGCGCAGGCAGGAAACGATGGAGAGAGCATCGGCAACTGTCCCTTCTCTCAGCGTCTCTTCATGATCCTCTGGCTCAAAGGGGTCGTGTTCAACGTCACCACCGTCGACCTCAAAAGGTGAGGATGCAGGAACGCAAACAAAAACACACTTGTGCGCTCGCCTGGTCTCTCGTGACACACTGCTTTCTCTGTGTCCTCTACAGAAAGCCTGCAGATCTGCACAACCTGGCTCCGGGGACGCACCCTCCTTTCCTGACCTTCAACGGGGAGGTCAAGACCGATATCAACAAGATCGAGGAGTTTCTGGAGGAAACGCTCTCTCCTCCAAAGTAATTCAACTGGACGGTTTTATAGCACGTAGTTTACAGTATCAGATTTTATCACTGACTACACACACGCTGCTTTTGGCTGGATTTATGTCACTTCAGCAACACTGTTGAAAGGGCAGGAAACATTTCAGTCCAATAAAAGTGAATGTGTGCTGTATTTGAAGACTGATGTTAACTGATATAACTGTTTGTTGTTTATGACTGCTGTAAATCTTTCATGAATGAGTATATATATGTGTCTCGGGCACTTTTGCACATTTAAAATTTGAAAACAGAAACCTATATGACTATATAACTATATGTGCTTCAACAACAGCCACAGCTTTTGTGTAACTTTTGAAAAATCAAGACAGGTTTATTGTTTTTTGTTATTGTCCCCCCGCCCCCCCCAAAAAATCAGACCAAGTGTGTGAGCAGTTGCAGAGAAAAACGTCAGATTAACTAAATCTTTCTTTTATTGCCTGCAAAGTTTTTTTACATTATAAATGGACCTTAGTGTGAGAGAGCTTAAGGGGCGGGCGGCCAACTCAGTGTGAGTGTGTAACATGCTTTCAGTCTGAGCTGAGCTCCAGTCCAGGTGTTAATGCTATCCAGATGGTTTGGTCTGACTGCGTCTCCTGACTGCATCTCCTGCCTCTGTCCCCCCACCCGTCTGCTCAGGTATCCCAAACTGGCCGCCAAGCAGAGAGAGTCGAACACAGCTGGAAATGACATCTTCGCCAAGTTCTCGGCCTACATCAAGAACACCAAACCAGAGGCCAACGCCGGTGGGCTGCTCATATTTGTGCCATTTACACTCACAGACGCACACACACACACTCGCTCACAACAGAACGAGATGAAAA
>NTHP01000119.1:863975-930301 GCA_003416845.1 Oplegnathus fasciatus | reverse complement strand
AAAAAAAAACACAACACAAACAAAAGCAGATGAGGACAAAATGGGATGTCAGTGCTGCATTGATGTGTAAACAGTTTTTAAAAGACCATTTCCTGTTCAAAGTTAGGAAAGAAAGAAGCAGATTAAATAAATTCCAACAGATGTGCATAGTTACTATGGAGACACTGAATAAATCTGTAATTGGAAAAAAGCTATAAAATCACAACAATCTAAAAGGTTTTTATTTGCTTTCTTATGTTACACTGTAACAGCAAAAAGACTTTTCGTTTGGACTGAAGCAATTGGGGAAATGTAGTGTGACATGTTCAATTCCATTAACTGAGTTCAGAACATCCTCTGCAGAGACTGGAAAAGAGGCACTGCGTGCAAACCTTCAATGAAAAGCTTGAAGCCTGATCCTTGGACAGGGCCATGTTTTTCTCAGCTTTTTCAAATTGGGTTATTATATTACCTACATGCACTGAATATCATATTGTATGAAAGCAAGAAAAATGCTTTTTTCAAACAAATACCAACTGCCTTGTGAGATCAGATTCAACTCCAATGTAAATGACTTGTTTGGCCAAGTGTTATCCATTCTGTGAGTGTATGTGTGTGTGTGAGTGTGACTCCAGTGGCGTTATATCTACACTGAGGACCAAAACCACGAGCCCTGCTGGCAGCCAGCCGCAAGTGCTGCTAGAAATAAAACAAGAAATAAGTGCTTTATGAAACAAACATACACAGGTCTCCCATATTTTTTGGTTACCAGTTTGCTGCCAGCAGCTGCATCCAATCACCTCGGTTTTTGCACTTTTTTCCTTTAACTCCAACACTTTTTTTAAAAGCCTCACATAGTAATTTGAAATTGGAAAATATCAGACCTCCGCTCACACTGGTGCCACAGAATGATTTTAGATCGTGACACCGGTTAGTGAGGACGATACAAATCTATTTGGAAACCATGTCAACAAAAGCAAAAAAATGTAAAAATAAATAAACGTCTGAAGGAATGTCACAGTCTCTTTTGTCTTTAACTGTGATATTTCCTGTTCAATCTCAGAGACTGAAAGAGAAAAATGCAAAGAAACGAACAAAAAGTACCCGTGTGTGTCACACACTAAGACACACTTTTTCAAAGCTATCTTTTGCACATGATATAAAAGCTATAATAGACTTGGCAGGTTTTCCCTATAATCTTGACAGAGCATTCAGCCGGACTGGATGTGAAAAAAGACATTTACCAAATCTGTGAGACTTGAGATCACCCAAGGATTATTCCAGTCCTGAGGAGTTCACGTATCATAAAATAACAGAACCTTAAAGTCCAACCTGCTGCTTTGGAGCGCACCACAAGGCGTGGCACCGCCATAATCGTCTTTGGGCTACATGTCAGTTTGTGTATAAATGTACCATATGTATCTGTGTGCATGTCAGAGTAGACAAACTAAAGAAATCAAGCAGAATTTCCCCATCGGATAATTATTTTTTCCCCATTGAAGCTCTTTCATGGTATGTTGCCAAGAGGCACAATACGAGTTATTGCTCAATAAATACCAAAGGTTTAATTCCAAGCCAAATGTGTGTCAACGCCTAGCGAGGATGTTGGGCTCTTAATGCGTGGAGCAGTTAAACTGAAAGTTACACCAGAAGAAACATGTTGCAATACTCTTTGGAAATTACATTTCATATTCGAAACGATTTAAATCTTTGGGTACTACAAAAAAAAATTAAACCTCTAACTCTCTTAAATTACCTATCAAAAAAAAAAAAATCATTTTAACTTAGTCATATAGATGCATCAAAAATATTCAGATTACACTTCTTTGACTCAAGTTTCAAATACAATACATAATTTATGGCTTTATAAGTTAAAACTAAGAAAACGCCTCAATCTACATCAACGTTTCACCCACAATATACAAGTTAAATTAATTGGTTTAAAGCAAATTTACTGTCCATACCACTTAAGGTAACATATGCGTTACTCTCATCACTTGCTACTCAGTGCCTAACTTGCATCTTGATATTGTCGTAGTACAAAAACATGCTCTGCAAAAAGCCTTATTGAAATACAAACACTATACAAAAGAGGCAGTCTTTTACAAATATTGATGAAGCATCCCTTAGCTCGTGGATTATAATAAAACTGGAATAATGTCTCATCCACTTGGGCCTAGTAAACCAAAATTGTCTTTCTCATTATTGCTGCGAGAATGACTCCCTTTGTAGTGCCTTGGTCAAAACACATTCCAGGAAGACAAGTCCGTACAAGTCTGATCTTTTTTTTTTTTTTTATCTCAACCTTAATTTCCAAGCAGAAGGTAGAGATAGCTGATGAGAGCTCAAAAATCCCCTTTTCAATTAAAAAAAAAGGTTTTGTGCTTTCAAACCATGACATCAATTGACTTCCAATCTCCGCCCCCTGGTTTTCTTCAATATGGCCTCCAGACAGCTTCATCCATGCGGCCTCCAGGGTTGAGAACAGTCGGGGAGTTACTGTGGCTCCCGTCGCCGTCCACCCCTCCCTCCGTCTGGCTGGGCAGGTTGGGGTTCACCAGGGAGGTGCCCGTGGAGGCGCTAGTGCAAGGCGGGATCATCCGGGAGGGCGAACGATCCCCGCCGGGAACCATGGAGAACTGGTACGAGCCGGACGAGGCGCCGTAGTACAGATAGGGCGTGCTGCTGGTCTGGAAGGGTCCGCTCTGGCTCTGGGTGGAGCCCGGGTAAGGAGGGGGAAGGTAGGTGTGATAGTGGGCACTGCCCAGCGACATGGCGGAGGTGACGGGCGGGGTGTAGGTGAAGGTGGCCGGGTAGTGCATCCGAGGGCTGGAGAAACGACTCTCTGTGAGGGAGGAGAGGCCCGGGAACTGACGCTCAAACTGACCCGGGAACGGGCTCAGGTCAGAGGAACCTATGGACACACACACATCAAAACATTCATTTCTTTAGGAGATATTATCATGCAAGCCTGAATAATTACACTTCTTCTTACCACTTTGTCAGTTCTCATTATGTGAAATGTGGCTTTGGACTCTTAAACTATTTAGCACTTTGTCTCGTAGAGTAATTGAATTTAACAAATAAGTCCCTTGAGAAATGAAACAGTAGTAAACTGAATTGTATGTAATCAAATATTTCAAGCCAGATATGTGTATGAACTAATTTAGAAAAGACTTTGGCTAATGGAGTTTGTGGGCACAGTTATGGAATAGCATTTATTTATAAATATTGTTCTATTCATCAACTTCAGCGCAGTTTTTCACTTCAACTCTTGAGTTTTGATAAAGTTAACAAACACATCAGTCAAGTCCCACGCATGCAATATGTTTACGCCTCTGCATATTTACGTTTCTGTGTGTGTGTTGGCGCATGCTCACGTGTATATGTATAACTGTTTATGCATGCGGATGTGTGTGTGCAAACGGTGTGTGTGTGGGGGGGGTGGGGNGGGGGGTGAGGGGGGGGTGTATGTGTGTGAATACTGTATGCACATAAAAAAGCAGTTGGGATGAATCAGGAGCTGCACATGTGGAAACACTTTGAGCAGAAACAGTTTCCATGAGATCCATAATGAGGCAGGGCTGAGCTCTGATGTGGCTCCTCTCCTCGCCTCCCATCGGCTCCAGCGTGTGTGTGTACGTGTGCACGCGCACGAGCAGCGAGTGCAAGAGAGAGAGAGCTGAGAAGGAGCTGCTCCATCTCACCCTTCGTTCCTCTCTTCGCTTCATCCCTTAAAAAATACCCAAAAACCACTAACTGGCTGTGGCGAGCTTTGCGCTGGGCGCAGAGTTTAAGGAGAATAGGAGGTCCTCCCCCTCTCGCACTCCCTCCCTCCCGTCTCCTCTCAGTGGTTTAGTCCAGCCATGGCGCTCTTATCATAAATCACCAGGCGTCTTCCGTGTCACCATGTCTGCTGCGAGAGGACAGGGGGTGGCGGGGAAGAGGAGGGGGGACGCAGTGTTTATGTGCAGGGAGGAATTGCGAAGCCGGGTTTGTCGCTAGCGTCAGATAGCATATGCTGCCAATTAAGGCCTTTAAACTTCCTCTTTCCACAAGATCTGTTTGATTCTAATAGAAATAGTAGGTGATTGTCTCCGCTGTGGAGGAGCAGTGTGATCTCAGACATGACCGGCGCTGTTCAATAAACTCCTGACTCCTGCTTTTAACATTTGGACCAATTTTAGGGCTCAAAGGGGCCCTGTGATGATGAGCCAGATCGAACTTTATAAGTTTAAATGAAACCAGAGTGGAACACTGTCTAAATATTTGGAGGGATTTTACAAACTTTAGAGCATCACTTCCGAATTAGGTGTTTTACTTGACTGATGAACTTTTTGTTGTAACATTTCAACACATGATTGCGTGAAGGTGTGCGTGGAGGGGGCAGGATGGCGCAGAGACTGCACTGGAGCATCCATATCAGCTTCTGCTTGTACTTGTCAGTATGTTCTGTGGCTGGATACTGTTACAGCGCAGCCTGGCGAGGTGTCAACATGATCTCCAGAGATCTGAGAGCCTTAGTCACATCACTTAGGAGGCATTAAATGCTCGAGGTGTGCGAGTGGGTGAGGGCGGGAGGCGAGGTTTGGGCCTGTGTTTATGCGTGTGAACGTGCTCGCACATGCACGTGTGTCACTTCGAGAACAAAGCCTGACGCTCGTGAGATGAAAGCTGAAGGGAAAGACCAAACTAATCAAAGTTGACAAGGCAGCTGGCTGGATTTTAAGCCCTTTCTAATGCGGAGTCACACGGCCGCGTCGCGTAATCACTCACCCTCGCTCGGGGCGCACACACAGAGGAGGGTGTAGTGCGTTAGCACAAGAAAACAGAAGGGGGAAAAAAATAGGGTAGAGAAAAAAAAACTCATATGGCAGTGAGTCAAACAGGTGTACGGGGGAGAAACTTGTCTGGCAGCATGTAGGGAGTTTAAAGGAGCTTTCACATTGGGGGGAAAAACAGAGACAAATTGGAACACAGATGCTGCCGTTACAGCAAACAGACTGGCTAATGCAATTACCCAGAATGCCTTGTGAGAGTGGTGTATTGCTATAAAGACACTTTATTTGTCAGTCACGAGCCTGTTATTATCCCCGGGCCTGTTATTACCCATGCTCCTCTGGGATCAAAGGCTTGGAGCGAGGAAAAAAGGAAACAATCGTTTTTTCCTCCACTGTCATCCACGCCATCCAAACCGCTCTCTGGAGAGACAGTCGGACTCTGACAACATGCCTCATTCCGCACGTTCATTTGAGAATGAGCTAATAGCAGCTCGCTGTGCTACATTAGTCTCTGGTAAATAGTAGCACGTAGATCTTTTTGCAGTCTTTGTCTATGTTTCAGCTTTTGAGTGAGAGCTTGTGTGTGTGCACGTCTGTCTTTCTCTCTCCCCTTCCCTCCTATAAGAAAATGTGCTAGCTGGATTATTTTAGGCAGTCCTGAAGGGACAAGGAGGCCGAGTGGTTTCACACAGTGGCAGAGTAGTGGTTCTACCTGGCAATCGTCTAGGCACGTCACTGATGGCAGGCAGGCCCGTGCCTCGGCTGGAGGAGAGGGGGGTGGTGGAGTGGACTGAGGGGGACGCCATGGGACTCAGGTAGGACGGGTACGTCTGTTCATACGACCAGGGAGGAGAGGACTGGGACTGACGAGGGTCTGATGGGGAGAAACGGAGCAAGAGAGGGAGAAGAGGAAGGAGAAAAATAGCCCAGAAAGACATAAAAAGAGAAAAAACAGACAGGAAAAGAAAGAGAATAATTACCAGTGGCTCATCGGCTCGTTCAAATGTTCTAACTTTCTTTTTGCTAAAATGGGTAGCAAATTGACAATAACATTCACAACAACTGCAGACATTATTAGTGTCTGTTTCTCTGTGCTCATGTTTAGAGGTAAGTATCAGTTTGGTGCGTTATGCAACATCCTCCGTAATGACACATCTAATGTTTACCTTCGAAGAGAAGATCTTCCTGTTTGCCTTATAAAACATTGTGCTTGCAGCTGAGGCACAGAGAGCCTTGCTGGCACACACCCAGGGTGTAAACACGCCGGCAGACAACCAAGAAAATAACCGCCGCACACACTTTATTGTGTGTGTCTGTGCTGCAACATTAGTATAGAGCATGAAAGTTGATCAATGTTGCATTGTGTGTGAGCTATTTTTATGTGTATGTGATGAAGTCTGTGAACAAATGTGTAGTGACTTACAACCAGGGGTACTTGTACCCACGGGGGTACTTCTGCAGTTGCCAGGGGCGCGTGTAGAAATATTGCAGAGTCCCTCAACTAATTTGAAAAAATTTAAATTAAGATTTGATTTTAAAAAATATGTCCACATATTGAGTTAGCTGTAATTCCTGAATGTGTTGCGATTGAGAGTTAAAACCAGTTAGAGAGAAAACCAGTTAGAAAGCGAGCAGAGAGATCTAAACAGTTAGCTAAAAAAAAACGGATAAAAGGTTGAAATACATAGCTAAAAATCATGAATTAACTGTTCAAAATGTTAGCTAAAGTAATGATAAATGGTCGAACCAGAGAGCTTATATAACGGACAAATAGTTGAAATAGTTTGCTTGAAGAACTAACGGGAAATGGTTGAAATTGTTGCATCAAAGTAATGAATAAATGGTTAAAATAGTTAGCTAAAAGTAATGGTTAATGGTTGAACGTCCAGCTTCTGCCACTCCAAGTGGTAGGTAGTCAGAATGCAAACGTGACCAAACCGACCTAATCATTGACATTTCACTTGTATGAAAACATTAATATCCCCTTTTATGTAATTAATCGTGTTAAAACCAGTTTAAAATCAATTCAAAACACATTTGGAACATGACGGGCGGCGCTAAAGAAGGGGTTCATCTGACAGGGCTGGGAGGTTGGGAACCAGTGCTCTAATCAAAGCTGCACTTGGATATAAAGTACAAGCTTGCTCACATGCAATTAACGTAATGCTCTCCACTCGCCGCCACACTGCTACGCTGTTCAACCATCCCTCAAATGATCCGCTAAGTAACACTACAAAGCCATTCCACAGAGTAACTAAGAGCTAAATGACGACCTGTGACGAGCCTCCAGAGGTGTGGGCGATCAGGTAGCAGCCATCCCGAACCGTGAGAGATGGTGTTACCTTCTAGGATGTAGATTGATAGAGTGACGGAGTATAGAAAGACAGACGATCTCGGAGGCAACGTAACATACTGCACTGGGCGTCCCATCAGGACGTGCCCGTGGCTCCAGCTGGGGTTTGGTATTTTACCTTACAAACAGTAAATGTTGCTTAGTTTGTGACTCAGCCTGCTTGCTCATTAAGTGATATCCTTTGTAGATGTTTCTCCTTCTTCAATTAATTCTTTAGCAGTGATATATTTGGATTGAAAAACATGATTTCACATATTAAAAGAAACACGATAAACCAATAGATAAAGCCTAAAATGATTATTATAGACAGAGAAAGAAAGATACACTTTGAAATACACACACTCATGCTAACCGCTTGTAAAGGTTGTCCAGTAAAAAGATTTTGTATTTTAAACTTATTTTAACGACACAAGACACTTGAAACACTGTCGACCCCTAACCAAAAACATTTCTTTTCAAAGTGGGGTCAGAGGTCAAGATCAGCTACAGCACAGTAAGATCCTGCTCCACGACACCTCACGGGGGTGGATGCTTGCTGTAATGATGCTGCAACCCAATCTTTTCTGGGTCTACGGTAAAAGCTGCGAATCGGGTGCTCACCTGTTATCTGCGTCTGTCCCTGCGGGTTGAAGGAGTTGGCCCCCGCGTTAAGAGTCGGCCGGGGGCCTTGAGTGGGAACGGCCACCCTCACCCTCATCCTCTCGAGCTCACTGAGGCGGTCAGAGAAGAGACCAGCCTTGGGAGGGTCCTCGAGTTTCTGACGATGCCCTGTGGACACACAAAAACAGTGTTTTGTTGGTAAGGAGTTGCACCAGCCATTGATGTGTCCCAGGCTGCAGTAAAACGGGATTTTATTTGATAATAGTGTCTATTACTGCTGTGATGCTGCATGCAAACCATTATTTATCAACGTAAGATGAAACTCACTGACAGCGCTCAGCTCTGTGTGATTAACGATCTCAATTTGTTTGCTGTTCTCTTGGCATACAGTTTGTCAGTTATCCTTCATGATGAGTCAGTTCTTCTGTGTGCCATGCCTTACTTGGTAAACACAGAGGAGGTACAGAGGTTTTTGGGAATGGGATGCTACATCCTGCTAATTAACAAAGGCTTAGGCAATTATCCCGTTCACCTTGCATGAGAGAAAAAGAGAGAGTTGAGACAGGGTGATGCGGAGAGTGAGAAGTTGCATGTGTGTTTAGTTTCAACCTGAGGCTTCTTCCTCAGGTAAACACAAGCTCTCACGCCATTGCCCCATTATCCCCACAGGAGTCGTAATCTATGCCAAATATGTTATACCCCTTCTTTTCCTGCATTCCTCTGATGGTAATTTTACACCCTTTACATCCTTGAGTAAAGGATGTAAATATTCTCATCACTCTGTCAGGCTGGCAAATCTACATTCCGATATACAAATACAGTACATGCACATAGATTGTGCACAAACACAAGACAAACACAAGATGTGTCACTTGCTCTGTTGAAGCCAGCCCATTTCTATGCCAGCAGCCCTATCAGCCCTGTAGTGGGAACCACAGCAAAACCTACCCCGGGGCCCAGGTGTACACTATAGTTTAGCAAAGGTGGGGTAGAAAGAGAGGCCTGTGCATACACAGTCCTTTTTGCCACCGACACACGTCTGTGTCAGTGCATCTGTCTGGTCTCGCACTAGTTCCCCTGCAAAGGCGGTAAAGTAAATATCAAACAGAGGAGAGTAGAAACTCCCGCTGTGCTTGGCAGAGCTCCAGTTGGCTCAGACAGAAACAGCGAGCTACTTCAGAATCCTGCCCAACCTGCCTGCTGCCTGCACAGGGAACAAAGGCCTGGCACTACACCTAGAGCACTGGGTGGGTGTTATGGAGGGAGAGGAGAGGAGGGGAGACCTTCAGAAAAATCATCATTTGTGTTACTGAATCACCATTACAAAGATCAAAGACAGCAGAAAAGTGCCTCAGGGGGACAGTCTAACATGTGTACTAATGACCCCCCCGGCTGAGGAGCTTTGTTGCATGTCATCCCCACCTTTCTCTCTCTCTGCAGATTTCATGTCACTTTCAGCATCAAATAAATGCAAAATGACAACTAAATATTCTTTTAAAGACTCCCTCATCCTCTTTGTGGCATTTTTCCACTACTGCAAGTTGGAAATAAATATTTCAGCCTCAGAAATGCTTTTATATCTGACTCTTCACAACAAATTAATTGATTCTGGAACAACTGTTTGGCATTCTGCTCTGCAATGACTTGAGAATGGCGGGAGTGAAAGTGCAGCCAGTGACAGTCAGACAGACCATGATTTTTATTACAGTGACGTTACCGGACTGGCATCATACAGTTCAAAATAAACATCTCATCATCGGCTTCTTCACATAGTTGCTTTGGAACGCGAATAATATCGGCTACTTGAAAACCTCAGCTTACTGAAGTTTTTTTGCTTTATAACATAATTCACGGCCATATTTCATTAATAATATTTCTCCATCGTTCCTGTGGATAATTTGTGCCTCTCGCTGGCATTCCTCATCTCTCTGTGCAAGCTGTGCCCAGTCAATCATAGCGTTTCCATTTTCAACAGACCGAATTTCTATTCTAAAAAAGCCTCGGGACACAGTGCGGCCTTTGTGCACAGCCCGTCTCCTAGTGATGGGAATAAATAGCAATGGGAGACCAAGGGAGATGAGGGGAGACAGAGGGGGACATAAGCGAGGGGGAGGAGGCACATGGAGAGGAAGAGACCCTGATGACCAGTAAATTAAGAGCTCTGGATGGGTCTGAACCAGTCAGGAGACGCAGGCTCTGTGAAGAGTGCTGAGCACAGCGAATGGTGAAATAGTTAGAGAGGGTTTAGGATTTCGATATCTTTGAGGAAGATCCCAAAATACAAACAGCTATTTACATCTATATTTAGGGAGATAAAGACAATTCTGATCCGCATGACAAGCTAGCTGTTTGTCATTGGTAACTTAAACTTGTAAAAAATTTCAGCAGCTCCAAACCCCCCTGGACTACCAAACTGTCAGGAAATCTATGGATGCAACCCAGTTTAAAGGAAACCAACGTATTTTTTCCTCCTATAGGAATGCAGCATGTCAACCACCACATTAAGGTCCAATTTACACTCCAAACAGCCAGACCTCAAGTCCATTAGTTTAGCAGGCCTTGACAGTAAATACAGTTTTTCATGAGTTAATTACACCTTTTAGAGGACAACTGTTGCCAAACACAAGACGTCTCAGCTGTTTTATCGGAACCCTAGCAGGGCGGAGGAATGAGCCGGGGGTATTTAAAGGAGCGGGAAAGGCGGATGATTTCACTGCCGTAGGGAAAGTCCCTGAGATTCCCATCATCCCTGTGAAAACAGCGGAGATTTTCGATAGCGCCTGCCACTTCCCTGCCCAGCCAGCGGCCGGAAACATGGACAGATTCAGACCAGATGTGAGCAACTTCCACACACACAGAAACACACACAGAAACACACACATTCAAGAATGGACGTATGCATACACACGTCTGCACATGCAATCATGCACATTTGCACACATGCATCATGCATACACTCTTGCCCACGCACACATACCACGGGCTCACGCATGCACACACACACTTAAAAAAGATTAATAATGATTAGATAACACCTCTATAGATAGTATCTCTAATCACACAGTTGCACACTGATCCTAGAATAGTATTATTTCAGCCGTCCCAGAGACATAAGTCTGGATTCAACTCGCCCCTGCTGATCTGATAACAGTTAGTAAGAGCAAGTAGGCAAACAGAATATAAGTCCTCTGTAATTAATGGCGGTATTAGATTGGATCTGAGCCTGAGCACAGAGATCTTTGACGGACGGTTAGCTGTTCCCTCATATGTCCTGGCTGAAAATATATAGTTTTTTTAGCTAGGGAATGGTTTGTACTGGGATTTTTCATGACAAGGGTGCTACCAATGTGCTTTTAAAAACTTAGTTCCAAGGGCTAAAAAGTTTAAAGGAATAGTTTTTTCGCTTCATTCGCTTTGTTGGTGAGAGTTAGATGAGAAGATTGACACCACTTCCATATCTGTAGAGCAAATATTAAGCTTTAGCCAGCAGCCGACTAGCTTAGCCTAGCATAAAGACTGGAAACAGGGGGAAACTGTAGCCTGGCTCTGTCTAAAGGTAATAAAATGAGCTTTAGATGTGCTGGTAGGTGGATTTTGTTACATTAGGACAGAGCCAGGCTAGCCGTTTCCACATTTCCAGTCTTTATGCTAAGCTAAGCTAACCTCTCCTGGCTAAAGATTAATATTTACGGTACAGACCTGAGAGTGGAGTCGATTCTCATGTCTCGGCAAGAAAAGAAAAACCTCCTCCCCCTCACCAATGCATCAAGTTTGAGCTATCACTACAGACACATCAGTAGGAAATTATTCTGCCTGCTGCCTGACTAAGTAACGTGAGGAAAATACAGAGCGCCAGCAAATCCTGAATAAATGGGATAATTTATAAATTTGGTGTCACGTCATGCCCTCTAAGCCCTTCAGTCTGGTTTATGATCACCGGGTGAGATTGGATGAATGTATCTTTGGTGCTGATTCAGAAAAACCCCCATGCTCATGGAGCCTGGGTTGAATCAGCCGGTCTGTGCTTGTGTGTGTGTGTGTGTGTGTGTATGTGTGCGTCAGTCATCTCACGGTGGAACAGCCAGTAAAGCCGATGAATGAATACACTGGGTCCATATTTCACTTTTTTATTTGGAGCCCTCACAGTGGCCATGTTGTTTTTGTGAGCGGTCAGAAACAATGAATTATTTCAGGTGGCAATCTGAAGCTGGCAGAGCGTGGCTCGAGAGGAAAAGCGCTGAGTGGGTGACAGCCAGACGCCCGTCTACCATGGGGGTCTTGGTATAAAGGGAGAGGAGGGAGAAGGGGGAGGAGGGAAAGAGAANNNNAAAAAAGGAGAGAAAAGAGGAAGAAGTGAAAAACAGAGAGAAGAGAGAGGAGGTGTGGAAGAAGAGGCAGCGAGCGAAGGAGAGAAGGAGACGGAGAGAAAGGGGGAGCCAGGCTGTCGTGGAGCACTGCCAGCCGTCTGTGTGGTCCATGCGTTCCAGCCTGGAGGAAGCAAGCCAGGCAGGGGAAGGGCACACACACACACACACACACACACACACACACACACACACACACACACACTTACATACACACACAACAATTCCCAAAGGTGAAACATTATTGAACACAAAAACACATTATATACACACACTTGTAAGATATTGTACTAAGTTTAAAGAGCACGCACACACATTCAGACACACACACAGTTTGGCTTGTGTGTGGTTTTCAGACAGGCTCCCTCTGCACCCCTCTGCTCGCATTAAAGTGTTTTGATTCAGAACAAGGGAGAACAAATCCCTCAGAGATGTTTTTTGCTGCAGCTTGGGGCCAACCAACTCTGGACCCTCTTTCTTAATCTTTATTTCTTTTTATGATTCACTTTATGCCTCCCTTTCTCCCTCTTTAGTCTGCTGTCTTCCTCTCTGTCTCTCCCTCCCACTGAATGATTTTGTGTTTTGCGTTGTAAAGGCCTTGGCACCTCTTCAAGGAACTTCATAAGACATTCAACTGACTGACTGCCTCTGGAAAAGCCTGCAGTCTTTTTTTTGTTTCTCTTTTTTCTCCCTCACTCCCTCCCTCCCTCTTTTCATTCCTTTTCCTCCTGATGTTTGGGTGAGTTTTATTTGTCCGGCTCCCATTGTTAAAAGCCGCTTCGAGTAAGGCAGCAGCAAATAGGTGTGGGTGTGTGTCTGTCTGTGAGGGAGAGAAAAAAAGAGTATTGAGTCTTCTGAATTCCTCTTTAATTACCTAGATGTTGTACAAAACTATTCTATTTTTTGGACATGTTGCTTGAGGCAGTCACTAACAAAGGCACGATAATCAGGAAACATTAAGGGCCTCAAATTCATGTAGATAATTCAAGGAAATTAAATGAAAGCTGGCTGACATCATCTAAATAGTATGGTATAATGTAATTAGCGTCTGTGAGAATCTTAGCATTTTAGCACTGAGCGTAAACGGCTGCTGTAAGAAACTAAGCCCAGGCCTTACAGCAGGTAATAGTACCCTACAAGCACATGTAATGGCATGTGTGTGTGATGACACTGTTCGGAGGCCTGTTGGTGTCGTCATGACAGACATGTTAATGAAGGCATCTCACTTACTCATACTGTTTCCAACCTAGCAGCACTGAAGGTGGCAGTCATTTTAAAAGAGTTTTAACAGGGCGTAGCCTGGCAGCAGCTCTAAGAAGGTTGCTTTGGTGTGTGGGTGTTTGTCTGGGTGCATGTGAGTGAGTATGGGTGTTAATGCTTAGTGCTGAATTTGTTATGGCGGACCATGCACCATCTTCTACTGACTACCCCACTTGTGGTGTGCCACAAGGCTCAGTTTTTGGTCCACTTTTGTTTTGTGTTTGCTTCCTTTAAGGGACATTATTTGCAAATTAAATATTAAGTTTCATTTTTACGCAAACGAGACTCATCCATATGTATCAATAACACCTGGCCATGAGAGCAATCTTGTCACTCTTATTAACTGCCTTGATGAGATTGAGCGCTGGATATTCAACAACTTCCTGCGGCTAAATGACAATAAATCAGAGATCATTTTATTCTGTCCGCACAACTTCATCCTTAATAACATTGGCAGTCTGTCAATAAATGTTAAACCTGTGGCTAGAAATCTGGGGGTCCTCTGTTTTGATGCTCAAGTCAAGAAGGTTGTACAGCCCTGCTTTCTTCACTTAAAAATCATGAACAGAATAAGATCTTTTCTATCTTCTGCTGACCTGGAGAAAGTTATCCATTGCTTTTATTTGATCCAAATTGGACTACTGTAACTCGCTTTATTCATATTTAAGCAAGGATCTTGACAGATTCAAGGAAGTGAAATCACATCACCCCTATCTTAGCCTCCTTTCACCAGTTAATTTCAGAGTTGATTTCAAAGAGTTGCTGATTAAGGCTTCAAAGCTAAATTAGGTCTAGTCCCAAAATACATCTGCATACTCCTGACCTCTTGTGAGCCGGACCACACTCTGAGTTCCTCTGGCAAGGGTCTCCTGGCTGTTTGGCTAGAGTTTGGCTTGGCAGGTCTCCTGAACCACTAATATTGTCTGCAGGCCTGTAAGTAACCAGGGCCTCTTCACCAGACTTGTTAACACCCTGACCAAAACCGAACCAAAACACGACCCTGTCCCCAAGCTCAGAATCCCCCAGACCCTGCAGCTTCAAACACCAGAGAGCAAAGACGGGTCTGACCGCTAAGCTCCACCACTGACACACAACACACACGTCACTCACACTCAGTTATGCACAATAACCACTGCAGTATGCCACAGAAAGACACAGTATGTGTGACGCCACAATGGTTTTTGTCACCTCCTATGTTTGTCTGTCATCAATTAACCATAATGAGAACAGTGGGTTTGGACAGAAAGCCTAGTATATTGTGTTATTATGGCTCAGCTATTATCACTCAGGAAGTTTGTCTCAGCTGGCCGCAGCCACCGTCAGGAGCAGCTGAAAGGAGACAGAACCACCTATAAAAGCATATTGGTTTAAACAACCACTCCCTGTCTATTAGCTCAAAATGACTTTTAATGAGGCCTATTAGCTCTGTTCCAAATCAGCACTGTGGCTACACTAGACTAATGACACCAATAACATACGGTCTCTCTGCAAAACATGTCATGTGGGTGCACACACGCAGACGCAGGCGCTAGAGGACAGACATACATGCATTTACAATCATATCGACATGAGCAAACAGACGTGCACATGCTGCCTATATGCATGAACACACACAGACACATACATGTGCACACACTTGCTGAGTTGTTGGTGCAGTGGCAAACCACAGGGTAACCAAGAGCTGTCAAGCGATTAAGCACAATGCGAGCCACAGAAACCAAGTTAGCCTCCCGCTAATAACACAGTGGCCAGAGGGACCTGACTAACCGCTTACCATACCCACACACACACACACACACACATGCGCTGTAAACCTCTGAGGAAAATCATACCACAGATCTTTAAACTAGGCCTCGTTGATATTCGTCACTCTGACCACGCAATTAATTAGCTAAAGCTCAGCGCCACAGTTCAGAGATATGAGCCCCGTTCATTCACGGGTGGTCCAACTTTATCCCCCCACTGATATTAGATGAGGAACCGCTGGGGAAATGACATCCCTCAGGAACTCATATGGCTACCATAAGGCTCATCAAACACGCCGACACAAAATGTCCTTCCTGAATGAGACACCCACAACCAGGCAAGTCATTAACAGGGAGCATAAACTGCCAATAACATCAGGAAAAGTACAGAAAATCAATAAAAGCATAGAGAATGGTTATTAATTTTAGCTTCACAGACCAGTTACCAGCCAATGTTGCTGGACGTATCCATGTCTAGAATTATTGTCAGCTTATTTTCCAGAAACAACACTGTGTTTTTACATAGAAGGGCCACAGAGTGCCAGTGTGTGTCAGGCTTAAGACAGCCCACTGTTCTTTCTCCATATGTCTCTGTGTGGACCCCTCCCTGTAGGGGCCCGGTGTACCACAGGCCTCCTAATTACCCACTCGTTTAACACAAAATAGAGCTGTAATGGCCGACAAAGCCCCCCCATGTGTCAATGAAGCGTTCACAGATAGAATCACAGTTTTGGAGACAGCCGGTGCTCTCAGCTCCGAGTCTCTCCGTGCTGAAAACCTGGAGGAGGGGAGGTGCGGTTGAGAGGGCACATGTGTGTTTTGCCACCCTCCGACCTCAGCTTAATGACCCCTGAGAGGGAGACGTGTTCTGGCTGTAGTTTCTGGGTAAATTACACCGGTGCTGCAATTCTGACCACTTAACAGCAAAGTAAAGAAGTTCAGGGGTTACGTATGATGACATACTCTTTATTGCTTAAATTACTGTCCCGGGACTGAAGTTAGAACATGCAGACTTGAACTTTACAGCTTTGTCTCAGACCACAAATTAGTCTGAAACAAAAGGGAAGAATAACGGATGAAAGTGTAAAGTCTCTTCACTATGCCAGAATCCCCTCACCTGATATCAGGTGGTATTGCTTTTGTCTAGTTTAGTGAGTTAAGCTCACCTCACATATGTCCAGGCTTCCAGGAAAAACTATCTGGACACAAATCTAAGACTGCAACTTTGTTGAGACCAAACTGGGGCTTTTCTAAACAAATTCTGCTCCGACTCCCATCTGCTCGCCACCAAATAACAGGACTTGTTTGAAAGTCATCTGACGGGGGACAGCAGATGCACAGGAAATGCTTTTGATCAAACAAGATGGCTCTAGAGCGAAGAGGGATGGAGGGGGAAAAAGTGGGCGTGATTGCGAGTACACGTGCGTTTGACGACAAGCATGTGCCTTTGTTTCAGGGTGCGTGTTGATGAACGCTGAATGTTGAGTGTCTGAGGCGCTTTTTGGCACCATGGGCTGGTTTCCTACAACGAGAGACTGATGGTGGTACTAATCCTACTGTCTCCCGGCTCCTCTGTGTCTCTGTGCGTCCTGGTGCCATATGTGATGGGGCAGGCAGGCGGGCGGGTTGTTTGTGATGTGATATTGTTCATTGAGACGCCATGAGATGAGAATATGTTTTTTTTTATGAATAGGGAGGAGGGTTCGGGAAACAGCTGCATGCCAGACCAGTTGGCACTGGCGGCTATAGTAAAGTTTTTTTTCCCTCCTCAGTTGTTTTTATATGGCCCATTAAAATGAGCTGATGCTAGCATTCTGCTACCCAGTGTACCCTCTCAGGAATATTCTGTCTCACTTTTTATTTCTCTTCGTTCTCTCAAACTGTCACATGGGAGGCTGAGCTGCTTTCTGAGAGGTCAACTTAATTAAAAGCCTGTTGATTGTAAATTAACACAATTTAAACCTTTTTCCAGTAAAACTTTTTTTTGTTTTTTTTGTTAATTAACTTGTTTTATTAGCCTGTCACCATTTTAGCAAGGCACTTGCTGCCATTGGCTAGCTGCACAGTCAGCCACACCCACAGCTTAGTTAAAGGGGCACTCCACCGATTCTGAAGTTTGGTTTACTGGTCATGAGGAGTACTACACTACTGTGAAAACCGTTCACAGTATAATGTCTTCTGTGGCTCCAGAGGGAGCTTTCTGAAGTTTGAAAAAATTACCCTGATGATGTCATCAGGGTAATTTTTTTCGTCTGTGTTACAAGCTGAAGGTGTGGGGTATGAACGACATGGACATTTAGGTGGCAGGGAGTGTCTAATGAAATGTGCTATTGTGTTGCATTATGGGAAATGTAGGATCACTGATTTTGACCATTCTTCTTTAAAATCTGTCTCTTCTGAATCCCCCATATTTTTAAAGTACAATACTAAATCACTAAAGGCAAATTAAAGGAAGTAGTATGTTGTTTGCTGCGTGTGTGTAAGCGTATTCCCATATTGTGCTGTATGTGCGTGCCTTTGTACTCACTCCTGGGCTCACGCGGTCCGTCCACGGTGACCTTTATGGCTCGGTGGTAAGTGGCCACTTGTGGTGGGTTGGTGAATACTGTGATTGTCAGGGTGAAGCTCTTGCCTGTGGTGACATCAAACAACATCAAATGACATACCATCTGCGGAGACAATGACCTGCATTCATCGCTAAACCATCCCCAAGTCACAAGTGTGGTTGTGATCACATAATAGCCAATACAAACTG
This sequence comes from Oplegnathus fasciatus, assembly GCA_003416845.1. Taxonomy (NCBI): domain Eukaryota; kingdom Metazoa; phylum Chordata; class Actinopteri; order Centrarchiformes; family Oplegnathidae; genus Oplegnathus; species Oplegnathus fasciatus. The sequence continues at coordinate 912,464 of NTHP01000119.1, read as the reverse complement.
GGAAAAATCGACTTCGAGAGGATTAACGACAGACAACATTGGCTGTTTGAGAGGATCTATTTAGGTTTTTTTGGCAGAGCCTAAATGGAAGATTGACTGGAGGAGCCAGTATCTTGTTATCCAGACTTTCTCCCTGTCTAACGCAGTGTGAGTGGGCGAGAGGCATTTTAATAGTCACTTCCTTTCTCGATAATCCCCAGCAGTTGCTGCCTTGGGGTTGAGTGTGTGTGTGTGTGTGTGTGTATGCTCCTATGTGTATGCACGAGGAACGCTATGAATCAGAGTGCAACAGCCAAGTCAGCAGCAGCACTAACGTCTAAGGTATGCAGATGCATCACGCAACCATGACTACGCATAGGAAACAGGAAGTGGGGGGCAGGTTGCTGGACCGACTCGTGGGAGCAGCTGTCCATTCAGTGGCAGCCACCTACCCGTGCGTGTCCTCCACACACTGGAGCTCACTGTAAACATGCCTTTCAAAGAAGTGATAAGATGATTCCGGGAGATAGCAGATCACAGATGCAACAGGTGTTCCACATACCTGATTTGATGTGCATGTGGGTGAACCAGAGCTAGTGATCTATGATAAAGTGGGGCACCTAGTGCGTCACCTCCCTGCTCCCCTGCCATCATCGCTGCTGTCATCTGTTACCTGCAATCTCATTTGAGCTTACTGTCAAGGCAATTGTGTACACTACTATACTATTAACTCTAATGATGTTATCAAGTATCCGATTGCTCTCTGAATTACCTGTCCTATACACCCTTGCTGTCATCATAGTGTGGCACCATCCCAGCCCTGTAACTATCTGTCCTTGTCCATCTGTGCTGGCTTTCCCCGCCTCTCTGTGCATGACTTTTATCTAACATCCTATCAGTTCGCTCTGCTTGTACTTATCTCTGTCACTGCTGGGTATTCATTTCAGACACCTCGTAGTCTGATCTCTCCTAGCTCCTATGTCACTTCCTGTGACTAGATTCTGTGTCACAGCGAAGGGACGCACGCAAGGTCTCCGTGGCAACAGGTCCTGCCACCATGCCTCCTCTGCTCTATACTTTGTCACCCCTCATCCCTCCTGACTGCCTCTGCTTCTTCCCTCAGCTACAATAGAGAAGGAAACTGAGAGGAAAAGTCACCGGTGGAGCTGCTGACAGCGCTTACCACCATCAACTTATCATAGGCGACCACTTTCTGTGAGACTTGCAGAAAATAAAAGTCTCTAAGAAAATATTTCCAGCAAGTTTGGAGAGGGTGAGAGCTCATCCTCAGCGCCAAATCTCAAATCGTAAATAAAGATTTAGAAACAAGACAGTAAATGATGCAAAGAGTCGCTGTGGCGATGCCAAATATTCAGGGAATGCCATTTGACCCAATAGGAGTGCGCCTCTGCCTCGCTGCCTGACAGCCTGAGGATATGTGCAGAGTGATCAGCTGCGGGACTGCAGCACCACCCAACATGTTAATAAGCCTGAACTGAGCAGGGTCATGTCAGGTGAAGGGAGGATAAAAAAAAGAGACTTGTTTCTTGTTATCAGATCAACACTTTCTTATGCAGCTGACATCCTCTCTTTGTCCAAAGCTTTGTTTCTTAAACTAAAGGGCAAAGATCCCAAGTAGGAAACAGTGGGTCTTAAAAAGCTTTTCTGTCTCACCTGGGTTAAAAGATAAAAAATAAATCAAGGAGCCTCATTTTAAAGCAAAGACAGCGTGGATGCAACATGATTCACCACTCAGACTTTAGGAGACGGGCGGTGGGATCTGAGCCCGGAGTTAGAGATCATTATGTGGTTGCCACGAGGGGAATGTGACCACTAATCCACACCACTGAAGCTAATAGCTCCTACTGAGTTGTAGTAGTGTACAGTGAATGGAGCGTAGAGTGTTTCAGGCCTCACCTCTACCACTGCGGCCCACGAAGCGAAGGTCGTTGAAACGCGCTACTTGGTTCTTCATCACACCTGAGGCGTTCCGCAGCTCGGCGGAGTAGTTCTCGTCGTTGCCCGCCATTACTGTGACAACGGTGCCATCAGGTATGTCTCCCAGGGCGACCACCTGTCAGGGGCACAAAGGTCAAAGGGCAGAAATTCAGGAGCTACATGGGACAAAGTTTTAAGGGAATACACAAATTTTACTCCCTTGTTCTGTGACTCAAAATTTGCAAAATATTAACTCCATCTACAGTACGCTGCAACATTTTCTCTTCCTCTGTTCATGGTTAAAGAAAATTATGAAATGATTATAGATGATTATTGGAAAAAATGTACTGAAGGAATTCCTTCAGTTTAAAAGCCAAAGTGAAATCAAAAACCTCAGTTTCATTCTCAGTTTCACTGGTAAAATCCTTTATCTAGCTAATGTGACAGACTTGTTTTACATCATACCATCCTCCTCCAAATCATGTTGATAAATGGATTTAATTTCACCCTACTTCACTTCTCAAATGCAGTCTTTAAAACAAAAGCGGCGAGGCCTCGTGTTATCATTTAGATTCCTGGATGCAGATAAAAGAGCACGAGCAGGCCTACAGAGCAGCAATAATTACAGAGCCGTAGTAATAAGAACGGTTAAATAACACATATATTTTAAAAAGTGTCACATTTGATTTGGAGCCACAGCTACAGCTACAAATTTCCACTTTGTTGCGTCTTTGATCCATCCTTTAAATAATATCTGTCAAGTAATTAATGGGGCCTTTCCTGTGAATTATCATGGGAGCAAAAAATTGTCAAGGCTTCAAAAAATGTCTAAAGAGGCCAAAAATGTATAAACAATTAGTCTTTGCTGGATGTTAAAATATCTCTTTTTCTGTCTTTGTTTTTCTGCTCACTTCAGTAAAGCTCACCATGTGAAGACTAATTTCAATAATTTTATATAATCATTAAAATAGTGATTATAATAGGCCACAATGTGGTTGTAACATGTATAAAACATGTTGTAATATATTTTTTTTAAATAATTTTTTAACATGTGAAAATAATTGCCTAATACAGAAAACTGTAATTAATCACCATGGAAACAAGGCTTTGTTTGTGGAATTATTCACTGGTTGGGAGGGTTATTTAAATGAGCCACAATTACTAAAATTACTGTTGGCAATAAATAACATTTAGTTTTTGTTTGTTTACAAATTGTGAAAACAATATGAACATGTGATCCCTTTGCTTCTTTTATATCTAAATACATTTTTACCAAACCTTTAACATTGTTTTTTCTGGCCCTTTAAACATCACGTTTCCTGCTTTTTCATTTTGAAATTAATTTGCTGAATATATTTTGTTTGTTTGTGACATTAAAAACTCCCACATCACACTGCAGCATTCATGCTTAACTGGCCATGTTAACAGGCAACATTTTTAATTTTACTAACAACATAAAACAACAGATTTGTCAGAAACTGTGATAAATATAGTGATAAAAAGTAAAATGGGACATGAGGGAGGAGTATAAACACAACAAAAACTCGGAAAAACACGAAATTCACAGCATCCAACAGTATGGAATTAAATGAAGTTGTATAGAGATTCGGTTTTAAAATAAAAATCATGCATTCACTCTTTTCTAAAATCACTTTTTGGCTTAATTTCGTGGTTGTCTTACAGTGAACACCGAATCACAGTGTGGTTTACCCTCCTTTTAATTTAGCAGCACATCTCTGAGACGGTACTCACCTTAAAGGCGACAGGCAGCGTCTTGTTGCACCGCCAGTGGGAGGGCAGGACCGAGCAGAGAAAGTTGGGGCTGTCGGTCCGGACCAGCTCGGCCGGGTGGTCGGCGATGATCTCGGCCATGCTGCGGTTTTCGTGGGGACGCAGTCTTGGCACCGCCGCCGCTGCGTCCGGCTGCCCGGCTGGAGAGTTCACATCGTTCATCTTCCCTGGGACCGGCTGGAGGCTATTGGACGGCGGACTGAACCTCCGACTGGCGCTGGGATCTACGGGAATTCGCATCACAACAGCGTGGATTATCAAAAAAGGCACCAAAGGCTCTCCAGCTCCTCTCTGTCTTTCTCTCTCACACACTCAGGGAGGAACTCGGAGTGTGCGCCGCTGCTCGCTGAACCTCAGCGCGTCTGCCAATGGAAAATGGGACTTCGTGAGCGCACACCGCGTTTCAAAACCCTCTCCACTACAAACTTTAGTGGGCGCCTTCAAACGACATAAAATATACTTCTCCGGCAAGAAAAACAAGCCCTTGAAAACTTGATGATGTTTTAAATGACAAGCTCTTTTTTCAAACTTCTCGGGGGAAGCGTCCGTGCGCCATAACGCAGGCGTAGTTGCTCGTGTGTGGATATAAATAACATCAAATAAATGTCCGAGCGCGTAATAGGCTATACAATTACAAAAAAGCAGGTCTAAAATGGAACAGTCGGCCCAGATGCTCAAAAAAGTTTTTGTCTGTCTTCCTTTAGTGAAAAGTCAAAGCGCTGCTCCAGGTGCGTCATTGAAGTCTTTGTGGCAAACTGAAAGGCTCCCTGAAAGCCCGCAGGGTATGTACACACACAAAAAGTTTTCAAAGTCAAAGGTATAAGCTTTAACAATACTTAACAGAGTTATTTATAACCCTGCGACGCCTGCAAATAGGACACATCGTTCCGTGAAGTCTCTCGGCCGCGCCGCAGGTTTTGTATATAGGGTTAAAAAGGTTGATGAAGTCGGGGGGAAAAAAATCATCGCCGGTGAGATGAAGGAGGCGGAAAATAGAATCCCGTTTTTGTAGCCGTAAATGTGGTTAGTGTTTGGAGGCCGGGGTTTCCCGTGCTCAGGCTTTTTGTGGTTTATATAGCTCGAGCGCCCAGCAATTATTGCGCTGATGCGACTCCAACACGTGGTGTCTGGAGTCAGATCCATTCCCTCTGCCATAATCTATCACGCCTATATAGACGACCGGACAGGTCTCCGTGTAATGTCTATACCTTCATGAAACACACACATGGGGCTACGTTTCACGCCTTTCTCTCTTTTCTTATTCACAGATCAGAGTTTCACACAGCCTGCTGTACATACCGACATGTTACCGCTCCCTTGGACCATCCGCGCGCTCCTAACTCTGGGGACGGTCATTTCCAGTCAGTAACACGCATCTGTCCGCCGGTCCGTGTTGTGTTACCACTATGTCCTGACAATACGCGGCTCGGAAGAGCGTTCAGAGAGCCGAGCCCGGGTGAGAAGTGAGTTACACTCCATAAGGTAGGAGTGAGTGAGTCACCGGAGAGCGGTGAGTCAGGTAGAGGCGCAGGAGTAGAGTTTCACTTGGTCGCAGGGGAGAGCTGTTGTGCAGGTGTACAGGTATTCTACTTTACATGGCCTTTAATTTATGTTCATCCACCCACGTGGCCGTTTCTTGTAAACCAGAGGCTCTTTTGAGAAAGTCAACAAAATTTCACAATCTGTTGTGCCTCATACAGCTTGTAAAATGACCATAAAGCTACAGTTTCATTATTTGTAAACTAAACATAACGGCGCCAAAAGATGAACCCCTTAGTGACTTCCACAATGCGTCATTACGCACAACTCAATGACTATTCATATCTCAGAATGACAGTGGCGAAATGTACCTAATACATTTATTCAAGTACTGCACTTAGGTACAAATCTGAGGTGCTTGTACTTTACTTGAGTATTTCTATTTCCCGCTTCTTCATACTTCTACTCCACTACATTTCAGAGGGAAATATTGTGCTTTTTACTTCACTACATTTGTTTGACAGCTTCAGTTACTTTGCAGACAAAGATTTTACACACAAAACATGTGATGAGCTAATAAAATATGATGCATTGTTATAGATTAGACCATAAAGTAGTTAAAATGAGCTCTTCCAACCAACTTAAACGGCGAAACGCTACTTACACATTAATGCATCAGTAATAATACGGCAATAACATAATATATGATAGTATAACACTCACATGGGCCATTTGTCTGCACACTTTTACTTTTGATACTTTAAGTACATTTTTCTAATCATACTTATGTACTTTTTAACATGTAATACTTTCAAAGCAGGATTGGGAGTATTTTCACAGCATGCTTCTTCCACCACTGCAAAATGAATGAATAAAAAATATTTAACTTGCAAATGACACATTTTCCAGAGCAAAGCAAAAACAAAAACAAACAAAAAAAAATCACATATTTTCATGGATTCTTATTTTAAAAAAACATTAGCGCCTACTTTGCTTCCTCACATAATTACAACTTCCTACTGTGAGCAAAAAATCTGTTCAAATAAAAGAATAAAAGTAATCATATGCTTTTATTTTAGTGCTGAAATGTCTCATATTTTTGTGTGGATGCTGCTCTGAAGGCAGTCAGTGAGTAGGCCTGCTTCGCTGCCCCTCCTGTGTCTACTGTAGAGGGCATCATCTACCCTCTGTGAGACTCCATATCTCAGCCGGCACTCATCAGCCACCCCACCCTCTGCCCTGATTACCCATCAGTCTCCCAATGAGTCTTTTTTGAGTGCCACATCACACAGCGACATGTGTATCGCCACTTTGTGTTCCTTTTCCGTTGCTCCCAAACAGGCTTTTATTGCAGAGAGTCTTTAAGACGAAGGCCTTTGATACTCTGGGCCTGTTTCAAAATAAAAGGGACTACTGGGAGGCACAGCTGTCAGGTTATTTGGGTCCTGTCAGGGCTTTTGCAGCTTGTTTTTATGCTGTAAAGTTGGATATAGTCTTATACATTTTACACTAAGATTTCTGTGTTGGGAGAAAAAAAGAAGTATCAAAGCCTGAGTACTGAAAGTAACTTGAAATAACTTGACTTCTTGTGTTTCATAAGTATGTATGTACGTGGGTGTACACATGCATACATGTCTGTTAGCATGTGTGTGTGTGTGTGTGTGTGTGAGGATGTGGGAGGGATATATATAAAGTCTGAAAGCACTGACACGCATCTGGCACCTCGTCATGTGGACGGGGAACAGGAAAAAAAAAAAAGAGTGATTGAGTTACACTTCCCCTCCGTGTGCCCCAAACACCAGAAATATGGTTCACATTGTCCAACATTCTCAAAGATCAACTAACAATTCATGGATGGATAAATGTGAATAGTAGTAATTAAATCTGTAATAGTGATAAACATGGCCTTGCAGGAACCATGGAGCCAGTTATTCCAACAGAGTTAAGTTTCAGCTCCGATAATATCACTTTTTCACCGCTGAATACATTTGGGGTAATGTGGAAAACATCCTTAATGTTGTAGCGGAATTTAATTTAGGAAATGTTAGGGATGAAATAATAACAACCTTTGAGTCGATTTCATGCCATCAATTTAATTGACCTAATTATTTTTAATGCATATGTGTTTGAACAGGAATTTAATTTTGGAACGTTTGTTTTTTGTATGGTTTATTCATAAAAGACACATCAATGAGTGAATTATACAAATTTGACGTCACAATTTCATCAAGACAAACAACTTGCACTCACATCTTTAGGCCAACTAATCAGTCTTAAATTTGGATTTTCTGCACTCTGTTATTGTCCCATCAGAGACAGCGGCAGGAAGAGCCTCTTGATGTTCCCAGCCTGATCCCAGGCCCCAAACGCCCCCCACCCCCTCTCCACCCTGGTGTAGTCGTGACTTAAACCCTGACAAGCTCGGCTCATCAAAGAGTGTTTGTCCCATCTGACTCCGCTTTGCCTCTCCGCTGTACGTCCAGCATCTGTCTTCCAGCTCCCTACAGGATACGGCCCGCATTCATACTCTAAGGCCCGCTGTCTGGCTTTCTGTCAGTCAGAGGTAGGGCGACCTCTGAGTTTAAAATCCGTCGTTTGAAGTCCCGGAGATGTGAGGGAGACACCAGAGAAGGCGTTAATGTGCCAGAATACACTGTTCAATCAAAAAATACCACTTCCCTGCTTCAGTGTCCTGGATTTAACCCAGCCAAGAATCAACTTTTCATTAAATATGAATGCTGGAACTTTCACGTAGTATTGGACTTTTAGGATATCTGACCCATCCCGCTCAGCATTAACAGACTTAAGATTATGTAGTAATGAATGTAGCATAAAGCTGTTCGTTCAGTGCGGCTGCTGTTCGCCTGGTGCACAGCTGGATCGTCTCTCTCAGCTCTGGTATTATTCATCTACTGTGTTACACTGGCTTGGAGTCATTGCACAGTAGGAGAAGTCACTAACAGTGAGGAACCACAGTATACCACATTGAGCAGGATGTGCGTTTTATGATTTATGGTAATATTGTATTTCTGCGCTCAGTTTCAATTATTTGTTTTCAATAAAAATCAAACTCAGCTGACGCTCTCTGACTAATTTTCCTGTCGAGATATCAAGCGCGTAATAAATGTTTCTGTTCTCATTCCCACTTGGAATGACAAAGACTGTGTGAACCGCTAATATGTACGCACACACGCTGTCTATAATGTTGTCAGCAAACTAACCATGGAGAATCTCTCTCTTCCCTTGTCTTTTTATAACTGCGCGTCTGTCAACTTCTTTACATCTCTCTTGCTGTTTGACACAAACAAACACACACTTAGAGGCCCGTGTGTCCTCACTATTAACTCGTCATTAGGACCGATGACAGGACAAACAAAGTGTTGATGCTAAAAAGTACATCAACAGTCCGGTGCAACAGTTTAAGGACACATCTGGCTGTATGGGTTCATGCACAATAATCATATATTTGACTCCTTCACAAAGAAAAATAACAAAAACACAAGACAGCGACACTCTTCCTCTCTCCTTCTCCCTTTCACAAGCGCATACTCTCATCATTCAAGGGGAAAAGTACAGCCACTTAAGACTCAGGATTAAGGCTACATTTCACAGTGGTGCATTTTTCAAGACACTTAATTATAGCTTTCTAGAGGAGGGCTGTGACGAGGCCCAGGCTTTTTCAGCTCTAACGGGATGTTTCCATGTTTGGCAGTCCACCAGCCAACCGGCTTGCCAGCTAACCAATCAGCGCGCCCACCAGGCTCGGCAGCAAAGCGGCCAAAGATCCAGTCTACTAGCCAATCAACCAAACCAACCAGGAGAGCAGAAATGTGGCCACAAATCTAGCCTGCTGGTCAGCTAGTTAGACTCGGGCTGGTAGCCGGCCAACCAGGCAGTCAATTAGCGGACCAGCTAGCAAGCAGAAGAGGATGACGACGGGCAGAAACTTTACTCTTCGTGACCTCATCGACACAACCTCACCGACACACATCCACGCACTGATCCCAGATCACAGCTAAGCCCTTAATGACTGTTTGTCACCGAGCCCGTGACATCACCGTGAACTGTTAGGACGAGGACGGCACGTTCTGCGGTGTGTGTGCGCGTGTTCCCGAGCAACTATTTTCATGGAGTGCAAACCAAGTTTTAGTGTTAGACTTTGAGGTGGCCGGAGTGGCTGTGCCTATAGAGTTTAATGTATTTATTTCTCAGCGAGAAAAAGAGATGCAGAAAAAGAGTTCGTCTGATATTTCACTCTGTTCTTGAAATGGCAGAGAGCAGCATGGAAAGAGATGGAGACATGGAGGGGGCGGCTGCTCACTGCTTGTGGCAGGAGGGTAGAGAAGGAGGGAGGGAGGGAGGGAGGAGGGGTATAAAGACAATTTCCTCTCTGCTCTTATTGCTCTGACTGTCTGCCGCCTACCGCCTTCATGGAGGTCCCTAATTGAGATCACTTGTACTTAAAAATAGGAACAAAAAAGGAACTTCTGTGGGCTGGGAGATGGAGAGGAGAAAATAAAGCAGTAATATGTGACGAAGGCTGCCATTAAAGAGTCCCAATGAGAGATCTGAGCGACTGGGGCACAGAGCTGAGAAGTCTTTCTCTGTCTGCCAGGGAGCCTTCAGATGTTGACGTGTCACACACCACCTGCTGTCACAGCGCTAGAACTGTGCATGTCTAAGAGTGTATTTGTAGGTTTTCTGTGTGTGTGTGGGTGGGTGTGTGGCTCTTTTGATGGGGTAGGGTGACAGTGCCCGGGGCTGAGGCCAGAAACATGCCGAAAACGGTGGAGTTCAGTTTTTCCACTTTTGTACGCGAGTGTGTGTGTATGTCACAGTTTGTCTTTACATAGCTGCAACAAAATATCTTTACAGTCATCAGGCGTATTGGGCTGCCCCACTCTATGCAGCCTTTGTGTCATTAGCTACGCTATTATTAGCCCTTCACTTTAATTCAGCCGTTTCACCAATCAAACCCTGCCTCGAGCTGCCTTTCCCAGACTCAGTCCCAGAGTGTCCCTAAGGTGTGCTGGTTTCCCCTTCAAACCATCTATCACTCAATCAGGACTGATCGTGCTATTAATCAAACAATAAGCCCCCCCTCCTTGGAGACCAGTTTGAAGGATTAGCTTGAAGGAAACGCAGCGTATCCAGGAGTGGTACCGGACCACGGCTGGGAACAGGAACCCTGTAAAGAGCGTTTTTCTTGGACCGAGACCCTCTGTAGGTGCTAAAGACAATACAGACACTCGGGCTAGGCCAACATTCCACTTTACACTTTTCCCTTCCTCTGTGTATTTCACTGGTCTACTTCCCCTCTGCAAACTAGCCGGCTAGTATCAAAATATTTATAGTACATCTGCAAGACATGCTGTTCTCATGTATCCACGACCATTTAGCCCTGTGTTCATTATGCGAGGTAAAACTAATACCAGATTTATAGGGGGAGACTCCTCTCTGTTCTCCCTGTCTGTGTAGTAGGATTGAGGATGATTTATGTGAGGTAAGGACGCCTGGGCGAGATAGATAGAGTGACTGTATGGTGAGAGGCAAACAGGCAGTGGCCCAGACTAGCACTCGCAGGGGGGCTATCAGCTATCACTCGCCCGTTTCCACTGCTCCTGTTTCGAGACTGGAGGAAGGTAAAGCAGGACGGACAGCGGCTGGAGACGGGGAGGGAAAGGAAGGAGACAGGAGGTAAGGATGTATGTATGTATATGCACGGAGGCAGGGTGGAGGAATGTCCAGGTGCACTGGGTCCAAATTGATGTAAGGAGCTGTAGAAGAGGGCCAGATGGAGGGGGAAAAAAGTCTGTCATGGATGCTCAATTGCACACAGACATAAACATAGACGGTGTAAACCCACGCCTTGAAATGTGCCATATACATTTTTTGTCTTGGAGCATTTAAATATATTAAATATACTATCTGTTGTGCTTGGCCATCTTCACGGACTGGGTATCATGAATTTTACTGACAGTAAGTGAGCCCATATTGAAAACCTTAAGATGAAGCCCTGGCATTGCTTTGCCACTTCATTTCTGGGGGGTAATCAATGTCAAAACTGTCAGTCTATATGTCCAGCACCAAGACAACAGCCAATCAGATAAACAGGAAATGAAAAAACAGTACTGGGCAGGCACCGCATGCAGCCACAGCACTGGGCGTGCATCGTGCAACAGTACTCAGCTTCCGAGGGTTTGGATCTTGCTCTCCATTTCTTTTTCCTGATCTCTTCCTGTTCACGGTCCAGCTCGGAGCCGCTCCAAAACACTGAGCCTGAACTCTGCAACCTGGAGCCATACATCCTAGATCGAATTCCAAACCAGACGTCAAAAAGGCCCCAGGAAGCCTTGCCTTGTTTTTTTGAGAGGCCTTAAATTTAGCATCTGATGCTCTGTGTGCTGAATGAGTTAACAAATTAAGTTGAGAGTGTCACCGCTGATGCAGCACACTCAGAGATGGGTCTTTGCCGAAAACCTTAGCCTGTAATTACACTGAGCCTATTAGGCTACTGGTCAGAAATGACTCACAGCAAGGTGGGGGTGTAGAGGGGGAGAAAAGGAAGGGAGGATGGAGTTCACTTTCATAGCTTTCAGCCTGAGATGTCCTCAGACAAAATCAATTCCAGTCATCTTTGGAAAAGAGGGTTCAGCGAAAGAAAACATCATGAAAGTTGGGGGAAAACATGATTTCACGGAAGATAAATGACTATTGTCTGATTATGCGACCTATGACCCTGTATTTTCCACACACACTCAGAACTTGCCGGTTATTCCAGGACAGGGCCTTTTCATGTCGTGTCTGCTCTGCCCCTAGCTGAGACTCGGATGACGCCAGCTTTATAGCGCCTAAATCGAGTCTCGAGCAGGGAGACTCATCGACTGGTGGATCCCACGAGGAGCATCAATTATGTTGTGAAATGCTGTCCTTCAAACACAATATATTCTGTGGTGTTGCATTATAGCAAAGCTGAGAATTTGAACGTCACACACATAAAAAATCCCTCTCTGGCAACAGGGTTGTTGGGATGTGGTCTCGGGCTGACAATTAAATTGTCCGCTTGGAATATGCTGTCACTCTGGAAGCATGAGATTTACAGCAAATAATTTCGCGAGAACTGATCATCTTAAATGTTTCAACTGGATTTTATGGCGTCATAGATCACTCTGATATGTTCTTGTGTCCTCCAGAGACTGAAAACTGTCCCCAGTAGTTGCGGAACTCATTTACAGACAATTAAAGAAGCTCTAAACAATCCAACCTCCTCTAACTGAACTATTGTTGAAAAAAGTCTTCCACCAAGCTAGCGCTCTTCTAGCAACTTTGCTGCAAAAGGGGCAAATATTTGACACTTTACAAACCACAGAACATTATCACATCGTTCTCTGAACCATCTTTCAGGCTAAGCCAAGCAGCTTCTACCAGTAAAGAAAACTTTAAAATCATAATACAGGTATACAGGGTTAAAAGCTGTAAACATTTAACTCGTGTTTACAGTACATCGCAAGGGATTCTTTTTCATCAGTAATTGCCTCACACTGTGAGCCTGATGATTGGGTAATATTTATGATAGGCCCTTAGGGGCTCTCTTATGTCTATAAAATCTTTTACCCTTGGCTCAACCGTAGCGCAGACAAGGTCCCATTAGAACCTGATTGTATATGTGCTTTTAAAGTGTGCCTCTATAGTGCCTTTAATGTGCACAGGCCATGTGCTTTTGCGTGCATATGCATGTGATGTGGGTGTGTATATACAGTATGTGTGTGTGTGTGTGTGTGTGTAGCAGTAAAGGGGCTGGCTCTGAGACTTTGGTTAACCGGACTATAATTTGGAGGCCCAGTGAAGACTCCCAGCAGCCTTCTCACTGTTTGTTTACCAGAGAGACCAACTCTACTGTTTCTGCTGCATCTGCAGGGTCCTGCAGGAAAAGGGCGTGTGTATCTGTCTGGCTTTGTGTGCATATGTGTGTGTAGGCGTAATCATGTGTGTAATGTAGTATTCATGTGAAAGTGACATTTTGTAGAATAGGTAAAGATAAATCTGTCTGTGGGCATTGTAAAGATGATTCGGACTATAAATGTCTTCATATTCAGTTATTCCAATTAAGCTAAAGAACCCTGACTCCCCTCTTCCCTTGTTTTTCCTCATACACCTTTAAGCTACAATAAATGAAGGCTACAATACACATACGCCACCCTTTCTTTCTTGAAATGGTAGCTTTGTCATAAATAAGAAAACAAAAAGAGCCAAACTTCACAAAAAAACACCCTCACATTAAAAAGTGTTTGTCAGCAAAAAATGACTGCTATTTTTGTTTGTGCCGAGAGTAATTCTCCCGAGACTAAACTGCTCGCTTTCTGTCCCAATTGGGCTGTTTTTTGTTTTTTTTTCACCAATCCTCCTCCCAAGCAGGAATAAAAAGAAAACAATGCAATTCAAAAGACCGGAGCTCCCAGCCTGTCATTTAGCTGTAACTTTGAATTGTCTTTGCTCTGTGTGAGCTGTTTTCTTTCACGCACACACAGACAGACAGAATTGTTGCAGCATCCTAAAATTCCGTCACGAGAGAGGAAGAAAGACAGAGGAGGAGAGGAACTTTCAAAATATCACTCTAATAAAATATTCCTGCTCCTCTGGGATCCTCCTTTGCTCATTCAGCATCAGGAGAAGTGAAGTGGAAAAGGCCCGTTATTGGTCTCCGTCCAAAAAGGAGAAAGAGAGAAAAGAGAGAGACCTATTTCCTTTGGGGAAAGACAGAAAATAGAATGAACAGCGCAACAGTTGACGGAAAACTTTTAACTGCGACAACAAAATGAACTACAGACGACTGTAAGAGGGCAGCTGTCTGGGTGAGTGACAGGATTCGACTCCACACTGAAAGCCTGCTCCAGTGAGGATCAGACAATCTGTATGTATATAGACTTTGATCAGACAGCGCTGCTTGTCGGTGCAGTATGATTGGACTGAATATGTGTAAACTGGCACAGCTCAGGGATCAACATAAAACACACCAGCTACAAGTTCTCAAAAGATGCCAGCCTCAGTCACAGGAAAGAGCTTTGAAACAGACTGAAATGTAACGTAGGGGATTTTTGCAGTTTTGTAACATTGCTGTACAAGCAGAAATTATTCTAAACTTTTCTTTTTTTTTCACAGCAGGAGTCGTGCAGAATTCTGAAAATGTGCAGCAAAGTCGTAAGTCAAAAAACCTGACTGGCAACACTTTATTTTACCCCCCAGTTTAGCATTTATAGGCAGTATATTAACACTTAATGAACCACTTATAACCCACTTATAATGTAGTTGTAGTTTTAAACAGACATCAGGACATTTTTAAGTGTCTTTAATGTATTTGTCAACAACTATAAGTCCTCCTTTGCTGCATTCCTAACAGTTTGACAATACAACATAACACAATTTTAAGTATAAGTATTTGTTTTTAAATTAATTAATTGTCTTTATTATATTTACCAAAGAGGTAATTCTTATTATCTTTATTAATGAAGTAATTATTATTCAGAAATGTGGTTGGCCTCCCAATCACTCTTGTTCAGTGAGCCTTCGATTATGAATTGCGCAGGGCGCTTGAACCCTGTTATACTTGCGTGCAAGTCTAGTTCTAATTATATTTATTAATGATTAATGTATTTAGCTATAAATACTTCTCCTTCCCTTTTCATGACAACTGAGCAAACTCAGTCCACCGATGAAGGCCATGAGATGTGGATGAAAGCCCCTGGAGAAATCTGGCAAGTGAACCTTGAATTAAGAACTTGTCTAACTCTTATTTCCAAGGTCAAAAATTAACAGTTTGAAACCGGCATATGACTGATTTTCTCATGTGTACAAACAGTAAATAAATGCTTTATAACACACTGTAATCACATATTATTAAATGTAATTATGTTGTCTTCATTCATTAACTGTTAATACACCAGTTGTGGATGCTTCATAGAAGTTACAATTGTTCACAAATACATCAATAAACACTTAAAATGTCCTAATATCTGCTTACAACTACACAATAATGTGTTATAAACTATCTGTATATTTAAGTGTTTTTATTCTTCTAAATGCTAAATAGGGGGGTTAAAGTAAAGTCTTACAACGTAACCTCTTAAATTTTTACGTTCTTAATCCCAATTGTCTGCATGCTTGTTTCCCCTTCTTTCTTTTCTTTTCTTCTCTCTCTCTCTCTCTCTCTCTCTCTCTCTCTCTGTCTCTGGAGGCCACTTTACAAATGAGAGCTGCCATTTCTAGCTTCCCTCTTCTCCCCGGAGACTTGTCAATATCAGCTACACACACTATTCAAAGTTCAAAGACTTGCATCCCACTACACACACCTACACACACTCTCCTGGCCCCTTTTGTGTCTCTGGGGCATATTTAATTTCGGTGTCTGTGCACACATTTGAATATGTCTCCATGCGCGCGTGTGTGTGTGCCACAGGTGGTACGGTGCTGGTGACTCCGTTCTGATTATTGCGGTGACCAAAGCATCGCCGCCCCATCACGTTTGTCATCACCCTTTTCCTGAAAGCGTGGGTGGGAGGGGAAGGATGGAGGGAGGACACAAGGGGAAGGAGAGGGAGGAAGGAAAGGGAAGAAGGGAGAAGAGGAGGGTAGATGATGGTAAATAACCACCCCCGCGGTGCCATATGGGAGGTGGTTTGAAAGAGTCAGTCTTGTGTTGCTCTTACTGGATGCCTCATGAGCGCAAACCGATCCTTCCCTTTGTATCATATCTCTGTCTCCGTCTCACTTACTCTTTTTCTTCCTT
Source organism: Oplegnathus fasciatus (assembly GCA_003416845.1). Lineage (NCBI taxonomy): Eukaryota > Metazoa > Chordata > Actinopteri > Centrarchiformes > Oplegnathidae > Oplegnathus > Oplegnathus fasciatus. Next base: position 896,494 of record NTHP01000119.1, on the reverse strand, counting down.
TTCTTTTTTTGGTTTCTTTCTCACTCTCTAATTTTCTCACATTTTATCCCTCACTCTCACATGAAAGAATAAGCATGGAACCCCTCTCTTCCACACACTCACACAGGCCTTCAGAGTTGTCAGACCACCATAAAAGGCTTCTGTGGGCGTTGCCGAGTGGGTGGGCACTTTGATTTTCAGGTGTATTTGATCTGTTGTGTTCACACCTCGGCGCTGGCAGGGGGCCCACTGTGTGGGCAGGTAATTTGAGCAAATTAGGAGATGGGGCCTGTGTGTTATTAATGACACCCCATACCCTCCACTGCACGTCCACCTATTGTTCCCTCCTCTGCACGCACCTTTCTTTTCTTCCGCTCCGAGTCCCCCGGTCCCATCTGCGCCTCCTGCTCAACACCCACCCTCAGCCCCTCTGAAGGCACAGTGTATGGAATGCACACACACACACACACACACGTTGCACATGGGACGGGGGCGGCAGGAGGGGGGATTGGTTCCAGGTGCCAGTTTGAGTGAGAGCATTAATCAAGCAGACAGATCTTCCTGTCACAGACACCTTTAGCGCACACACACACACACGACCAATACTGTACATCTATACACTCTTCACAGTACTATGCTTGCACAGTAGTAACTACACTCACTGTCATTATTCCTTGACATTGCTTCATACCAAACTCCCATTTAAAAACACAAAATTTCTCCTCAAGTGTTTTTTAAATGTGTGCTGAGTGGCAAATGATTATGACTTGTGAGAAAGTGAGCGCTGGTACCAACGTCTGAAGACACGTTGTAACAAGGTGTACTTATCCCTTCAGACAGCTCCACTGAGCTGCTGCCAAGCTATTGATCGCAGTCAGGGTTTGGTGTAACTCTTTGATGCTCCTTTGCTCATCTTGCTTCACCTTCTTTGCGAAAACAGGACAAAATCCTACCCTTCTACGTTTACTCTCTGGCAACTTACATTATGTGTTACCTCACGTAAATAATCTAAATCTAATAAAAAATATGGCTAACACGTCCAACCCGTGCTGCTCTTTTCATGACCTGCTGGTAAGTAGGTTTATATATTTGGGAGTATGGCCTGAGTCAGAGGGGATACCGCATTCCTTTAAGATTAAACTAACAAGGGGAAAAACCTGCCCTTTTCTCCGGCGTGGGGCAGAACAGGTAAGGCCTTGTGTAGGTGCCGTGGCCACGCTCTCACTCACATCGTTACAGCCTGAACCCAAACATCCAGGAGGCTCAACACTCCATATTTCCCCCTTATAGAAACACGGAGCGTGGAAGCGAAGCCGCCTCGGCCGTTTCGCAGGAGAGCGAAGGGAACGCTAAACAATGCTGTTCAGGTTTCCTGGGGTTTGCTGTATCAGTTCTGCTCAAAGCCATCTTCTGGCTTAAATAAGTACAGTAAAACTTGAATGGAAGAGAGAAAAGAGAGGACATAAAACAGAAAGAGCAGAGTGAAAGAGGTATATGAATCCGAGTTATAATACTGGTGTTCTGTTTCATTAGGGTGAACTGGTTCCAAGATAGACCAATTTTCAAAGTGTTAGGTAGTTACTTCCTCTCTGAGGGCTTATATCGGATAACGGTAATTCGCCCAGCATGATGCAATTGAAATGGATGAAGGGCTGCAGGATCTTGTTAAGTGTGAAAATAGCACAGCGCTGCATTAAAAGCTTCACTGGCTAACGCAATGGCATTAAGCTACCTGGTAATTATGGTGCATTCAAAAATCGTAGCTATGCGTACTGTGGCATGCGTTTGCGGAGCGATCCAAAAAACACACACCAATTTGGCATGTATCTAGAGTAAACACAGCAAAGATATTAAACATTTGCATTGATTTATGGGAAAAAATGCAGAGATGTTAGCACTCATGGCGTTTAACAAATAAGCTTTATCACTCCTTAGAGAAGATTGTTATAGAGCCTATTATCAACACTTTAAATGGGCAGAAACCTACAGTAAGCACAGTCAATTGGCAGGTTGCCTTATCATAATAGTGTAATTAGCCCCCCAGCTACCGAATGTGGGGATAAAAGAAGGGATAATACACAATGCCTTGGGAGTATTTACACTGAACTCTCCGTTTGTTGTTGCTGTCTCCATATTACAGGAGAGAGTGTAACCTCACTCTGCAGTAAGACTCCTTTTCTCCCATGTTTCAATAACTCCTCGCTGCTTAATTTGGAAGGAGGAGAAGCAGATATTGTGGACGTCTCTGTAGTCCAGAGCTGTTCTGGACGAGGCAACAAAGTGCAGCATTTGAATTTTTGTATCATTTTTTTATCACCATTTCAGATGTAATGGTTAAAATATGCTCCACTACCATGAAATACCTTACAAATTAAAATAAAAGCAGACAACTTTCTCCTCAACTTTCACATCAACAGTGGGAAAGACGTATTTCAGGCCATTCACATCACAGGTTCTAGTGTTCCCATGACACTCTCATTTAGACCTTAATAAGTGCCTACAGCCTATTTAGGGCCACAATCAACCCACCATTCACTGTTAATACATATGAGTGAAAATACAGACCAATTAATCTATCTTTGATTAAACACTGATCACATTAACACTCTGCAGCTCCCTGATTACCCTCAGGAATTATGTAGACTAATGTGAACCTCCAGCACTAATAAGTCCTAATAGCTGGTGCAGCGCGCAAACACACACAGCACCATTTTACTCCATCAATATGACCCTGCTGGGATTAAATAACATGTTTGCCTCAGAGGTACAATTAAGCATTGCTAAATAGAGTTCCTTTGAGCCTGGAGTTAAGGGAAGAGTCTTCTCTGCACAGTAGCAGCCAGTGAAGCGCTCAGATTTTTCCCCCTGGCTTTTTCAAATTACCTATTGATGAGTGGGCTTCACGTCTCTCCCTGGCTGGGGGGGGAGGAGGGAGGATGTCTGGTTCACTTTTAAGATGTCTCCAAGAAGCAGGCCTGTGGTTAGATCTAAGGCAACACTTATGCAACAGAAGCTGCCTTTCTCAAATACATATACGGTTTCCCTGCAAATTATCTGAGATTTTCTTTGGGGAAAGTTTTCTGCCCGGAGTCTTCAGATATTTACCCACATCGTCCCGCTTTTCTTTTGATCGTGTTGATTTGGGTCCGTCTGTGTAAGCATTTTTTTTTCTCTAGTGCGACTGCACAACTTTACTGAACAATAATTGCTCCCATGACTTAATTGTCTATATGTAATTAAGTTTGTAATAGAGAAAATAGGCATTTAAATGTTCCCCAGAGAGGCATGGTGGTTGAGTGGGTGCCACACATGTTGAGGATTATTCTGCCCTCCCCATCTGATCTGCCAGTCTGAGGAGTTATAAAAAATGTATTTGAGGCAATTAAATGAAAATTGCTTGATGTAAATGCCAAGACAAATTTTAATGAGCCCCCTTTTCTCAATTTGGAATATTTGCCTGCTCCCTCAAGTCGCCTTAATTTATCGCTGGGAATGTGCGCTCAGCTCTAAATTAAAAATGTCCTTAAATACAAATCTACAGACGGGATGGAGCAATGTGGCTTTCTAACTAACAAAACAATATTTTGTAACTTGTGTTCCCGGCAAACTGGCTGACGCCGGACAAAATGATCCAGGACTAACAGGAGAACTTGGGGGGAAATATACAAAATCAACAAAAGGCAAGACTTGAGCTCAGTTATATCATGTTTTTGTCCTCCAAATGGATTGAAGTTGTGAAGAATAGACAGTTAATCCATATTACTCAGAAATAAATATATGTATTAAAATCTAAAAGCCATGTAATAAATTATATATCAAAGTTTAATGAATACTCAGAATCAAACTTAACTTCACTCGAACTCAGGTCCTCTTTTTGTCAGACCAAAATAAAAATGCTTACGAGGCCAGTCCTAATTTTTGCCAGTCCTGATACAGTACAGTACACTACATTTATTTATTTTAAATCAGAAATACAACAGAGAGCGCTGGTGGTCTTGCAAAATCACATTGCGCTGTCAAGGGGACTTTTTGTGGTTGTACTGACAGATTTACTACCCAGATGTTCATAAACAGGGGCAACATCAATGAGCTGCAGCGCAATATCAATCAACAATACTTTTTAGGAGAATCGATCAGCGATTATCTTTCCTCTGAGCCTCTCCACCTGAACATCTGTACACATCTGCTCCTCTCTCCCTCTCTGCCTCTGCTACAGCGTGCTTTCAATTTCCTGCAGCGCTGCTCCTCTCCTCTCATGCTCCCGCGCCCCGACCCCAGAGACACACCGAGAGGTCAGGGGTTAACATGGTAATAGGTGGTGGTGATTGGTAGAAGACGCTCACTCTCTCCCGGCTTTCAGAGTGTATTAGGAGCCACTCTGCTTCTGTGTGGAGCAGGAGCCCAGAACAGCTGTGTCTGACCACGGAGCGACTTCTTAAAAACATCTTTTAAACATTTGATTTGGACAGAAGAGCGGAGGCTATGGACCGGAGCGAAGGGGAGGGGGGGCTATTAAACTAAGCCTGTCTATTTCTTGTGTCGCACTGGAATGGAAATGTTTGTTTAAATTTGAAAATTCATCTGGTAAACCTAAAACATAATTTATGTTGCTGATTAAATTAGATTGTGTAAAGAAGCTGTCACAATAGAATACAGCAAAGCCAACACAGAGGCCGCAAACTGGAGCATGCAAGTTGGCTTTCACAGGTAATTGAAAATCATAAAGTTGACACTGCTACTGTTCACAGGTCTTGACTTTTTGTGGTCTTATTTCCTAAAGATTCACCTTGGGATCCAAGCAGGATCTTGAATATATGATTGGACAAATAAGGCATAGATGAATATGAAGAATAAATTGAACTGAAAAGGGTAACTGCAATTCTTTGGGAAGAAATTACTAATCAGGAGTTTGTCATACAAAAAAGAAAAATCATATCTTATCTATTTAGCAATTTGTGGAGAAGCAATGAGTCAGAGTAAATGTAATGTTTTAAGTTCAAATTAATTATCCCAGCACTTAAATTACAAATTCATATTATGGAAGTCGACATGGAGTAACTTCTTGTTCAAAGTGGATTTATGTCTGTCGATTAAATGCTCCCCGGAGGCTGCAGAAATCTACACTGATTAATTAATGACAGCAGCACGACAGAACAATTTCAGGAAGCGATTACAGACCTTTCTTGGCAAACTAATCAATACTTCTTCCCTACGCACAACAGAGACACCCAACACACACAATCCAGTAATCCCCACATCTTGTTTCAATGCTCAACTGTAAACTCTCTTGTGCAGCGTCTGTTTACGTTTGTCAAAAATATCACCCATGCTTTTGTTTTTGGTTCCGCAATGGCATCGCTTTGTAAATCTAAGGGTATGTTGCACAAACATGTCATCTCCCTCTTTCAGAAATATTTATAAACATCACGTAGAGTAAATACTGGAATCTCTAAATGCAGAGAGGTTTTTATGTGTTTTTTTTTTGTATTTGCGCACCACAAAAAGCCTTGATGATGGTTGGGTCTTTCTTCCACCACAAAAGCTTGGACCTTGATAGCAGGGTCCTCAATGACCTCAGCTGATCCCCTCCACTCATCTGGACCCAAATCCTTCAATCACATCCAGGAAACTTACCCCCTTTACCCAAACCCCTTAATTCCTTTATCCAAACCTCAACACCTGACCCCGAGTCCTCCCCATGACCCGAGCCCCTAACCCAACTCCAGACACAACAGCAACCAGCGAGGCAGTACTTACCCCAGAAGAAGTTTTGTTGACATGGTGTCACTGTGCTGAAAAGGCTGTTAGATGCCATAGCTGCCTCTGGTTGCAGCAAGCCCCACTTTTGTTCCTCTGTGGTTTCCGTGACCCTTGACACGTCCTAAACCAAGAGCACGCAGCGTGTCATGAAGAAAAAAAATGGAAAAGCCATCCACAAGACATGCTTTTACGTATCAACTATTTGGATGACCACAAGTAACAACCAGGTCTGGTTTTATAGAGAAAAAAAAATTGCAGAGGCAAATATCGCCTTTGCGGATAGATCAGATGGTGTCGGACTTGCTTGCTTGGCGAGTGTGGTTGGAACGTACTTACTCGCTTAGCGCCGTCCTTGTGACTGGTGCTGGCCCGCGACGATTAACCATTTACACTCCAGGTCGCCCTCAAACACCAACCCCGAGCCGCACGTCTGTGGTTCTGTGGTTGTTTGGGAGGCGAGCAGAGCCCTCACACAACCCAAAAGGCACCAGCTTTAAAACTCGTCTCTTTCCTGCCCTCCATGTGCCGTCACTGGAGAGCCTGGGTCACATGCCCTCTGACGTCATCACGGCACAGCAGTTGAGTGGGACAGCCTACCGTTGTGGCTTTCTTCCCTCTCTTCTCCTCTCCACGGACTTTTTTCTCTCCTCTCTGGCTCCCCTCCTTCTCTCTTACGCGTGTTTCGGCTGCGTTTCCAGGCTCTCTGGGGGATCGGGGTCTGACGCTCCCATGAGTCAGGAGGCTTCAGTGGTGGCAGCTTGTTCAACCGCCCATGCCTCCTCAGCATATGGGGAACAGCGCTCTCTCTGCTTTGCTCTCCCTTCACTCTTTCATCCCCCTCCCTCTCTCTTTCTATGTCTCTCTCTCTGACTCCGCTGCTCCTTCCCTCAACTCCTTTAACAGGCTGCTGTGCTGCTCCTGTCTGCCTCTGAGCAGGGAGAGCTGAGCTTGGTAAGATTTGAGGGTGTGAGTGAGGAGCGAAAGGCTGGCTGGCTGGCTGGCTGGCTGGTGGTGTGAGACTGGGTGTGTATCTGAGTGTGTGTGTGTGTTTGTCTGTGTATGCATGTGCAGCAGAGAGAATGGGGGAAGAGAGAGACAGAAAGGCTGGGTGAGTGTGTGAAGAGAAAGCGGAGGTGGTGTGAAACTGCTTATTTACAGAGGAGTGTGTCTGAAGAGCTGCTTCAGCGTCACTTTTGCAGCCTGAATTTGTTGTCTTTCTCCAAGCTTTTTTTGCCCGTTTCACACTCCTTACGTTGCTGTGTCACAGACAGCTTCATGCTATTGTGTTATTACTGTAATAAATGCATGTGCGCATGTGCATGGATGCATGCAAGCCTGTACTGAGCTTTAATTGGCTCTCATAGAAGCGACAGACGGGGGCGATTCCTGTAAGAGGCCGTAAATCATGGCCACCTGTCTCCTCTGTGAAAGAGATGCCTTCTCACAGTCTCGCTAACACACACACACTGCAGCACAGACACCCTGCAAGAATGGCCTGCCAACATGTAGTGTAGGGCAGGCAGCTCATGACAATCAAAGGTGAATCATCACACTCCACACACACACACACACAGATTCCCACACACGCACATTCAGTACACACCCTCACACGTCCCGGAGCAGTGTCACGGCTCGTCTTTGATCAGCCATGATAGGTGTTTGTTTCAACAGATCAAAAACACAGACGGGGTGTTAGCGCAGAAGAAGAGGAATGTGCGGAATGAAGCTAGGAGTTCAGTCAGGTTCGAAAGTGTTCAAGTATCACAGTCATCTTGTCACTGGCCAGTATGACTAAGCAGTAAAGAGAGGAATAGTGCCTTGGGCTCTTATGATTTGTTATTGCCAATAGAAACTACCTTTTAATCAGTAATTTGCACAAATCTATCACTATTGTTTAATTATAGTGTGTGATTTAAAGGGGCGGTACATTCAAAATACAAAAAATTCTCACTTACCTATACCTAGCCATGCAGGTAGTTTAGGTTTTATGTGCCATGAGTTTTGAAATATGCTTCTCTGATATTTGCACCTCCACCGAAATACAATGGTGTTGCTCACAGCATTGAAAAGTATATTTAAAAAAAATCAACTATACGTCTTTCTAGAAACAATGTCTCCATTGCTATGGATGATACACAGACCTCACTATGGACAGGATTCGTTGGAACTACTTTCTACCGAAGAAATAGTCCCTATGACAACTGTTCACACTGTGTTTTGAGAAATACTCATAATGCTGTTGTTGTTTTTTTATGTAAATTTTGCACACCACAAACAAACTTACTTTTTCTCTATTGTTTTGGGCTGGCAGCAGAAATTTCATAGACAATATCTCCAAACCTGGTCAAATAAAATCTAAACTTTTTGCACGGCTGGACACCTCAAGAGGTAAGTGAGAAAATGTGTTTTTGTACTTTGTTGAACTGTTAAAGGGTTATCTGTTAAAAAACAGGCAGTTTAATGACATTGCGTGGGTGTATTTTTGGACATAAATTCAACAATTCTAAAAGTAACATTTGAAAACGTCTGAAAACGTAATAACGTAACACTAATTCTAATGCTAATGTTAAAAATGTTTAAGAAGCAAGTACTTGGTTTTTACAGCTATGTAGTTCATCATAGCCCTGAGATAACATAAAGTCGATGTACATTTTATTGCATTAAATCCAAGGGAGGTCAATCAACAAATTAATAACTCTTAACTCATGTTTGCACACTTGAGCAATATGAAAAAAATTGAGCTAACAATATTAATAATAAAAACATGCGTCTGAGTAATTAAGTAATAACACACCAAGAAAAACTCGTACTGTATCTGTCTAAATACTAAAACTTAACATGGTGTCATTATCTGGCGATGGAGTCTTAACCCTTATTTATTTCAAATCTTAATGACCTTAATATAGTGTTGGAAAAAAATGAATAAAAATGTCAAACATGAAATACAAACAATCCCCCCAAATTCCACGGCACAACAGCATTTCCACAAGTCTTTGCCACCTACCTTATTTTTGTGCAGTGAAACATTTTCCTTGGCTTGGTGCTTTGTAAATATTTGCCGTCTAAAACAAGAACATGCCTCTTGAGTTGCAGCACATGTTACAGAATCCTTAGGGAAGGGCTATTCAGATGCTGTAAACACGCTGAATATCACGGAACGTACACAGCACCTATTTCCACTCACAAACGTAATCGATCATGTCACACATGCAGTTAAAGTTGACACTAAATATACTCAAAACTATTCAACCACTTGTTAGACTATGTTTTGGATCACCAGTGCCGTAATAAAGACAGGCTGTACATAAGAATTAATTCAATACTTAATACTGAAGGATTTTAAGAATAATATTTAAGGTCATGTATAAACATTTTTAAGGTTATTGCGAATGGATGCTTTGCTGTCAGAAGCATTAAACTTTAGGACAGAGTGCTGCACCGCTGTGAGTTTTGCTGAGCCACAGCAAATTACACGCAGTTTGATGGGAATATAATTTGCACACCGTGATTGAATCTAAAATATTGGACGAAAAATAGAGCATAAATGTCAAACTCATATGGCAGGAAACATAACTTCTTGGGTGGCATGGCATGTGATAAACAACTTTGATGGTGAAAATCTGAACTACGATGATGTTGTAGTCTCAGATATCTCTGCATGAATTCTTTAAGAACTGCAGAGATTGAAACTAAAAGGAACGGATGATGTTTTCCCCTGATACAAAAGTTTAGTTTAAGTTGGCCAAATATTGTTTTACTTGCCCAACTTTCTGTCAGGTCAGTGGTTCACCCACCTTAAGAAAACCACAACAAACCTTTTCCATCACTGAAACCTTGACCACAACCTCTTCTCTTGTCTATAAGCAAGTCTGAATATTTAACTCAACTAACCCCAGATCTAATCCAGAAAACATGCAAAATAAAGGTTTTGATTTTGTTTTCAAAAGTATAATATTTTGGGGACATTGGCAAATAAACAGTTGAGTTAAAAATGTATTTACTGAATTTATTCCGGCCTGAATGGAAGGATTTTAACGATTATACTGTTAGAGGAGCCAATTACCTGGAGTTCATTTGAAAGACAGTGTTTTAATGGATTTAACATATCTAATCATACTGTGCATGTGTATAAGTAGTGGAGGGAGTTCTACACAACATCTGATGAAAAAAAAATTCACTTGAGGGAGGTACTGCCAGTCTGGAAGGGTCTTCATTTTGCTGTACAGACAATTTTGTAATATATGTACTCCTTGCTGTCATTTTTTTATATGAAGGTAATAATGTTAAAGGCTGGAATATGATGTGGAATATAATATTTCATTCATTACTCGCTCTCCACTGGTGGCCGTATACTACACTTGCTATACTTGTGTGTGTGCAGAGCTGAAGAGCCTGGCCATACTCTGAGCTCTGGCCAAGGTCTGCCCTGAGGACTGTGGTCGATGGCCCACCCTGCCAGACACTTTCACTCTCCTACCACTCAGGACCACACACCTTCAAATGGACTCACTTTGTTATCACAAGCTCTCACAGAAACATAATAGAGGTATCATGTGTTGGAGCATGCTTAAAATTACACATGCTATTAACACAGTGTGTGTGTAATGCTGTGCTGCTGGATACGGCGAACTGTTTCCTCGCTTTGTCACAGCAGATGAACTTCGCAGTGGACTGTTTTCATAGAAAATTATTTCTTGCAACAGAGTATTTCTGGAAAAATATTGGGGGATAATGACACCTAAGATGAGTTAAAATTAACTCAGGCCGAGTCTGTGAGGCTGTCTGTATTCGTCTCTCTGCGAAAGCTAAAAATGACGTGACATAATTAGCCCAGAGCAGACATTACACACGTGGAGGTATTACAGTATTAGAAAAGGAAGGGCTTATTAATAGCCCTTTTGGCTCGTGTTGTGTACTCTCTCTGGCGAGGCATCAGAACGGCCCGACCGGGCAAACAGGCAGGTACAGTGATTCACTTTAACAGGCGACATCTGTAAAACGCCAAGGTAGTTTACACTGCGGCCGAGCCCGAATTAACGTGCTTTCATTGGAAACAAACACCACTTGCAATCAGCTTCTGTTGGCCGCTGCACCGCTGGTGTGAACGTAAATATCTCCTTACAGCGCTGCTCAGGCGGGACGGTGACCTGCAGCCATAGAATGAAGCAAGAGACATGGAAGGGTTCACTTCAACGCAGTCCAAAACTCATGGAAGTGCAGAAACTTAATCTACGACGCCGCGTCGCCAAGAGGATGTTGATGTTCTATGTGAATTGTTTGGTAAGGTACAGTATGGTATAATCTTAATGAAAAGTAGATATTTTTCTTTTGGAGTCAAGCAGTGGTATCTACATCTTCCAGTGACTTAAGGCCCTTTCTTGTGGTGTCTGGACAGCTGTTTTTGGAGTCACAGCTTTGAGGGAAAATAAAGTCGGCCTTTAAGTAATAAGGGGAAATGTTTAATATCGAATGGCGCGCGCACAACCTAAACACACATTAAAAATAGCTCATGGAGTTGTGATTACATAAAATTGCAAAAAGGGGAAAGTCAGATCATTGGTAAAGGCTGCGATGGGGAGGCTGTGGCTGACCACCGAGAGACTGAGCCATTTCTTTTTTTTCCTCCATTCCTCATTTTAATCAAGGGCCCAGTCCAGGATAAACAGTGCCTACCTACACTGCAGTTCAAACAGCGAGGCCTGCTGAGACCCAAGCGATGAGTTCTAAATGTTCACTGACAAGTTGGTTTAATTTGTGTGCTAAGTAGATGGAGGTAGACTTATATATATCTTTCTTACTTGGCATACGTACCACTCTCCCGCTATTTCTCCACCTCTGTGAAACTTTAGGGTACTTCGCTGCATGAAAAGCATACTGCTCCTCCACAAGTCCTGCTGTCTGGTTTATATGTGCCATGCTATGTTAAAGGTGAGGACAGGTCCAGCCGCTGAGACCTGCTGAGACTTACAGCGGCTTCTTCATACCAAAGACTCCGTGACCATGACTGAGGACCTTGTGATGCTCCTGCTTCTACTCTGACTCTGACTCTCTACAGCCTGTGTCCAGTGAGGTTGGTACAGTATAGTTGCGGCCACTGGAAACCCTGTCATTGTGTGGTCAGTTGTCAACAGCTGAGAGATTTTACAATAGCTGCTAGGCCGAGGTCAATAGAGTTCAAACTGAACTGCTAAGTCAGCATTATAATTACACTAAACTGATGATATAACTGCACTACAAGGTCACATGACGCCCCCGGTCACATGATGCCGTCACTCTAGGCAAATGTCAATAACAGAAATGACTGTGTGTCATGCCTACAGCGAGTGTGAGGAGGAATAAGTTAACTCTGCGCTGGTCATGACTCAAATCTGGGGGTCACGACAGCCAATCGCAACCTGAATGAGCTTATACATAAGCTGCCCATTATGTGTCTCCGAAACTCAGTTTACTTGCTGTCGAGAACAAAGTACGCCTGATAAAGGCTGATGGCTCACTGGAGAAACAAGCCATTATGAGGAGGAGTTCGGCACTGTGTCACTGACAATGGGGCAAACAAAAGGCTCTGTTGTCTCCTCCAGCCGGTTGGTTATTTTTTTTTTCTGTGGGGCTTTTGTGATGGATAATTGCCCTCCTCACATGATTTCATAATGCTGTGACTCGTCTTACAGTCCCTGTGTAACACAATAACAAGATAAAAAAAGAGGGGCTCTAAATTTGAATTTTTGACATTGTTTAGAAGTGGCCGCTTTTCTTCATTGTGGTGTATAATTTTAGAAAGATGTACGAGCAGGACGCTGACTTGAACCAGTCATAATACAGCCTGAAGCAGAGGCATGCAGGCCAGCTCCCAGAGTTCACTGGCTGTATTGTCTTAGGATAATCATTTGAAAGTGCTCACACAACTGTACCATAGTTTATGGCTTTATATCTTATTGCTGTCTGAATATCAAATTCAAATCAGATGGGAATACTCCAAGTCAACCCAGATTTATACTGAATAAAAAAGGAAGTTACCATAGTGTTTAGCATTATACAACTATATTACATCTGACATTTATATCAAATTTTTACTATCATTTTAACACTAAATAGTAGTGCAATAAAACTATTTTGTGTAAGGATTTATAAGCTGATATTTACCACCTGAGCCTCTTATAAGATTAATGTTCTTTCTTGCTGACAGCAGTAAACTACAGTCTGCAGAAACAGAGCATAAATGAGAGTCTGTGTTGCTACCCCAAGGACTGGGTTGAACTGTAAAAACTGTTCTCCACACAAAGCCGTCTGCACACGTACTGTACGTGCACAGAAGTAGCCCTGGGGGCATTGTCTATTAGATGCTTGGTAGGTATGCAATCTTTCTTCCGAGTCAGCAGAGATCAATCTGGGACAAGCCAGCCGAGGAATGTATTTACTCCTCCTGGAAAAAACACTTCAAACAGAGAGCCCAAATCACATTATAATGTATGCTGGAATTTGACTAATCCAACGGCATATTGACACATAGGAATGCATATATTGCAGTATAGCTGGGTAAGGGAGCACTTGTAAACACATTCTCAAAAAGAACCTGCATTCCAGTACGTGCCGTTAAAACATGCATGCAGATTAAATATGCTTGTAAAAAATTAGAGGCTTACTGTGCTTCTGGGAGTACTTTTAAAGTGAAAGCAAGAAACTCAAAAGCCCAGTTAAACAGAGGTGGCCGTTAGAAAATCTGACTTAACATGCGTACCTGAAATAAATTTCATGAACTTTGTGGTTTTTTCAAATGAGTGGTTTCTCCAAGAAGCATTCAGATCCTCTACTTAAATAAAAGTAGTAATGCCAGTATGCAAAAATACTCTATTACAAGTAAAAGTCCTCAACTGAAATAGTAAGTAAAGTAAAAGACAGAAGTATTATTAGCAAAATCTACTTAAGATATCAAAAGTAAAACTACTCACTGTGCAGAAAGATACCCTGTGTGAGTGGTATATTATTTTATATCATCATACTGGATTATAAATACTGATGCATCAGTGTGTAAGGAGCATTTGGTTGAGGTTATGCTAATTTTATACTAATAATTTTATAAAACTCAAGTAAAGTAGCTCAAATTTGTACTTGAGTACAGTGCTCGAGTAAAAGTACATTACACCACCAGCTTTCTCTTTCTCATCACCATGTCTTTGTACAGTAGTCTTTGTTTTTTACTATTTTCCTGCCAAATCTTAAACACATATGTACTATCACAAAGAACAGTAGTAACAATGCATCACAAAACAAAAGTAATCTCCGGATTAAATTATGAAATGGAATATTTTTATGTATTCTACTTACATTCAAGGCGCTGCATATTTTATGTATTACAGTATGTCCTAGGGGTTCAGAAACACATTGTAATATTTAGCTATTTTTCCAATAACTAAAGATAAGAATTAACAAATGTATCACAGTATTATATTTGGTACATGCTCTAAAGTGGAAAGTTGGAGCCATTTATGAATGAGGGAGTACTGAACTGCGCCTTGTGGCAGCAACACATTTAAATGCAGCAGGAAAAATCATTCATGAATCCTAAATTAGCAAGAAGACCTAATGTAGTTGCAGTTGCCGGTGACTTCCAGCAGCATGCCTCCCTGTAGCAGGAGCACAGTCTTATAATAATGAACAGAATTCGATACTTTTGTGCCTTTTTTAGTCAAACAGCCCACAACTGTGTCCAAAACTGAAAGGAGCACAGCTGCACTTAAATGAGGTTTCTAATGTGTCTCCTTTGAACAGTAAACTCGCATATTGCTGCCTCTCCAACATTATTTTACAGATGGTGGTTTTGGGATGTGTATTTGTGAATTACAATGACTCCTTTTTTTACTCTGACAAACATTCCAGCAGCCTGCAAGATGAAATGCTGGAATCTGAGGCATGATGCTAATTTGAAGACAGAATAAATCTATAAATCTGACTTAGTCTCTCGCCCGGGGATATACAGCCATGATAATTACAGGTTGACTTTACAGACATGCAGACATCTCTCATCTGTATTGCTAATAGTATAACCAGCAGGCTGCTACGTGCTTACTCAATGTCTAGCAGCGGGGGTGAGCAGAGGTAAGCTGTAACAATGATATCATTATAAAGTAGAAATCGGTTGGCTCAAATTGCATGTTGTTATGACAAAGATTTACTGCAGTTTAAAAAGAATTATCTGTTTGTTGTTACACTGCGTGTCAGTTGTAGAATTATCCATTCATTATCATTCATGAATAATTCTGAGATCACAAATGGAAATAACATTTGCAGAACATTGCAAAGCCAGATGTTCTGCCTGTGCCATGGCATTAGCTGGCAGCCAGGACTAAAACATACTTGTGAATACATTGCGACGCTTTGATTGTTCCTCGCGAACAAACAAACAGGCATCCCCCTTCACTGGCAGCATGACTATCTGAGGAAGATCTAACACAAAGCATAACGGATGATCTGGGAGGACAGTGCTGCATCTGGTTGTAGTTAAATCCTTGTTTTGCTGTGTCCTTCAGACTTGGTGCCATAGGCCAAACTGCTCAAGCAAGTAGAGTTCATATGGACACAAAACCAACATGTGGTGCCTGGAAGACTCCCCACAGAGGTCAGCTTCGGGACTCACCGGCCCAGGAGACAATGGATCAGGACGGGGTAGATTGGATTGCTGGTGCAGGCAATGAAACAAAGACGAGAGAGGCTCGAGACATTAAATAGACCGCTTTATTTAGCTATAATTCTAGAGACGAAGCAAAATGTAGGGCTGATCAGATTTAATCTACACTGTTAAAAAATATATCATTTTCCTGTTTTTCATTTTATTTCTGCATGAAGTTTTGAGTTTTCTCAGCCGATTGGGTGGGCTGGATGAGATCCACACTGGAGACCAATCAGAGCAGGTGAGTTTCCCATCCAAACCAATCAAACCCTCTTGTTCTCTAAGACGTGACGAATTTCTATGCGCAATGCTAACATGCCCTCTCTGCTGACAACGGTTCCACCCTGGATTGGTCGGCCTCTCTGCCTCTACCTCTGCATTCGTAGGAGTTCATCAGAGGCAGTTATATTGTTTTTGCATGGTCAGACTTTTCCGGGTATTTTTGCGGCCTCCTGTTTGCACACCTGGCGGAATTGTGAAAGTTTGTCTTGGGTCATGTGTGTTTACCCACCCCAGGCCCCAGAGGTGACCCCATCACGCCACCGACAGGGAGGCCAGCACTTGCGTGTGGCGATTTCCAAAGTGGCCAGGCTTGGAGAAGGGCCACACTGCCTGTGCTGCCTTTCAGCAATCTGGCCCCGCTCTGGCTGCGCTTGGAGGAGAGGGATGGAGGGGGGGGGCTTATTGGCAGGGCCCTGCAATGTTTTCAGAAGCACAGACTTCTGGCAGCATCACTCAATATGATGGAGAAAAATGCTTGCTGCTAATGAAAGCCAGCAGTGTCTCTCGAATTGGACTACAACCCGAAAGGCATTATGTAACTGAGATACCGTAAACATTTCAAAATTGTCTCTCAACAAATTATCAGTGTTTATTTTTTCCACATTATATCTGATATTTTTGAAACAGTTTGTAATTGAAGGAACTGCTCTGAATGTAGACTACGTTTCTTTTGAAACCAAAGACATTTTTGCCTGCAATTATTTTTCTATTTCATTATCAAATGGTCCTTTGGCCAACAGATTTCAAGAGGGCAAGTCCCGGGCATAGTTTCTGGATGTTGAGATGTTATTTGTAAGGACCTAATTTGTATCAATAAAGAATCAAAATACAAAGATTGACTTTGTGGCTTTAGGTCAACGTTAGATGTTTTATTTAGGATGTGTAATTCAAATTAAATCGCTGTGACAAAATCAAGATCCCGCCTTATCGGAGACGTGCAAACGCTGCATCTTGTGAATGCTCCTCTTTCACTCGTGTTTTGATAGTGGTGTTTTTGGCCTGAGCTCAGTGCTGCACCTACAGTATGTATTAGTCAAATATTTATCTTGTTCAGAAATACGTGGCTATATTGAGATGGGAATAGGGTAAAATGATTTAATGGGCACACCAGAGGGCCTTCTTGGGTGCCAAAGTTTTGCAATTTTGGTGGTCTTCTTTCAGAGATCAGACACCCGAAGGGTCGTTTAGGAGACCACGAGATGCCATGATTCAAGACCCACTGAGGGGACATGAAAGTGTGCAGAAGATGGAGGGGTCTGGATGGCAATTACTGATCATCAAGGCAAATTTCAAAGGGTGACTAAATTGTTGAGAGTCTTGCGTATGATAGATTTACAGTTTTTCCCCTTGGTGTCTTCCCTAAAGAGTCGGGGTGGGGAAGCAAAATTTTTTTGTCTGCACAGACATCATCGCTACACAATAAACTATAAGCTCTTCTTCACTGGAGGAGATTTTTTATGTTTTTGAAGTTAATGAAAACTTAAATGTAGAAGCATTCCAGCCTGTCCAACTTACATATTTGCTGTACTGTTTACTGGCTGCTGCTCAAGCAAAGTACAGTATAACCATTTGATCCCACTGAAATAACAGAAACGAGACATTAAAGACAAAATCTGTCTCAGTCTTTATTTGGAGTTCTAAATCTTCCTCCCTTTGACTTTTATGCTGTAGACCAGCATAGAAAATGTGATTTTCCAGTATATTTAATGAACCAACTTTCACTCAAAATAGATTGAAGGAACATTTCATCCTTAAAGCCGTTTCCTCTGGAAGATTCCTTGTCGTACTTGAGAACTGAAGAAGTTTCTAACTTACACATTGCACTTCATATATCACTGTTAATGTCAACTGTTATAAACTTAAAAATAACATTTGTCTTGTTGTATTTTTCTCCGTGTCATGAAATTTGATGAAATGTTCTAAAATGTCTTTTGTGTTGTCCTTTGGAAAACCAGCCACAGGAATAGATACTTCCAGAAGGCACTACTAAAGTTACAACATGAGGGGAATGAATCAATACAGCAGAGTTCTGCTTTTTCACTTTAAAATGTAGTAACGCTTAATGACTATACAATTCTTGGTTTAAAAGGATTGAAAGTACTTGTAAATTCCCTCATAAATAACAAGTTATCCATTAACTAATAATGCAGAGTTAATCTGTAGTTATTACAGTGCCAGGAAAACGTTTGCACTCCTTAAAATTATTTTAACACATGCACACACAAAACACAAATTTGTGTTACTTTTCAACACAAGATGAGTAAACAGAAAACGTGGTGTTAAAATATGTTGTCACTAACGTACTGTATTTCTAGAAAAGTAACAAGTATACAGTGCGTTGTTCCATGGAAGACATATAAAGAAGTATATATTTTGAGGGTTACTATTACGTACAAAATTTGTTGTGTGCCGTCCTGCAGTGTTTGAGCAAGGATTGTCTGGGACAATCTGGGATTGTCTTCTCCACCAAGGGGGACAATAAGCAATCTTGTTAAAACAATACTCCTGCTAAGTGCTACAAAATAATATTAAACTGAGAATTGATATTTGACATGTTACATTAGACATACACTCCCTAGCCACTTTATTATGCACACCTATACCGTTAAATACAACTCAATACAACAGGTCCGCCAAAAATTCTACATTTAGGAACATTATAATGTTCAGTTTTTATTGACACTGTCAGAGATCTTACTTAGTGGTGGTGTTGTACTGGGTTGCATTATATTGAAATGTGTTTCTAATATTCTGCCGCCTCATGTTTGTGAATGGGGTGGGCAAAACACTAGAAAAACCTCTCAATATAATGCAGTCCAGTTCAGCACCACTGCAAACGAAACACACTGTATAGTTAAATTAATACCTCTCTGACAGTGTCAATCAAAACTGAACTGATTATCTTGGTAAAAGTAGAATTTCTGGCTGAGCTCTTCTGTTTGATTGCATTAGATTTTACAGGTGCACCGAATAAAGTGGCCACTGAGTTTATAGCTAATGCCATTTCTGATTATACTAAAGAAGTAAGAATTTTCAGGAAATTATAAAATCATATGAAAAAAAATTGGGTGATCAAGTACACAACTTGTTTTACGAAATATGTAATATACATTTTATACAAGTCAAATTCAAAACCAGACCACTCTACTCTAATCCTTTGGTGCAAATTTAGTGACAACAGCTACATTACAGGGATATTAAAAATTGCTTATTCATTAACCTCCACTTATGGTAGTATTGACGAACTGCTGGTAAGACAATATTTGAGATAATCTAAATTGATCCTGTTGACAGCTCTCATTCTCCCCTTTACTACTACTGGGCGAACGTCACATTAGCTGATGTTGCAGTTTCACAGACTAGCAGGATAAGCTGCAACTCAACTCTGGTGCTGCAGAGATTCTGATTAAAGGGATTAAAATATTTCTGTGATGAGCTTAAACGTAACTCTTTTTCAGTATCTGCTAACATTAGCTGTGAGTGAAAACTCGACTGCTATCTAGCTAAAAAGTACCGGGCTGAAAAATGACATGCGCAGGCAGTTGGCCAAATGGGTGCAGCGTGGTCTAAGTGATGGGACGTTTTATGTTTTCAGCGTGTCATTGTGGCGAAGGCACGCTCTGGCCCAAACACTGGTGCTATAATGTTTCATTTCATTTTCACCCAAAGACACAACATAGTATGGGATATAGAGTAATAAACTGTACTGTTTCTCACACCACTTTGAATCCATGGAGATTTATTGCTGAATTTACCTGCATAAGGAGTGACAGCTCAGACCTGCTGCTGATATTCTGGGATTGCTCGGTTTGGCCTAGTTTAAGCGTCTACTTCAAAAGAGACACTATTACTACCCGATTTAGGAAATGTGTTATTTTATTCCCTTTAATACTTCCACTTTTACCATGTCTACGTTTGTGAGTTTGGTCAAGAAAAGAACCTACGTAGCATTTTGATAATCCTCTATGAACATTCCTAAAGATTTCATAACATGGGGAAACTTGGGTGGCCATGATAAATGACATTTGACATTTAGAACTGCTTGCATTCATAACAGTCATTACATCAGTGTTCCCTAATGGTGGTTCTTATTTTAATAGGCAGGATTATATGAAAGGCCGTGACGTTTATATTGAATCTGTTGCACCTAATTAGAGTGGAATGGTGGATGGAAGGGTCTGCTTATTCACAGGCACAAACCACCCCTCCAGATTCACAAATATCCCTTCCTGTAAAGCAACCGCAGTGCTTTCGTGTTGTTTCAGGTACAGTATCTCCCCATTTCATTAATTTCAGAAAACCTCAAAATGAATGAGGATATACATGTCGTATTATTCAAATGTAAAGTCAAATTCAGCGAGACTTGAATTTCTCTCAGACGCTTTAATTCTGCACAATACTGCAAGACTTCAGGTTCAGGTTTCACAGTATCAAGGCTCTAAAAATTGACATTAACTTTTGTTGTGAGAGCTAAAAAGCCACAGGGGAGCCATCTGAGGCCCAGTGTGAACTGCTACTACAAAGTCTCTTAGCAGCAGCAGCTATCTGCCCTGACCTTCTCCTATAACTAGGGCCAGGTTTCCCTAAAGCATCTCTCCGCTACAGTAATTTCATCCAAGTTTCACTGTAGGCAAATGTGTCAACATGATCTCAGTGCAAAATGCTTTTAAGAAACTTCACAGGGCCAAGTGTTCTTCTGCCATTGGTGCAATTACATCAAACAAAGCTAAATGGTTTACACAGAAAATATATAAACCATAACTACTGCTTCACAAAACAATGTTTCATCAGATAGCTCGCTCTCCATGCAAAAACAGGCCTCAAGGGAATCTGCTGAGTTGTCCCACCCACTCACTTTCTCAGCTGGAGAGAACAGAGAGACAGATCGTCACAGATGCTCTGTGTGTGTAATATAACTGTATGAATGTGCCTTTATGATATACAAGTGACTCATCCCTTTCTAACAAATGCCTTCATTTTAATTTCAATTTACTGTCGTGGCAGCTGTGAGATATAATATCCCCAATGCAGATAACACCACTTGCAGAGCCGAATCTCAAGACACGATGACTACCCACCTATTGAAGGCATGACTGAATCTCAGGGCTGTTGCCAAAGGAGGGAGATCCCCTGCTAAACAATATGATATCACTTAATCCTGCTCCTATTCCCCGAGCAGCCAAGCCCACATAGGCTTTCCACTCAGTAATGATGACTGGGCTCTCTGCTGATGAAAGAGAGCAGAGGCCCATTAAACCTTACGACTCATCGGCTCATCTGAGTAATCTGGAACAGGCACAGAGCAGAGGGAGTGAGTGAAGGAGACAGAAAAATGATAGAGACAAACAACTGACAAACAGTTTTATGATTTTTTCATTTTTTATGGTTCAGTTTTTAAAGTTGAGCTCATAATATCAATTGCAATGGCTGCACATCACAGGCAGCTAATCAGAGGTGGAATTTACAAACCACTTTCCTGATTCGAATAGTTTTGTTCAGTTCAGTTCAAAGATTTGGAGTCCCTGACTATGTATTTGTTTCTAACCTGTGTTAAATCTGTGTTAAAGGCCAATCACATGTAATTTAATTCATTTATTGTTTATACTTTTTAATTATTAAAAGGACGAGTAAAGGTCTTTAGGGAAATGCTCCTTTCTGTCTCAGCCGGCTGAAGGGGCGTGTTAAATCATAGACTGTATATAAAGATGGACGATGCGTCTCCACTTCCTCCCACTGTACAAAAGTGAAGCCAAACTATCCCGGATATGGACGCTGCCATCTTGCGCTGGTGACGTCATTTGGAGCCAGAGTCTGTGCAGTAGTGATCGGGGAAGGAGCCGCGGTATCGAGGTCTACCCGCCTGACTCGATCAGTAATCAATAATTAGTGACCGCTAACTAATGATCACCTGCTAAAGTTAAACTTACATCTCCTCTCCATGTTCCTACTCTACATTCAATTCCTGAAAAGACGTCCGCAGGTGCCTCCGTGATTACTTCACTGTGATTGACAGCTGTCAATCATGACGTTTCACTCTGTTTTTATCGCATTAAATAACTAATTAAAACCAAACTTATCAGAAAAATTAACACTTGAACAAACATCAACGTGATAAGAACTACCTAAAATGACAGACACCATCTTTGGGAAAAATCTATTTCACGTGTACTTTGATTTTTTAGTCTGGCACATGTCCCATCTGCTAACAAGGAGGGGGCGGGATTTATGACCTATACTGCAGCCAGCCACCAGAGGGCGATCAAGATGTTTTGGCTTCACTTTTCGGGAGCTGTCATGTCGTCCATGTTTATATACAGTCTATGTGTTTGACTGACAGCAGCTGTCAGGCTGCCAGAGTGCCGGTGTTACACCGTGGGGAACAAGAGAGACCGTAAACAACCTTGCGCTGTAGCCCACATGTCACGGGCAGACAATGTGTTGTTAGTGGTACTGAAGAGTAAAGACCACACCAGCATCTAACTGCACCCCAGTGACATTTTCAGGTAAATTTACATGCTGTTTAATGTGCTTGCTAGACAGCTAATTAGCTAACTAGCAAACTAATATTAGCAGTGCACCTTTCCCTGGTGAATGTTTGTTTGGTGGCTCGTTCAACAAGCTAAGGTGCAGAAGAAGACGTGTTCATGTTTGTAAGTTAGATAAGAAGGAGACCTTAGCAGGAAAGCTAATGTGGGTTGTTGTTCAGAGTCTGCGGCTCTGGTGTTGTGTAGCAGGCTGCTGTCTGGCTCAGTGTGACCGCCTGCTCTGCCACTGATTGACGAACACTGGCGTTACTGCTCTATGTAAGATTTGATTGACTATCGAAAGACGTAGATGGATACCAGAACTGTATTCTGTTGAATTAATGCAAAAGTAGGGGGCGCCACCATGAAACCCAAAAATATAAACATCTTGGTTTCTGATTTTTCCTCGGGAAGAGAACACTGGACGAGTGATTTACAGAGCAGATATATAAGCTGTAGCAGACAAGAAAATGCATTTATTTCAGCTGGACTTAACACCGATTTAACACAGGTTAGAAAAAAAGAGAAAAAAAGATTTGTTCGTACATATACAGATCACCTCTGCTGTTGCTCATGCTGGCAACGCACTAGATGAGAATTGGGCAGATTTTGGGTCCGATTCGCCCTTCCCGAGAATCGCTGGGATGTTCCCGATTCAAGGCTGGTTCTGAAGCGATTATTTGCCCAAATGATCCTGTGGTGTGAGGAGTTTACAGATATAACCCTAATGTTACTGACTGGATCGGAGTCTCCACGATTTCAGGACTGAATCCCGCAGTGTGAAAGGAACAGCGATGGAATACTGAGCAACTTACAATAGCCAATGAGAGCGAGCTGAACGGGAGGCGTCACCAACCGCTCGCGCTGCAAAATGTATAAGCCATGCTGATTCCATCTTCTCAGCCATGACTTCATCCACAGTTTTTTACTCTTATTTTTTGTTTTTCGGTGCAAAACATAGCACCATGCAAGCATAGCACACACAAGTGCAACCAGCTGACGGCGACAGTCCGTCTCCATGTTTGTTTGTTTTCTGAAGTCACGTTTGATCACGCGAGTTTCTGTGAGATCCCAAGTCCCAGGAATCGCCACTCTGAAATCATTTAGTATAAACGCCAAGTGTGTGGTCCTGCGTCTTGACTGAATCGTCAAGCTGAATCGTGAAGCCATAAAATGCAGAAAAAACTGCTGCCGCTGCAGTATCCTCACAGTTAATATATATGAGAAGTCAAATTTCAGTTTTGCTTTAAATGAAATATCACACTTTCTTCTGAATTAGATGACCCCCTCCTTTAACACCGCTTGTGAGATTACACCACTTCACTGCTCACTTGTATCGGCTTTATTAAAATTCCAAATGTGCAGTACAGAGCATCTACTGTGGCTCATTTAAAAGTTGAAAGACTTGTTTCAGCCTGCAGTTTCTCCAACTTCCGGACTATATAGGTCAGGGAAACCTGCCAAAAGGCTTCCTGCATATTGGGCACACGTGTTATGCCACACATCACTGACTGACATTTGATGTTTTCTACCTCTCCACTTCCACTCCTCTCATCCCTCCCCCGTCTCTTTGGGCTCCTCTCACCTCTCTGTTCTGCTCTGCTTTCCTCTCCTGCTTTGTGCCTCCACTTTTCTCTCCTCTTCTCTTCTCTCGTCTCCTCTTCCCTTGGATAGTGATTGTGATGGAGAGGTTAATCCGGCCGGCATATGGTTGCCATCGGCGGCAGATCACCCCATAATGGTGGATGGACAGTGTAGGCTAATCACGATCTTTGATCCTCCATGAAACCCTCAACTCGCGTGGCTCTGATTTCCCCGCATCGCTGCCTCACTGAAATGAGGAGGCCCTGCCGCTCTGGAAGTCATTTTGGGCTTATTACTTAAGCCTCAGCGTATCCCCATTGTCTTTGCAAGCATTGGAAATGACTAGAGGCTGTGCTTCTGTGCAGTCAGCGGTGCGGGTATTTCCTCTAACTGTGCTGCTTTGTTGGCCAACTTTGTGCCTTCTCGCCCTCTTTCCACAGCGGCCAACTTTTGATGAGAGCTTTAATTTGATGTTGTTAAGGTTGTATGGTTTCAACTTTGCCATTTCTTTGGCTTATAATAGTCGAGGTTTTTTCCCATGCGAACTCATAGCCTGTTGGGCGACGTCCTAAAATGGCCTCCAGATTTATTGGTGAGCTTTTTCCCTATCCGAGCCAAAGCAAGAACATTACTCAGCAGCAATTACTACAGCAGTTGACAGGGTCGCTGCTCGCCATGACCTACGCACATCCAAGCGTCAAGGTGTATAGTGATTGACTAATGCAGTACTTTTGAAAATGCACAATTACAGCTTACGGACTTCGGTTTTGTGACAGTGTCATCTTTGCGGGGCTGAAACAGCACACCAGCCGAGCTCAGGATTGTCACCAGGGCAATCACTGACACCTCAGCAGTAATTAGAGTAAGACTTAGGGAGGGCATCAGTCACGTCCCTGTTCCAGTGACTCATGACCCCCTTAGTGGAGCCTGTGCACACACACAGAACCACATACACGCACACCTCAGTGCCGCCTGCACACACGTGGAACCAGTCAGCGGACACTGAGCCTGGGCTGGTCTTAAGTAAAATGCAGAGGCTTTGAACGGATGATCTGTTTACAGGGAGAAGAAAGGCAGGCTATCACGTTGCCAGATCTGGAACACATTGATGTTGATGCTACTCCCATTGTCAGATGAAACTGTGGATCTATTTGATACACAACAGATGATTCACAGGATATATACAAATACTCTGACAGGATACAGGCAGATTCAAATCTGTGAAACGTGAATGAGCCTAAGGTTGCATCTGTGCTATACAGTGACTGCATCCACATGCCCAATTTCATTGCTTCTGTTACTGTTTATTTCAAACTGGCACAGCTAATTAAAGGGCCAATTTTAAGTCAATATTTAGACTATAAATTCTGCAACAAATAAAACCTCAACAGACATAAAACTCTGTATTACTTATTTTTTGTATGAGGTGAAGTTTTCCATCAAGATTAAATTAAAGGTTTTGACAGCTTTGGTCCAAGTCACTACTCCTTTTCATCCAATGGCCTCCACAAAGGCCAACAAGTTCTGGCAGATACGTTCACCCCTGAGAACTAGAAACAGGAGGGATATTTGACGCAGCCAGTGTGTCGGCGTGTGTCAGCTTTTCTATTTCAGCCCGGTTTGAGGCACACCTTTGTGTGTTGCTGTGAAGTAAATGGATATTTTCCTCAAGGATACCTCACAGCAGAGTTTGTGTGTTCACCAGGAGCTTTCAGTGCGTGGTTGGAAGACAGACTACGCTGCAGACAGATCTCTGGTTTAGCTCTGGGTTTGCCTTCTCCCCCTGCTCCTGGCCAAAACTATGCAGATGAAAGTTTGGAGTGTAACAAAGTGATTAACAGCGGTGCAGCATGAATGGCTGAGGTTTGCCATATTTCTCCTGCTGGGTGGTAACCTAATGACCATATTAACATTAATTCAATTTTCTCCCATCCTGTCTTTTCAGAGAGGCGCTTCATTATAGCGGGGACATTCCTGATTTTTACAACACAAGAGTGGGAAAACAGCAGACTGCACAGTTAAGAGAGGAAAACATTTGAAAAGGCTACGCGACACAGCAAAGTTTCCCAGGAAATGGGCGGCAGCTCTGTGACTTTGTCTTTTCTTTTTTTATCAAACAGAAGCTGCGTTTTATTTTAAAGAGCTGTTTGTGCACATTTTCAAAATGAGAAATGCAGACCATATCCTGTTATTGAAGGCCCGGGTGTCTTTATTGCCTGGTGAGGCGGCAGCACATTGCAGTGTCCGTCTCTGCATATCGGGGTAGCTTGGTGAAGGGGCAGCATGTTTAGTCATACATTAGGGCGAAGGACAGTTAAGTGCTACCTGATGTTAGCGGGAGTGCATGTGGACACAGCGGGGTTTTTTAGGCGTGCCTCACAAAGTATGCACAATAATTTTGCCATTTACTGCGGTCTTGTGATGGTGTACTGCCGCTGTTATATTGGTTTGGAATGTACCATTCTATTTTTGAGCGAGCCCACTCAGTGGGTTATGGGCCACTACGGCCACTGGCCCACTCATGACTTTTACAACAAAGCCTGATGATTGGGTCTAAACCACCCGACGAAGCTGCCTTTTTGACGCAGGACATTTTTGAGGTGATTGTGTCAACATTTCTGCACTGCAACATCCTTTATAAAGAAATATGACTGACAGAGCGGACATTGAACTTCACCACAGTGTTTTCCCAAATTCTATCCAACAAATTGCCGTGTTGGGATTTCCAAGGTTTCCAGTTCAATCCTTAAAAAGCTAGTGGAGATTGATACAAATATGATGAGGAAAATTATCTTTTTGCTCTCTTCTGATTGCAATTTGACCACAATTTGTTATAGATCTTATGAATGTGTACCTCTCAAGAACAATCCTCGTTCTGTGGCAGTCTGTCTCATTCATCTGTGTGAATGGAGCTTGTAATTACAGAGCAGAGCAGTTGTGTTTAAATGGCAATACAGTTTGCAGTTTTTCACATAAACTGTCAGAAGCTTGAATCTGAAACGAAGCAAAATAAGCAATATTTCTGTGGAGAGTCCCTGCCAATAGCCCGAACAAAATAACAACTCCCCATCCAGGCCAACTGCTGTGGCTGCTCTGTTTATTTTTCTGGACAGAGTTCATCGATGGAATTTCAGAATTAACTGACAGACTTAAAAATATTTATTGAAAGGGCACCATAGCAAAAATGAACATCAGAAAAAAAAGAATCAGAAAGCATCCATCATCGCTGTTCAGGGAGTATAAGAGCGTGGTACAGCTGTCATTTCATTTCCACTCGTGCTAGATTAAATAAAGAGGGAACTGCAAAAAAATCCCTCTGTACTCTGGAGTCTCCAGCCCTCTGGCACTCCATTTGACTGACCACTTGTCAAACTGAGAATGAAAAAGGGTACACTGTAATTATGACTCGCCACAAGACTCTAGCAGTTATTAATGAAAATAAAATATATTAGCCCACATTTTTTCCTAGATCAGTGGAGCCTAATTAGTTCGGAAACACAAACATATTGTTGACACTAGAGTTATTAGTTGCTGTAGGATGACTATGCCTATAATTTCTGTAAAGTTGGAGGCATGCTTGAATATTGATCCATCATGCAGCATCTGTAATAGAAGCTGCAGTAGTTGCGCTAGTGGTATAGTTAAGCTTTAAACCTCAAAAGCATTTCATATGTGAGCTGGCTTTGATTTGGAGCTTGAATGGGGGAATAATGGGAGGCAGACAAGCTGGGGAGTGCAGCCACACAAAGGCACCATGCCTCTCTAAGGGGTCTGGCTGCCTGGCTGTCTCAGGGCCCTGGGCTGAGGTTGAGACTGAGGCTGAGGCTATAAGGTTGGGGTTTCACGGAAGACGGGGCTGCACGGGGGTTAGTAATGAAAGGCCTGGATGGATGAGGAGAGTCAGAGGCGTGTCATCCTCTCCTGCAGCCTGACCCTCACCTCGGAGATTAGTTCATCACAGAGAAGAATCAGAAGAGCTTTGGGAGCGCAGGAGAGGAGGCTTGAGTATGTGGGAGGGTTGAGCAGTGGGTAGACTGAGGTACTGTGGGGAAGGCCTGGGGTGAGATGGGACACGGGCGGGGTGGGGTGACTTGGGGTTGTGGCGGCTCCTTTCTAAACACCGCTCCTAAAAATAGATCCTTCCACTATTTGAGCATTCAGTCATGAAAGGATGAAAGGGTTTTCTTTTCAAATCAACTTAAGCAAAGCAAATCTTGAATTTGATGCTAGATTAAAGTTTGGTGAACGTATGAAAAAGGGAAACATGGAATTTTCCACTTCTTCTGCAACAAAACAACATTACTAGGAACTAGCTGCTGCACCTTTAGCACGCCTGAATAGCCAAACAGGAGCTCTAATAAAGAAATAAAAGAATATCTGCAGTAGTTTGAGAGGGATGACGCAGCCTAATACAGCTGCAATAAAGTTAGAACGTCAACTATGGCTGATTTATTTGAAGTGGAAGGGAAGTGTTTAATATGAGACACATGGTTTCAATAGATAGCTGAAGTTCCATGCCACGAACTGCAGAAAGATGTAAAACGGACTGTACAGGAATTGGTCAGTGATAAGTACTGTACATGATATAAGACAGACACAGTGATGCCATACGAGTTCATTCTCAAACTGACTATTCCTTTTAATTTTAGTATAGTAACACTGGATTTCCCCATTCGACAATTCTGATGTTTTTACAGTACTGTATGTTTTGCATGTAGAATTTTAAAGTAATATTTTCACTACTTTGATAAACTCTGAAAAGAAACTTATTTTAGTCCCTCTCCCATATGGAAGCTTGCATCTTTCTTGGTTATATCTACAGAGACAGACAGGTGCAAACAAATACACACCGCAGTGCGCTCCAGGGCCTCTACTGTACACAAGCGTGGATGTCCAAATATACCAAGTCCCACACCAAATCTACTTATGCAGTCTTTGTTCAGTGTCTTGCACTAACACTTGGTGCCTCCGTTGCCAGAAAAATAAACACTATCATTCAAGACTGGGACACGAATCCGAAATAGTGTCTGGCACAGAGCGGCTGGGCAGCAATGCCTGTGTGAAAATCCAAACATTTTGGAGACAAATTCTGAATATTATAGCGATAAAGCATACACTTTCAAGGGATTAACAAATATGCTCAATGTATGTCAAGAGTTTGTCTGGAGTCAGCCAACGTCAGGACTATTATTTTTCTTACGTAGTGTTGATTTTGGCTCCTGGTTTTTAGAAGCATTTTGACAAAAATTACATTAGTTTTAATCACATTTATTCATTTGGTTAAAGAGTTTTAGTCGACAGAAATTAACAAAAAAGATTTTTGTCTAGTTTTCATCAGTGAAACTTTAGTCACATTTTTGTTGTTACATTTTTTTTCTGTCCTCTGAGACTACAGCTGTCGCCATCTTTGATTATTAAAGTTACCATGGTTACAGGTATTGTTGCTCTGAAGTGTTGGGAATGATATCTGTATTTAACGAGTAAGTGTATTCTATCACTTACTCTGTAAATACAGATATCAGTCCCAATCTCAAGCTGTCTGGCATTTTTGCAGCTACCTGTGCTCTCCACTGCAGTGCAAAATCTGTGTACTCACTTGTTCATTAAAATACAGTTAACGGTCTAGATTTAGCTTTAGACAAGCAGCTAAAACACCAGAAAACATTAAACCCAAAAAGTTAACTTAGCTTACCTTCTCATAAAGGCCGTGCTGGCAAGCATGTTTGTCCCAGCTGTTTCTTTTTGGTTTCTTTGCTGCTTCTTATTTAATTTTTAGTGCGATTGTGGATGCATTTTTTCGTAAATGTAACAAACAATTCTGATGGAAACATGACGTTACTGAAATGCAGGATGCTGCTTATTAGTGTAACAATTCAAGCAGCTACATCAACCTCTGACAAAGAGGGTTTTTTTGGCGCCGGAGGACACTGTTGCACCAATAAGGAGCATACAGTAAGTGTAATTCTGCAGGTTGTTGAAAAAGACTTTTTACATTTAAACAGTAATTAGTTTATTTATTCATTCATTTGTCTTTCGCTTTGTCATTTAGTTTTTATTTGTCAAAATTTGTCATGGAAAAAAGGTTGTCAACAAATATTTTTCATTGATGAAATTAAGACCGTTCTTAAACCTTTATTTTTCCAACAAAAGTCGACAGAACCAGCAAGCTCTTTTCAGCAACACCCTGCTTCACATTTATACAGTTACACACATTCACACCTGGTAGCTGCAAAAATATCCAAAGTCATCAACTACTGGCCACAGCAGCTCTGCTGGAGTGGATGAGGGTTAAATACCTTGTACAAGGCAGCCTTCCCAGCCTTTCAGCAACTTTCTGGTCACAAATCAGCTTCTCTAACCTTTAGGCCGTTGCTCACAGTTTAAATGACCAGTCTCCTGCTACACTGTCTGCATGCGGGCCAGCTGCTAAATCAAACACGTCTTTCTTGTTGCTTAGTATAATGTTGTGGCGCTGAGGCTTCATTTCACAGACTTTTAATGGATGTTTTTTTTTCTGCTTGTTTATGGGAATGCGTGTGTTTTTTCGCGAGTTGAGAGAGAAGAATCCAAGAAGGAGGGAGAGACACAGAGAGATGGAGAGCTGTGTGAGAGTGGGAGTCCTGGGATGAAACGCTGACATGGAGTTTCCTCGTCGCGCAGAAACGGCCCGTGAGTTCGGAGGCGTTGTTGAGACTACAGAGAAACGCTTTCCTCGTTTTTGCTCCGGAGGAACTGACTGATCACTGGCCAGTCTGCTCGCTTTCGAAAGACAGTTGTCTCTGTAGTTTCCTGATCCGGACCAAAGCCCTTTGTGACTAAACAAATGGAATAAATTACCCAACTGGAGTGAATTATAGATTTTCCCCCTAGAAGTTGCTGGCATTTATTACATTACAAATGCCTTTATGTTAGGAACAGAAATTAAATGGGGAAGTCGTAAAAGTGCACTCCCAGACTTATGGCAACAGCCTCTATTATTCTGTTAAACAGAAACGCTCCTCTGGAAGGGTCAAGCATTTATACTTCTGTATATGTTTATATCATTTTGAAGATCCCAGTTATTAGTTCAACCTGGTGACCCCACAGACGCTTTGCCTTCTGTCAGAGACGACATTTCCTACAGTGTCAAATGGGCTCCAGGCATAAGCCTTTGAGCTCGCCTGCTACATCTGCTCTACATATTCATCCCAGGGCCTCTTTAATTCTTGCCCTGCGCCCACACTCACACTCTCCCACACACACACACAAACAGAAAACACGCCTACCTACACCCAAATGCACACAGATATGTGTGCACGCATAGGACTGAGCACACGTATAAACATGTACTGTGATTAAGGAAGTGAAAAAAAGCTATTTATTTCTTATGTCGAGCTTGAAGAGGAACGAGAGTTTGTAAACTTCATTGAAAACAAGCAAACGGTTCCGAATAAGCTGTGACTAGCTTGGTGTAGAGCGAAAAATACAATCTTATTTCAGACATCCTCAACTGTAAATACACAAAAAAACACACAAAACACAACTCACCAGCAGTAGAACGTAGTTGGTGCAATGTCCACAAATATAACTGGTGACTGATGAAAAGTTTTAATGAATGAATCTATAATTCATTTTACTGTATTTTATTTGGTGCTGAAATCAACAGTGAATTAATTAATGAATCAATAAAAAGAAAACTGTGGTTTGTTCACCCAACTTACAAAAAAGCCTGTTTTCTCATTTACACCTAGTGGTACCTAGACATTTTGCCCCTCACACAAAAACAGAAATTATAACTGGTTAAATTAATCTGATTCATCACCTGGTGTTACGCTGACTCAGGGTGATGTTCAGACTCTAGGTCTTCTCTGGTGCAGCAAACTCTAGCAGGTGGAGCTCACGGCCTGGCAAAAGTTTTGAGCTTTACCGGCTGTTCAGACCGAAAAACACAAGGGGCTGCGTTGGTGGGCGCGTGTTGTTTCAGGTACCAGCAAGACGATGAAATACACAGTGTGATCATCAGACGCCAAAACACTGCACGGTGGTTTATAATACTGTGAGACAGGATTTTTTAACTCTGGAAAGTTATTTATGGAGAAATGCTCTGAAAGTAATTTTATTTTGGCAGGTAGACACGACATTCTCGTGACAAAGTAATTGATTGGCCAACGCAGCACCGTGTCGGATGACATCGCATTGAGTTGCGGCAAAAGTTGAGCCAGGTTAAACTTTGTTTTACTGGAAGGCCATATCTCTATTTGCCTGTGTGCCCTGTGCATTGGAGCCCGAGCTGTGCCCTATTGAAATGAACGAGGGAATTGAGTTTTTCATGCAGTGTTGTTGCCAGTCTGAATAAACCCTGAAAGAGTACTAAGAGAGGTACACCTGTCACACCACCCCCAATATCTATCTACTGTGTCGCCTCTCTTTGAGTCCAGTTACAAAAGTTTAGGGTAAATATGAGGGTTGATGGAAGACATGTTTTGACAAAAGTTCAGCTTTAGTGATAATGTGTTAAATTGGTGAAATAGTGACTTTTGTTTACCAGAGCACAGCAAGCCCGTGTTCCAGTTGAATCCCTACCAGCTGATAATTATTAACTTGTGCACATTAAACTCACAAAACTTCATGACAAGGAGCAGACTCTCTCCTTTTAGCACACGTTACACAGTGTTGATAAGCAGCAGGTGATCATCAGTACTTGGATACAAGCTTAGGGTTGGCAATGAGTGCAGTTCAGTGAAGTT
>NTHP01000119.1:800376-849638 GCA_003416845.1 Oplegnathus fasciatus | reverse complement strand
AAAAAGAATAATTTAAAAAAACACGTCATAACAGGAAACAGGAACAGGAAAGAGACTTGGCGGACTCTGTGGAGGCCAGGTGCAGAGTTTGGCTTCACTCCCCCTCTGCTCTCTGGCTTGTGCATGCAGGAGGGTGGCTGCTGGTGGCGGAGGCCTTTTCATCGCCAAGCTTCTTTATCAAACCCCTGGGTCTAGTTTGTTCTCCTGTTGCTGCTGCTTGGTGGGTTGCCGTTATAAATTAGACTGCAGGAGATGAGGGGAGCTCCCTGGCGGATCCCTGCCTGACGAGTGCTCACACAGAAGGTCAAGTGAAATATCAGCTACACCGTTCATTTTTTTAATTACAAGAAGCCAGCTCGTAAAAGCAGCCTCATGAGCCAGGGTGGTACAATTTTCTCTCTTAATGTTTTTTCTACATCTTGCCTCCCTTGCTGTTCGCTGTATGTCTTTCCCGAGTTGCATTGCTCAAGGATCTTTAATCACCATGTTGAAGGGAAAAAGATGGTTTGTGTAACAGCTATTTGAATTTATTTGACCCATCAGAGGAGGCACATTCACTAATGATTCCTTGTAAGATACATCTCCTTCATCCTTTCCGAGCTTACTCTTGGAAATTTACTGCTCAAGTTCAAGGTCTGTACAGCGAAGGGAACAAATTAATTTACAGTCGTGCTGACCAGTTTAGAACATGATGACGTTTGGGGGAAAGAATTACTTTTAGCTTGCCCCTAAAAGCCACACTGTAAAACAGTGTGAAGGAGATGAAATCAGATACTAAAATTGAAAATTCTAAAATCGCCCACATCTACAGCTCAAACTTTAAAAAAAAATCTTCCCTGCTGAAGATGCATTCATTGAGAATATTAACTCCAAAACATATTCACAATTAATTATTTGCATCTCCAGTATGAAGGTGTTATTTTTGTTTATTTTTGTTTGAGTGGTTGTCGGTTAAGTTCGTCATTGGGAGCCCTTGTGGCCTCCTGGGTGGCCGTGGCTCTCGCCAAAGATGCCCCCGCCGTGTTTAATCTTTGACATTTATTTGTTTGCTTTGTGAATGAATATGCAAGCTGGAAAGACTTATTAGTTCTAGTGTATCCTCATTACAGGGGGCCGTTCATCCTGCTAGACTGTGGTTGGTCAGGCAGCCGCTCCTCCAGACCAATGTCCAGACACCACCTGGCAACCTCGCCTTTAGCCCGTGTCCATTCACTTCTCACTACCAACCAGTGTCCAGATACTATCTGGCAACCGTCGGCACACCGAAGCTCGGCTGAAAGCCACGCTGGCATCACAGCAGCAAATGGAGCCTAGATTTAGTTCAGGTTTATATCAACATTATGAAAATCCAAAAACTGAAACTTTCAATGAACCACCTAATAGGGAGGGGGCTGTGATGCTTTTAAATATTGACTTTTTTATTTCCACATTTGTTGTTGTCTCTCATAACAGTTCCAGCGGCTATGTGCTTGTTTGTGTATGCATGTGTGTGTGTGTGTGTGTGTGTGTTTGTGTGCGCTTTATTCGTTCCTCCTCTGTAGCATCCACTAGGCCTCTAAGAGCTGGCCTCACCTCATCTGGCAGCCATTACCTGCACACATGCTCCTGTCTGAAGGTTGATCTGCTGGGTTAAACAAATCCAGGCAGCGCAGCGCGGCCCGCCAGGAATCAGCTCCATACATCAGCTGTGGAACAGCCAACATGACAGGGTTAGAACTGGCTACCGTTAGCCGCGCACTATCACTGATCTCCCAACGCCAAATATGCTCGAAAACGACAAACTCGCTTTAGTTCAGGTGCTGGATGTGGCGATCAAACATAGTGAGATATGTGGCTTCTCCTGAAGGTTTTGGAGGAGGGAAAAGGCTCCTGAGTTTCCCTCTGGAAAGATGTGACACGAATCATTTCTCATGTATGAAGTTCCAAACTAAACAGTAACAGGCATATAGTCTCAGTATTGAATGTGGAATTAGGTAATTATCTGCTGCAATATGCTTTATCCAGCATTTTGGTGTGAGACGAGGCATAAATGCCTAACTGTCTCTCAGCGGGGATGGCACGGAATTGACAATTCGACCAAGTTTGCGGAGTCTGATTCAATTCCGTTCCCAATCAAAAGCGCTTGAGATTCCATTTATGTTTATTACATTTCCTGTTTCTCACTTCATCACGTCGGAATTGAAACTGACAGGGTAATTATCATTTCATCCTAAATTGATCCCAATCCATGTGGGCTGGCTCCAAACACAGAGACACGAGAGGGGGAAAAAGAGAGATGGAGGAGGAAAAAAAAAAAGAAGCGTTTTGGGAGCATTTGGCGATGGTTCAGTCATCTGTAAGACGTATCGCTTGAAGGGTGGGGAGAGATGGAGGGAGAGAAGCAGGGAGGGAGAAAAAGGAAGGGGAGACGTTTGGAGATTGCGTTGCGGGTGTTCCCTTGATGTCCCCCTGACAGGAACCAGATTGGGAGCCGCGCGGCGTCGGCGCTTTGGCTTTTTATTCGTCTGGCTCCACCGGGTTTTTCCTGGCCTGAGCAGGCCCGGTTCCGAGACGCTGTGGCCCACTCGTGGAGCCAGCCTGTAGTTTAAGTGAGAATAACAAATGCTAGAAAAAATAATAGGCCTACAAAAAGAAAAAGAGAGGAGCAGCACAATCCTACTATTGTTCATGGTAGCTAGGCAGAAAGCACAGTCGAGCCACGTCTTTGGGACATTTTACTGGCTCTAATAAAGAGTGTGTGGTCCCTGTTTTGGAGAGGTCTGCCAGACTGACAGATATGCTCTACAGTAGTATTGGATGGTTCCGTATCATGTATTTTGAGTTGTGTTACTTGGCACAGCTCAGACGAGACCTGTCATTCATCATGCTTTTGCCTAGCTGAGAGTAGTGGTCCGAGTTGCTTATGATGGCATAGTGTGCAATATGTTGAATAAGTAATCGTAAAGGCGCTTGTGGATAGTGGCGGACAAGCAGATTTCACCTCCATCCCAAAGAACTCACACATAAAATGACAAAATCCTCCAAATTGACTGGCGTGTTTTAACTTAAAGCAATGAACAGAAAAATATTTATACATGTCAGTGAGAAATGAAGTCGCAAGTTATTTACAGTAGACTGACAGAATATATTCTGAATTAAAGGTTTTATTGATTATGTGTAATGTGTAGTTTAGCAGTAGGGGGTATGCAGCTTGACGTTGAACATCTTTGTGTGGTTACAAGGTTATGGATTTATTTCGGAGTATAGGCAATAAACTTTGAGTCTGTCCGGAGACAAAGCAGAAAAAATAGTGTCTGAATCCCTTTTTATGGAATATCTGTGTTAAATTACTGTGTCAAATAAAATGCAAAAACAGGAAGAGTGAGACGAGCACTGCGTTGCATTTCTCCATTCTTCAGCCTTTTCGTGTTTAACATTATTCAGCGTTAATTCCTGGACTTGTAGCACACACACACTCGTGTCCCTGGCTTCTACTGTGTGGGGTACAGAAACACAGTTTGGTCTGTGCTTAATCAGTTCTGTTTTTAAGTGTTCTCTGCTCGGTTTTCCAGCACAGCCCTGCGAAAGAAAAACGTCTGGTCGTGGGTGGCTTAGCTGGGTCACTGAGCCCACAGAGTAGAGCATTTCATAAGAAAGAGCCCACTTAATTCTGAACCATACATCGCATTAGCTGATTTACATGTGGACAGCTATCATTTTGTGAGGAGTTTGACATTGATAAATGAGGTGTTTTACCTAATAGGTAATAAAAACAAATTACAGGTCTTAAGAGAAAGGATGTTCTTCATTTGGCTCTGTTTTCTGTCTCTTCGAGGGCAAGGGCCAGATTGTTTCCATATGATTGTAGCCTTCATTTGTTAAGACTACAGACAGAGATTAATAACGGCATTTTCTGATGACCAATCCATACTTCGCCTTGGGGTTAGTAAAAGGAAAAATGGTAGGAACAACTGGACATTTGGGATAAATGACTGTTTTTATCTGCACACTGAGAGATTTGTAGGTTACTCACCTATTAAGAGTGCACTGTATTTTAATCTGTCATTAAGTATTATTTCTCTCCCTTTGATTCTCATTCTCTTTCTTTAAATAGCCTTTTACATTGTTTGTGCAAATTAAATTTTATTAATTACAGGAAACTAAAACCAGCACTATAAAAACATGAAATGAACACATTACTGATATTTATATCCTCCCAGCTGTATGGTGAGAGCAATAAACATTTCTCTGATTAGCTGGGCACAAATAATACCATGGTTAAAAAGCCATGATGTTTTCACTATAAGACTGTTAATTATAGAGGGTATAAATGCCTCAATGCAGTGATTATGTGGTTGCTGCCCTTGTCCATGATCCATCAAATACCCTAAATTCAAATTAGTGAAACCATAAACAATCTACTTATGGTCAGTGGGGATTCACAGCGTTTTCACAGAGGGTGAAATGCTGACATACAATGTGAAATGACAAATGACAGTCCAGAGACGAGAACAAATCAGTGCTCAGACCAGAGATTTTTTTTCCAAAGAGAAAATATTAGCCCAAACAGTACTTAGTAGGTGAGGGTGTGTTATTCTTAACCGGTTTGAATCACTACTGGACTCTGCGGGTCCCACAGAGCTCATATATAAGCTCTCTCAAGTTTCTTCAGCTAGGCGTGAAAAGGCTTCCCTTCTGGTGTAATGCAAGCCTGACAGAGGACAAGTCTGCCTCTATTCCCCGATTCAGCGTAGTCAAACACAACCCGAAAGGATGAGGCAGCCACATCCACAGTCACACAGGCCATAATTTTCCACAACCTAAAAGATCCTTACATTGTGAAAGCTGCTCAGTCAGGTGTGATTCCGTACTTGAATATACATCTACAGGTGGCAATAAATTAGCACGATGCACGGTGGGAGTTGTACTTAAATAAAATCTAAGTACAATTAAATCTTCTATGAAAAACTCTACTCATGTACAGGTATGATATGTAATGAATACATTATATGTTTGCCATACTGTAAAATGGAAAATCCATGTGTGCATGTTCAGTTTGAGAGGTTGGAGACATCGCTTTTTGACCTTGAAATTAGAGAGTTATGTTTTGTCACAATCCTGCAATCATCATATAGAGAAACAAAGACGATACTTTCCCTGTGAATTGAATTTTGCCGTTCCGTCTTGCTTGTAAATGATGCAGGCGTATGTAATGACTGCGTAGTCAGACCGAGGTAATTTTAAGTGCCACATCCAATCAGCACTATCACCACAAAGCATCACAGCTTGGAGCGCAGTCCTTCTCTCTGCAGGGCCCTCAGCTGAGGTGATACTCAACCGCTGAAACACAGTAAAAGTTACCGATATGGAGTAAAAAGAAAGGGTGAGGAAAGAGAAGGGGGCAAGAGGGATTGGGGGTGGAGGGGGCGAAAGAGTCTTGGATCCTGTGGTAAGTGCCAGAGGGACACATTTTGCTGGAACACAGGGTGTGCTGAGTGATGGGAGCACGGCTACAGCAGTGTTTAGAAACACCAGTCGGCCAGTCTATTGCCTAGGAGCCTGGGTGTCTGCGCTGAGCTCTCCCCCCCACCGCTCTAAGTAGGATGGTACATGCAGCCTCACTGCATACCGCTCTGCGCGCCGCTAAAATTAGCCCCCCTGGAACCAGATGGAATTCTAAACAGAATAAACTTTTCTTGACTTGATTATATTGAGCCTTTCCAAGCTCCGACATTAAAAAGAAAGAGAGAAGGCAAAGAACGAGGGGGAACCTTAGAAGCTAATTGCCGTGGGTCTGGCGTGCACATTGGGCATTGTGTTGAGTCGAGACGCTGCAGTAATGCCGGAGCCTTTCCCCGGGCCGTGTCTCCCAAAGGGGGAACTGTCACATCTTCCATGCGTTTGTGGTGGGCTTGCAGCTCCACACGGACTGCATGTGAAGCCGCTAATTAAAAGCAAGCGATCCGTAACTGTCTGGCTCACCAGGCCGTGCTCATCCATGTGGCCCCCATTGGCTCTTGTAGACCCCCTGGCCCCTGGCGAGGCCTCTGCATGGGAGTGATTTTAAGAAAAAATTACATGACTCCTTTATAAAGCTACACTGGAAGTATTACAGTGTATTTATGAGATTCAATTAGAAGGATTTTTTTTAGTTGCCTTTACCTAAGTCGGGGTGCAAAAAACATTTTATCACATGATCAAAATTAGGGACATTACATCTGGTACCCAACAAATTCATATGGTTTTACTTTTATTCGTCATATTATCATATTATCATGGAAAGATAGTGACATTAAATTATAAGTGAGAGCATTTATCATTCTTTAATTCTATTTTCAGATCAGAAATCAATTGTTTTTGAAGTTGTAACACTTAAGATTTCAGTCCTGGTTGATTTGGCGACACCCGTGGTTACTGAGGTAACAGCAAACGCAGTTTAATACTACAGCAAACACTCGTTGAGCAGCTACTTTCTCGGAAATACAACAGAGAAGCAACTGGTGTATCTGTTTACAATGCAGCCAAACAAACTCATGTTGTTTTAAGTCAATCAATAATAACTGAAATCGCAATCTGATTTCATGCTGCACACAGCGTGAATAGTTTTCCACGCAGCAGCAGCACACAGTACAGTTGGTTACCTTGCTGAGAAGTTGGAGGTGTGCAGCCCGTGTATATCTAACAGCTCACTGTGGCTTGTTACATTAATCCCTAGCAAAAATCATAAATGATCTGCTAATGAAAATGCCAGTTAACATTGTCTTGTTTTGTAGACGCATGTTATATGAACAACTGCCGTCAGCGCTAACTTCGGTGACACAGACTACGTTTCCTGTTACTGCTTTACAATAAAAGCTACCCTAAATTTTGACAGTTGAATGCCTTTAAAGTGAAGAAGTAGCAGGTTTATACAACTCTGATATGACATTAGCAGAGAGCAAAGTAAACAGTGAGGCTGTTGTCAATTAGATGAAATTTTAAACAGTAACACTGCATTACATGTATGCATCGTTTCCTGTCAATCCTTCATGTGAAGGGAATTTAACTCCAGCACGGGAACGGCGGACTCCGCCACTAAACCTGAAAACTACTATATAGTAGGGAGTTACAAAATGTGAATACATTATACAGTATTGCTACATCTGAAAAATAATGAATAGTATTTGATGAAAATCAAATTAGCTGGGATTAGGATTATAACTTTAATAAGGAGTCTTTCAGTGGTTGAAATGCAAGCGATTTTTACACAATTTCTGTACAGTTTTTCAAAAATTTGTAAGCTGCGAACTAATAGGGTCTTTAGAAAATAAAAGAAATTGTAAGGCAGACAATAGCTGTAACATAACAGAGATGTGTAAACAGCGGAGCCTAAAGAGCACTTACAATACAATACAAATTCCTTTAATGAAACAACCCATGGTTGGTAGACAAGATGGAATGTGACTTTGACTCGCTCCAAACAGTGACTTTGATTTCCAAGATTTGTTTGTTTCCACAAAATGACAGCTAAAACCCCAAGTCCTTCTCTAAACCAAAGTCTCACTACACTCCAAACTCAGCCCAGCGGTTGGCCACCTACAGAACAGCAAAGATGAAGATGAGGGAAAAACCCCTTAGTATCAAAGGCTATCTTCTGGTGACTCCCTGGCTTGTGTTTATCGAACGCTGATTTTAATGCTTCATTTTTATCATGGCGATTAGCATTGTTTAGTAATCAGTCAAACCGAGACTTCCCCTTGTCCGTGCGAGTGTAAACACTTGTCTTCTCAAAACTGCTTCATTTGGATAAAGAAAGGACAGAAATGTCTCTGTGAATGTGATGGTATATTTTTTGTATTGTTTGCTAAAGCAGAAGCACATGATGCAATGCTAGTGTTTATGGGAGGAAAAAGCAGTAATTGTAGTATCAGTCATATGTGAGCCATGACACATATGACCACCATGAATCGGCCTTTCCTCTCTCTGAAATCTGTCCCATCCCATCATAGTTTTTCCACCACTCACTGGCTTAGCTCTCTGCCACAGATTTTATATGATCCCCCTTTTTCAATAACCCCCACTTGCTCTGATTACATTAATCACCTTTGAATCTAACCAATTTTCAGAGTTTGCGGTAGCTCGGCCTGGGCCTACTTGGTGGCGTGTGTGCGATTGAGGAGAGACACGGAGCACTGCTGCAGTAGCTCATTTGAGCCGGGGCTGAAGAGTTTCCTCGACAGTAGGAAGGAAAACCTTTGGGAGAGAGGGGGGGCGGGGGGTGGTGGTGGATGGAGGTAACGTGAAGGGAAGAGTGAGGGAGCGACCCAGACGGTGACTTGGCTGGGGTCAGGTGTAAACATATGCACAGCTGGCAGGCAGATGTGTTCAGACAAGAGCCAGTGACCATGTCTTTGGTTCCTTCCTCTCCGCTCACCTGATGTACAGCTAATTCGGCAAGGAGAAACAAAGAGTAAGCTGCAAAAAAAAAAAAAATCATGCACATGTAAAATTGTGTGCAGACATTCTTAAAATACACAAAAGGGGTCTTGCAATGCAGACAGTAAGAAAATATCAGAGGGGGGGGGCGCAAAGAAATCAAAAGCTCTGGTTACTCCAGAAGTGGCCTCTGCTCCTCTGTTACTTAGCTAGTCAAACGAGTGTGTGGTCGATGAGAGAGAAAGTATAACATTTCCCATTTTCTACTTTACTGGAGTGGTCTGGGAGACTCATCGGATGGGATTTTAAAAAGATCTTTCAGTGCAACTGACATCCATGAACACACCATGATTACATTCCTTTCACCCATTGCTTTCTTTTTTTTTTCTGCCTTTATTCAGCATGTGCCAGGCCAAAAAGGACAGACAATTTTGTGCATTTTTGTGGATTTTCTGAGACCCCTAATCAAACTTTCAAACAAATGATCTCATGATGTAATGGACTGGAGAGATGCAAGCAACAACAAAACAAACTCTCCTCCACTGCTAGAGCAATAACCAAAAGTTTACACCCCGGCAAACAGTTTAAATATTTACCAACCTTAGTAAAACAGTCGGGGATTATCCTGTATTGTTATAACACTGAGAAAAGACTCTCATACTTTCCATATTTTCTGCTGATTCCATGAGGCTGCAAACAAGGAGAGGGATCAGATTAAAATCTCTTTGTACATAAACTACCCATTGACTCACTGTCTTCCTGTCGGAAGGAGCAATTAGCTCTCCGAGACAAAGATCTCAGACATGTTAAATGGCTGAAAATAAATAAATGTGGGTATTGCCGTTAGACTTTAGGCCCTGTTTCAATTAGAGCAGAGGCCGTGGTCTGTGTCTCTCACTGAGCTGCTGGCTCCTTCAAGCTCTGCTTCTATGGGGACTTTTTAATTGCTATGTTTTAGCTGAGAGGGA
Organism: Oplegnathus fasciatus; assembly: GCA_003416845.1. Classification (NCBI taxonomy): domain Eukaryota; kingdom Metazoa; phylum Chordata; class Actinopteri; order Centrarchiformes; family Oplegnathidae; genus Oplegnathus; species Oplegnathus fasciatus. Next base: position 840,276 of record NTHP01000119.1, on the reverse strand, counting down.
AACAGAGAGGGGAAATGTACTGTATTCATCTTGGCCTCCCACTATGCTTCACTCATGAAGGCCTGGGGTGATTTGTCTCTTTAACGCGGAACGCCGTACAGTGAAGTACAGTGCTGCTCAGACAATGCATTCATTCTTCCCATCATGAATGGAGATTTTCTTCCACAGGTCTTTTTTTTTTTTCTTCTTTTCAGCGGATTGATTTATGTGACATAATTTATTATGACCAGCTACCCGAGCTCCTTCAATTTCAGGAGGTAAAATGATCTGGAGATTTGCTAAAATCACAACACCTTCAATATAAAAGCTTTTGACAAAGTCTGCACTTGATATTCATCATTAGATTAGTGGTTGGCATCTGTTAAGCCTTATATAACTGATAAAAGTAGTCTGTGGCTCTTATTTTAAGGATTGCATTCCTTTTCAAACATTCCACACAATCTGCTGAAGTTGGTTATACTTTCGATGGAGCGTAAGATTTCAAACTCCTCAGTCTCTTTTGCTTTTTCCATATCCAGCTGATGGCAGCCATGTCAACTATCAAAATGCGGCGTCTGCTTACAAAGATGACTGATGAGCGATGGTAGCCAGAACTGTGTGTGTGTGCTCTCCCAGCAACCAGACATGTGGGTCATAAAGAGAGACCAGATACACACTTCCTGATCTCTCTGCTGTCACATCAACACTTTCTGTCAGCATATCTCTGTCGCTCTCTCTGTGCCGCTCTCACACTCTATTCAGTCTATTCATTGTCCTCAGGCATCCCATCAATCATTCTTGTTCGGAGCTTCACGACCCCCGATCTCTCTTCGTGTCTGCACCGCGCTGGGACGAGAATGTTTAAAGGTCCCTTTGAGAGTGGGAGCGACGTGAATTTCCCCTCTGATGCGATAATATGATGACGGTTACGCTATTTTCGGGGACGCCGCAGTCATTTTTTTTTGTATCTCTCAACACCCATAATAAGCAGCGTGAGCCTTCCGTGGTGACGGTTATACCTTTCACCCTTCCCTCTCTCCGTGCGTGATTACAAGCAGACAGATGGTTTGAGTTTGAGCCCTGCCGCCGCGTGCTAATATCAGACATGCTTTGAATTTATCTCACATCTTAATGGACGACAGGGTAGACAGGCAGTTTGCAAACTGCCGAACCATTCCTCTCGCCCTCTGTTTATTACCGTATTTATTTGACTGGATTCAAGGAATGAGGCAAATTGGCCCCTGCGAGAAAGAGACAGAGAAAGTGAGAGAGGCAAGAGCTCCACAATGAATGGTGATGCATTTAACTGTTAAGACTGCGGTCGTGAGAGCTGTCAAATGCTTGTCTGTCTCATAATAAACCTCATTACAGAGTGATCCTGAACAATCAAACCATCCTACTTCCTCTTGGACAACTTGGGCCTCTCCCTCAGGTACTGAAGTCTCTTCCTGCCTCTGACAATATTGGATCAAAGCACTTTTTCCTCAAGCGTCCAGGCTAATAAAGTGATTAATGATTTTTATCGTTCCCAGGCTTCTACTAAAGAACATCTTCACACATCCTTTTGACCCCAAAGGCCACGGGAATACATTGAGGTACATTGCGGTCATTTTTATTTTTATGTTAGGCCTCTGCAGCAGTTGCAGTATCACATTTCACTACAGTGGCCCACTCACTTACTGAAAGATAAACTCCTTTTGTTGATCTAAAGTGGTTTGCTTACGCTTCATCAATTGGTCGGTCGGTCAAGCAGCAGTTTTGGGAGGAGAGACGAGGGCGAACGGCTCAGCAGAAGTGGCAAGGGGAACAAAGACTGGTTTATGGCGTGTGGCCATCAGACAGGCTACATCAACACTGTTCGTCAGGACCCAAGAATAGTGCGGAGGGCTGAGTCAGCCTAGCAGCAGCTACCCACAGCAAGGGGAAGAGAGGGAGAAATGTGTGTGTACTTGCGAGATGGCCAGATGCAAAGGGAACGGAGAGGAAAAAGGGGGAGAGAGAGAAAACAACCCAAGGTTCTTGTTAAAACGAGATTGTTAAGGATCCCTGCTGTGGGATTTACTTTTTTGCCATTCACCGTTTGACTCCATGACTCCACTCTTGACCTCGTAGCACACAAACACAAATGGGGAACTTGGCCTCCATAACAGCCCTGTTTACTGGAAATGCTGCTCACCAGGGACAATAAAGACTTATGATGCATACAAGGCTCCTGCTGACCTTTGCTGTTGTGGCCTAATGTAACTCCCATACCCACACATGCACGTGTATACTGTACACACGAATAGAAAGAGAAAAAGATGGTTAACAACATACATATGTCCCTTATAACCAGATAGAAAGAGTGACTCATATTAAGGTAAACCATGGATAAAGATGCAGAACTTTACTGTCCTTTAATGAAGGCAGGAATGAAAATTTGTCTTTGTCTCGGTTCAGGGGTTCAATAAAAACCCACATTAAACATTCAGGGGAATAAGATTAGGTGTGCGCATATGGAAAGAGGTATACCTATTAAAACAGCACCATGCAAACACATAATTTATGGGGCTACTGTTTATAGCAACAGGACCCGGCGTTGTCATCGACCTAACACTTAGGGTGTTGTGCGGTGGAAGGACGAGCTGTTTATTTTGTTTATCACTTCACTCTATCGGCTGCATATGGAGTGTGTATGTGCGCGTGCGCGTGCATTTTCATTTGGAAGTGATCTCCTGTGTTTTTCCTGTTGCAGAGCACAGAAGCGTGTGGTGTGGAAGCTCAAAGCTCTCGCCCACATCAATAGAAACCATCCGGCCTTACAGCCACAAGCCCTCCCTCTCCTCCCCCCTCTCAGGCGTAATAACAGAGCCATCAAATAGCCATATTTATAATCGCCGAACGGGCCAATTTTAAAGTGGTCAACTCCAGAGGTATAGGAATTGTTGAGAGCAATTTGCGGTTTTCATTCTTAAAGAGGCACCATCCCAGTGGCAAATGAAATAAAGTCAGTATCCTTTTTTTTTCCATTTGTCAGTATGAAAGCTGGGTTCAATTACATCTTTGGCTTTATGCTGATATCACTTCAAAATGATTTATTTAAACTGGGTTGGGCAAAAATTATTTTATTATAATTCTGTTCCATGTTTGTGTAACACAGAAATTAGAGCATTTATCATTTTCTGAAATGCAATGATGAGATTGCGCCAGCCTGGTACAGCATGCTCTGCATGGTATTAATATGAGAGCAGTTAGTGTATAACTTCAGTAGCGAGTAAAGTGTGCAGTATTTGTTATCATTTCTCTTGACTTTATTGAGGTTAAATGAATCAGTTTATCATAAGAACTTCTTCTCAACATACCTACGCATTTGCAGTGTTCATCAGCGCTCAGACACCAGTTTTCAGAGGTGGAGAAGGGAAGCTGAACGCAAGCAAAAAGCATCTGGTTTAGCAACACATTGTGAGCAGAACCAGCAGCAGATCAGCATACATGAATACATTTCATCTGGTCATTACTGTGCAGTTATGGAGCCAAGCGCTCCTGCCAGTTTCCAGCCTCCTGTCACTTGCCGGTATCTGACACTGATGAAAAATGCAGCATGTTTCGATCACCACAACATTACCATTCTGTTTTCTCTATATGTTGAGATCAGATGACTCCCAAGTGTTGATCTAGTAAGATAAATGTAGTGTTGTGTAACACATGATTCGCTCTTATGTTTTTTTGTGTAGTCTGCATTTGATTTTATAAGTTATTATGGTGTATGTGTGACATAGGTCAATCTCTTAAAAACTTGGAAGATTCAACCAATTAGAGATTAAATTACTTTTCATATATAGTTAAAAGTTGTACATATAGCTGTATATAGTGTAATAAACAGAGCTGCTTTAACCCACTCAGAGGCCCCAGGGAAAAAATGAGCAGTGGGGCCCCTATTCAGCTCCCTAAGATAGTTTGTGATAAATATTAAAGGTATGATAACTAGATTTTGACACAAGACGGGGCATCAAGGTCTGGTAAAAATGTGGCAGCCACTGTAAGACAGTTCAGTTTATATAGTGGGTTAGTGGTCCATATCAGCTAACAAATAACAATTAATCAAATTATCACAAACTAAATGCCACACAATGAACCCAGGGCCTTTGGGAAGCCTGAGGTCAGGGGCCCTGGCAGTTTTACACTTTGCCTACTTGGTAATAAAAACATTGACTCTTGAACGATGAACAAGTTATTTTCAATGTCCAAACCTCTTTATAAAAACAAGTCAAAATATATTCCACTGAAAAGAACCTAAAGAAACGTCAATGACAGCTTTCAAAAAAACCTTTTACAGTCATTCTGGACAGAAAAAATATTTCATCAATAAAGGAACTATTCATTACAAAGCAATGGCAATTAATTTGTGTAAATAAATGACAGGTTTGGCCCAATACCACTGCACAGCAATGCAACAAAATATTAAGGATGAATATCTTGGGGCGTCATGGTAGCTGAATAGTTACAGTGCATACCACATAACCACGGAGTCCCTGGTTCTATTTCTGTTTCTTCTCTCTCTCTGCCTCCCATTGTTTCCTGTCAGCTTCACTACTGACTGTACAATAAAGGCGAAAGTGCCCTAAATTAATCTTTTTAAAAGCTTCATGGATGTACAGTACACCCAAGATTGTCCAACATGAAAAACCCAAACAACTTTCCTAATACCATGATAATAATGACCATATTTGCTTAAAGCCATCTAATGCAAACATAAATGTACTGCTTTGGAAAGGGACACAGCCAGTGTATTTCAGAAACACAGACATCTGCAGTTTCAAACTACACTAAAGTCTACATCTAAAAACCCAAATCCACATAAAAAGGAGCAGCTGCTTTTGACCGAATGGCCAATGATTTCCCCCTGACTTGAAAATGACGGAACTACTGAATATTGTAAGCATCTTAATCGCATTGTTTACTGATGCTGAATCCTTTCAGACCCCTGTGCGTTTTGCCTGCGTGATATGCAATGCCAGACCCTTAGCTATTAACTCCAGCCTCCTTTCATCTTTCTGTCCTTTCTTTTCACTCTCTGCCCCTGAAGGGTTGTGCTCACGCATGCCACCGTCATAATCAGCCATTCTGATATTCAAATGAGTACAGAAAAGCATTATTCGCACATGTGCAGTTGACGACCAGAATACATCAAGGGACAGCTGGCATGAAAATGGCCTCTCGTTTTTTTTTTTGTCAAAGTGGAGATTAAAATGGATAGAAGTGAGGCATAAGGAAGAAATATTGGGAAAAAGAGGCCAAACAGAGGGAGCTGTAGAGCTGTTAAAACAGGGCCAAATTACACCACTGTCTGAGCAGGAAGGAAACCAGGCTTTATACACTCCTCAATAACTTCCTGTTAAACATCCGCAAATCACAAACTCACAAAAGGATTATAAAAAGAGTATACCAGAGACCTAGTGTCATCTAAACACTGGCTGTGTATTTATGTGACTCCGCTTGTAGGAAGCTGACCACCACCAGGTTCCTCTGAGTGCGAGTGTGTGAGTGCATGTGCTGGATGGGATGTGTGTATCATATAGAGGAGGATGTTATCAACATGGCAGTGATGAGAGATGGATGGCGTCCCACGGGGCCGGCTTAAGCCCCTGCACATGTGCACAGCACTACCACCCAGTAAAAATATGACTCCTGGATACTTTTCCGACTTCTGACTCTGTTCATAAATCAGCAGCCGGACAGCGGGACTTGGACTTGGCAGAGTATCAGACGTGCCTCCAGTGACTAGGCCTGTCCGTCATCCTGCCACTGCTGCCTCGAGCTGCTTAATTAATGTGGCAATTGAAGGCTGCATATCATAATGAACACACAGCCCCCTCTATCTGAGCCTTCCTGGGCTTGTTATTCTTGGTCCCCGTTAAGGATACGTCCCTGTGTATGTTCGGATATTTATAGGTAATGGATCTATTAAAATGCATGAGAACGAATTAAAAAACAAATAAATGCATAGGTGCTCAAACGAGCTTGGAATGTTTGGAAAGGGGATTTTCGGTTTGATGTGTTTTCACAGCGTAGCTGTCGAATTTATCACTTTCACTTTTGTTGGTGTTACTCCTTCGCCTCATTTCATCATTAAGAACACACAGGCTGTTTCTGCTTCAGAAACTTTTCATTTTCATGAGGACTCCTACTCGCTGCAGTGTAAAATATGCTGAGGAAGCTGACTTAAAAGAGTTAAGTAACTTGTCCAACGGCCCTTTTCAAAGAGAAGAAATAAAAGGTTCACTTTAACCAACCAAGTGATGACAGAGAGCTATATGTAGCTCTTTTTGCACCATTGAGCATACAGAATATCCAACCTTTATGGAGGATTATAACTCCTAGAGCTCATTGCTCAGCCTCAGATGGTAGTGTTTCTCTAAGCAAAGGGGGTAACTGTATCAATCTGACAGCCTCAGGTAGAGGTTAATGCCTCTCCATTTGTAACTCTTTGCCGTGCGTAATGCCACCTCCCTTGGTTATAAAGACTTCATAAATCACGTGCACAGATCCTCTGCGATTCTCAGACCAGAGACAGGCTGATTTACAGCTACAACTTCTAGCAGACTTCTCATCCTTTATCCTCCTTTATTGCCCCCCCTCTCTCTGCGCTGAAGCAACTACTCCCTTAACTCTCTTTTTCTCTCTCCCCTCTCCAGGTGTCTGGAGTCTGACTTAGCGCCACAGCTAGCCAACCAACACACACACACACACACACAGGAAAAGGATCTACTTCCAGGGAGGGCTAATAGGATGTGACATCATTTATGGCTGACTGGGGGTAATGTGTGACATGTCAACTCTCTATGGTGGGATGTTTTTCAGTGAAATTATTCAAACCTGCCACAGAGCAGAGTTTCAAATAAAGCTGAATTACATAGCAATGCAGTTTCAACTTGACGGCCAGAGAGCGTGCTCTCTGTATGGGGTTTATCTCCGCCTGGTTGCTGGCAGTGGAGGATCTCCCTCTGTCACAATTCATGTATTTTGATCAGGTCGACCCTGGTCTGAGCTGGGGAAGTGGGCTTGTATATAAATTTTAAATTTCTTCCCTCTGAATTACGACCCAGGGCTTTTGATGACGAGGTAGCTGTATGCACATGATGCACTTTCCAGATCAGTAGAAAGAAACCAATATACTGTATGTCAAGTCCCACACATGAGAGGTATTTAGGAGGCTTTAATCTGTAAATTTGAGGTACCTGCTGAGATTATATACCTCTCCAATACTAATATACCTCTTTTACTTTCATAGATTTCTAGTCCAGTAACCAGTCAAACACTTAGTCCAACACTTAGTATGTTTTCTTGTCTCAGGCCATATGCTATTTCTCAAGCTTCATGGTTCTTGTTGTACTGGGAAGACCTTCAATGAGTCGACTTTGAACCCCAATCCAATTTCTCTGTGCAACTCAAAACCATAAAGAGCAATTTTTAAAGAGTCTTTGTTTCGGTCGTTGAAGAAAGGAAACAGTCTTTCTTGGATGTTTGTACTCAAAATAGTGGATCCTTTGTTTTAAAAGGCTTTCATTTGTTATGGCTTCATGTCTCTATTTCTGCTGTGGAGTTGGGTAAAAATTTAGTCTTGGTTAGCCTTTGACTGTGCGTGCAAGTGTGTGTCTCTTTGTACGTTTGTGAGTCACTGAGGAAGCTATAGGCTTAGTCTTTTAGTAGTCTTCAGTACTGGAGGGGAGAAAGGGGCAACCCCAATAATCTTGTTTGACAGTTGGGAGCAGGGGCAGCAAGGCAATGGTGTCCCACAATGCAATTGTAAAAACAAACAGCATGTGAGTGTGTGAAGAGGGGCGGGAGGCGCTGTTCACCACATTCAGGGGCAACGTATGTATACACACTCACATACATACTCTACTGTACATACACACGCAAACTCCTAACAGGCCTTTCGTGTGTCAGACTTAAATCCAGTCCACTCCACACACGTGTATTATGACAAGCACAACCTCTCTGCATCCCGATTTCTCTCACTTTCTCTCTGTTGTTCTTTCAGAGCAGGCTGAGGGGTTCTAATCCTGTTAAGACCTGTCAGGACTAATACAACGACAGGTCAAACCACCGCTGCTACCCCTCCACCGCCGCCCCAAGATCAGGGGTGTTGACACAGGAGAAAAGAGCGACTGTGTTTGCCTCTTTAGTGGTTACTGTCAAACCAAATCCCGACTATACAGAGAGTGGGGAAATCTTGTATGAAGCATCAAGATGGCCATTTGTTCTGTATCAAGACGGGATTATGTGACACTGGAGACCACTGCTAATCCAGTACTACAACATTCAAATCAGAGCTTTTTTCCAAGTTAACGGATGATCTAGACATAGTACCGAGTGTATTTTCTGCTAACTTTACAGGGCACAGTAGTTTGCTCCATGTTGCATTATACGAAGGCAAATCCCTTCCATATCACTCAGGAGACAAAGTCAAACCTCAAAACTATACTACATTAGATCACCGTGTCTTTAAACACAGTTTGCTAACCACACCAACCACACACACTGACACAACACTTATTGAAACAAACTGAAAGCTGATATCCGTAACTTTCCCCTCATCGTCACCTCTCACAGGAGGAGAAATCTACAGCAAACACGGGCGAGTTGTTATGGAAGGTTGTGTGGAATCTGTTGTATATTAGAGCCGGTCATGAAAAACTGTAAATATGGATTACTGCAGAAAAGTGTGATATTACTGGTGTTGATTTCAATGCATGAAAAAACAAACGTGGTTTAAAAGGTACGAGCCGACAAGCCACGACCATCCAATACACACTTCTCAGCAATGTACGACACTACCTACATCCACCATAAACATGAGAGGTTGTCTGTTTTATAATACTCTACCACACATATGAATATTTTGATTTTTTTTTTTATCTAAAAAAATATTACAAATGACTGATTATCATCTTTACTGAACACAACTCTATAAAAATAGAATTGTTTTCATTTACCTCCATTTCATTTAATTTCTGAATGTAGGTAAATGCACTTTCAGACACAAATCAAACAACAAAGGGAATTTCGTACATACCAATTTTTATATTTTGGATTATCTGTGTATTTTAATGTATTTTCAGTCAAACATTCCATTGATTTCAAAGCTCTGTGGGCTCAAATTGATGAGTCTCTACTGCACAATGTATTAAAAATAAAGACTGTTTTCAACTTTGATTTCGCACTTGCCTCTCTAGTGCTCAGCTTAGTGGTCAAGCTTTACCGCAGTGTGCAGCGGTGGCCCTGTTTGGCCTAACTTAACAAACCTCATTATTAGACAAGGGAATCTCTTTATGACAGCTACTTCTAACTAATGGCCCACTCTTCGGAGTGGCTGGACACATAATGCTTTCAACAGCAGTGAACCAGCACTGCCCAGTCTTGTGCTTGTGAGCTGTTGAACAGACATGAACACACAACGTGAGTGTGTATATGCGTGTGTTCATGGATAAGGGTCTGCTCTGCCATTATTGGATCTGCAGGACGTAGTGCAGTATGTTGACCCGTGGGACGGGGGTTCACACCAATGCACACGCTGCGACACACAAGCGCACGCTGTGGTTTCTCCTGCGGCCGCTCAGCTCATTCAGGCTCTGACCACCATCAGCAGCCCCCCTGCCTTGCTGGCTCCCCATCCCTGGGGATCACACAGCGTCGCTGGGCACTCATATCCTCGGCTGTGGGCAGAGAGCCAGCAGCTAAGGCTGGGGGACGCATGAAGGGCAAGAAGGAGTAATCTGAGACGAGGATTTATTAGGGAGGAAAGAAAAAAGGTGGATGTGAAGAGGCAAGGGAAAGAGGAAAAGGTGAAGGGGAGGTTGGTGCCAGTTACCTATCACATAGTTTATCATATACAAAAGTTCCAAGTGTGCCTGTCATCCCAGAGACTGGGGTTGGGCTGAGAGCTGAAGAGTAAACGTCTGTGTGCTGATGGAGATGAGGCGATGGTGACATAGGCTACACTACGGCCATTGTATGAAAGCTTTGGAGGAGTTTGCCTATCTCTAGGGTGATCTCAAATGAAATATATTAAACATGAATGTTATTAAAATTATAATATAGACATATTTTCTTGACAAAATCTGCTGTAATGTGTTTATTTGCACTTACTGATCTATTTTAGCCACCATGAAATCTGCTTGTTTCAAACGTCTTGTCTGAAAACTATTATTCTAGTAAAAATGTCTGTGATTCAGCTTTATCCACTATTGTTCTGGGCTCCCATCAAGGAAAAGAAAAAGCTGTGTCATCATAGGGGAGGTAGCAGAGGGGAGGGGGGGGGGTTGTAAAGTGGGAAATCTGGCTGGTTCCCAGGCTTGCCCTCTAGGCCTGTTAATGCCTTCTTTTCCTGGACACACATCAGCACATTTAGGGTGTGAGAACAGAGGGAAAGGAGGAGGCAAAGAAGGGACTGAGAAAGGGAGACATTGAGAAAGGGAGGAGATGGAAAGATAGCAATAAGGGCAGCCTGTGAGGAGATGAGAGAAAGCGAACCCTGCTCAGTCTGACTTCCCCAGCATCCTTTTCTCAGTTCAGGCCCTGCCAGCCCCACATAAACACGGTGAACCTGTGGAAAGTTTCACTCCTCTCTGGAGGGTCCCCTTCTCTCCTCGCTCATTTTATTTCTGTCTTTCTGGCCCTCAACTTTCTTGTCTTGTTTTAGGAAAATTCCGCTGGTGGTAATGGTGTGCGCCCCTGCAGCCTTAACGTCTTCCATGTGACCATCACGGAGGCAAATTTCCAGTTTGTGTTTGTTTTAGGCAAACAGATCAGTTGCCACTTCATCCATCTAGTTTACCTCTCTGTCCTGGAAGTTGACGTTCTACCAGACGCGCGCGTGGGCGTATGAGCTCTGAAAGTTGGCCACACCTCAGCGCAAAAATCCCCACCCCCACCCCAACCCGTCACCTCGTTCCCTGAGCTGCACTTTATTTTCAGCATCATGTGACAAAGTCTTTGATATCAGGCTTGAGGCCAAGAAGGAATGGGAGATGGAGACAGGGAGAGACATTTGCATAGGCTTGTTAAAAGTCACCAATTAGGAAAAAGGCCTCACACATAGTGGCTTGGGCTTTGCCAGGGCATCATCGCAAATCAGGACAACAGCGCCATCTGCAGGAGAGCAGCAGGATTGAAACCAATAAAAAAATCTGCCACATCTGAGTGCTACCAAAACAATACAATTACAACAAAATGAGGAGTAATATTATATTTTTTGATATCAGCAGGGTCTAGTTTAGTCCTGATACCCCAGCTTAAGGAAAAGTCAACATAAATGTCTTGCGTCTTGGCCTCCTCAACTGCAGGTGGCGCTCTGATTCCATTCCTCGTTCACGACTGCGGTAAGAGCTGGATGATGGCCTTGTTTGTTTAGCCAACAGTGTTGACGCCCACCCACAGGTGCCAAAGGTATAGTGAGTGCCGTGCCAGCTGTTTGCAAGCCACAGCAGCCCCTGCACGGCTTGGCTTCACCCTGCTTGACTGCCTGATCTCACAGGAAGAGAGGAAGTGGTTGAGTTACCCAGCAGCAAATTTGAGGTTTATAAAGGGAGAAAGCCGTAAAAAAAATCCAAGTGCAGTTTCCTTTAACTCAGCAGCTAGCCAGTGTGAGGTACTCTGTCTTAATCAGTAATTCTTTCTTTGTCATTTGTCAGTGTTAGGATTGCTCTCAACACAGTCAGAGATAATGGAGAAGAAACGTAAAACACTACAGTTTTTAGTGTCATGATTCAGTGGCATACTTAAAAATAGAGACGAAAGACAGGTGTTCCAATTTCATGGAAGCTTGATTGCCTTGTAAAGTTAAATTCATTACACTATTAACCTGTTGTTACCTGTGTCACACCAGGGAACCACCCACAGCGACCACAAGCAGGCAACACATGCTCACTGCGAGACCAGTAATCGAAAAATGCTGCTCATGATATCAGTCATCGCTCTGGCAAGCTGGCAAATAGTACACACATAGTCTAACTGCAGGGGGAAATACCTTTGCATTTCTATGATAGCATAAAGCTGCATTTTATTTGAGAGGTGAAATCAGTTAGGCATGTCTAGCATTTGGATTTCACGAAAGCTTACCTTAGCATGGTCCTGTCTTTGCCAAGAAGTAATGGGAAGAGGGGGTAAGGTAGAGAGAGCTGGCAGCTTCGCCTGGCTTGTTATTGCCAGTACAACGAAGCTCAGTTCACACTCAGCTGTGGCATATTTGGAAAACTTCAAGCAAAGCGGCGAGAAGAAAAAAAAAAGCTTTTAAATCAGTTCCACTCTCCAGTAAATTACAACCCTGCATTTTTAATTTCCTCTCTCCATACAATGTTATTCATTGGCATCCAAGCCAAACATGGGCCCCTGCAGCCTGCATAGCTCTGCAGGACAAACTGTCCTCTCATGCAGCCCCTACCTGTCAGAAGCACAGGGGCGTGACTGAAAAAATGCATTCCTTGATGTAGAGCTGAGAGGTGTGCGAGGTGGAAGAAAAAAACAGAAAAGAGAACAAATAGAGACTAAACCGCTGAGTGTAGATTTAATCTACAAAAATGGTTACGTGCTCAGATTTTGGACTGAGTTTACATCACAAGTGGTATGAGATCGTCTCAGTCTGATCACTGATAGCAGTCATTGGCAATTATCTTAATGTGTTTGTCCAAATGAAGACTGTGGTCAGGTGGTGTCCGTGGTTTTTAAGAAGATCCAGACATGCAGCTAAATGACACTCCAAATTCAAATGCAACAGAAGGCCTACAAGGTATGGAAGACACAAACTGCTGCCATGTCAAATGCTGAATTCGTGGACTTTGCATACCAATATTTCATGGCAATAATATCGCAATTACACGCTAACAAGAGAATGTGCATACCCAAACATGCTTAGTCCATGCCTCAGGAAATTGTCTAAGCTCCACTAACCACTAGAATGAGACAGACTTGGCTGCTGAAACAACATTAGGAGCCTGTTACTATAATAGCAAAGCCTCATTTGTTAGCATTACATATCTAAATACCATCTGAAAACCATGGCTCATTCTGATTAAGCAGGGTCTTGTAACAGTGTAACATTTCAAACAGTTTTTACATCCACTGTAGTGTGTAGGCCTCATTACCGTATATCTCCTGTTTGCAACCAAGCGAATTTCCAGTCTGGAGTTAAATTTCATGTTGCACTGAGCAGATGTGTTATCAAGTCTAAAACGGATTTTGTTTTACTTTATCTGAGCCTGACTAAGTGTCAGAAGTTGTTGCATTAGCATTATGCAGGAACAATATCATTTGAAAGGTATTTTACCGTGACAGTAGATCTGCTTTTGTCATCAGGTCTGAGTACTGTAGGACTGTTTGACAGAGATGTCGAACAGGTTTCAAACATGAAAGAGGATATGAGATCTCATTTAGTACGCCAGACTGCCAAGACTTGCCAAGATTCTGCTAATTCAGCTGTTTCTGTGCCACACAAGGCGATAGGATAAGGCACCTGGCTTTTGCTTAGACAGGCCTTGCATGTCTATGTAATCCAGAGAGACAGCGAGGGCAGGGCTCGAACTTCTCGTTAGATTTAGCCCAGAACACAACAACATAATCATGTCATTACCCTTGGGCCATTCTGCCACATTGTTGTTGCGGGTGGGAGACACTGGATTTGATTTCAGCAGACTTAGCTGACCTCTGCTTCATGGCCCACCAGAACAGGGGAACTACAGCAGGCTGTCTTCCATGCTGGCACTCAGCCTAGCCAAACATTTTAACTTTCATAGACAAAAACAAAACCGTTTCGCCCTTCTTTCCCCCCATTTCATCCAGTTCTAAAATATTTTTTTTATAAAGCATTGAGAGGACATGTTTCTACTAACTTTTTGGTCTTGCAATTTTGTGCTGCTGTTGCAAGATTCTGCCAAAATTCCTCCGCACACCCCCTCCATCTTTCTGCTCCAGTGTTGATTATTTTGCTTTTTGTCTTTTCTTTCCTCCTAAATGTGTTATTCATCCTGTTCCGTGTGTCTCCAGGCACACTTCAGAACTGGATATAAAATAAACAGTCACGTTTTCACCCCTGTCGCCTGGCCTTGACTGCATATACCTGTAACAATAAACAGCTGGGTTTCTGGGCTTGTTTATACTCATCTCTAGCCGTTTGAGGACAGAGGCACAACAGGAACTAGACTGTGTGTACAGATTTGCTAGGCAGACGCCCACTACGAAGCATAGGGTTGGTGGACGCTACTAGACCATGATAGAGCGGAGGCTGCTGGCAGGTAGTATGCACTCTATCTGGCAGAGCTGAGGTTTACCTTGGAGTGACACCAACCATCTGCATGCTATAAGGACTAAATTGCCAGCTTGATGTCCAGCGAGCGAGACAAAACCGTTCCACATACATGAGAGTGTGTGTGTGTTTGTGTGACTTTGTGTACGTATGTATGTGTATGGCTGTACAAGAGAACCAGACAGAGACAGAAATACAAAGTCAGAGCGTAGACAGCCATTGCTGTACGGTAGCCATCTCATTCTGTAAAATTTATCCCCAAATGTTTGTCATTTTCCATTTTCCAGCCTTGTTTTTAGTTAAAGCTGCTCTAATCAACAGCTCTTTTCAGCTAAATAGATGTATGTTTGTGCTTTTATTGTAACGGACATCTAGAGGTACTAAGTTTTAGTTTTAAAGACTTTTTGTGACTTATCCAAGAGGCAACATCAGTTTTGATAAAGCGCCTTGAAAGAACTTGTGAAGGCCCCATTAATCCTTTCAGCCCAGTGGCGAAACATCTCAAAGACTAAAATAGTAAATCCGTTTGCCATTGACTCAGTACTTGTAGATATCCTATCGCCTGGATGACTGATCATCTTTATACACTTAAGTTTGATTTATGGTTGCGAGTTAAGGCGTTACAGCATAGCTACAGAGCCTACGCTTGTAGCCGCCATACCCACATCATCGCTAGCCGTAGCTGACATGCGCCTCCTGTTGTAACTACATGTTGGGGCTACTGCAGCTACAGAGATACCACGTGGGGATTGCAAGAACTGGTTTTACACCGGTCAGCTTATGTTTTTTACTATAAGTTTCCAGTGCCAGTAGAAATAGTTGATACTCAGGGTAGCATTAAAGAGGTTGAAGAAAGTCTTCTCCTTTTCAGTAACAGTCACAAAGTAAATGAAAGAATGTAAGTTACTGTGGGGAATACGATTAAAGCATGAAATAGCCTGATCATGTACAATACATGCCTCTAACGTTGCGGTGGTGCCATCAACGGGTCAAATCTGACGCTGAACTAAAAATCAAAACCTCATCGTGGGTACCTACGGTGGGACTCCTGTTAACCCCTTGCATCGACTATAAATCCAGGTTTATGTCACTGACCTCTTTCACGTGATGTGTCTCGCACTAGACTCAGGCACATTGGATTTGCTGTTTGGAGTCCAGGTCCCCTTCTTTGTTCTGTTTCATCGTCTTTTCCGTTGATTCTCTCTGTATCAATAAAGCAGATGTGTCCATTAAAAAAATCATTTAATAAAAATGTACACTGTGGACAGACATGTGACAAGGAAACACTGATGGAAGTGCAGCTACGAGCTGACAAAGGAGGGTTATAGTAAGGTAACCTTGAGAATTGGCAGCTTGTGCTATAAAGTGTCTAGCTGTAACAAATTCACTAAATCTAGTTGGGATTATGGGTTGGCCCACACACAACCATCAAGGTTTAGTCAGGTATGCAGTGAAAGTTTCATAAATAATCGTCCCAGCATCTCAAGACACAACACGCCGGACAGACGCCTTTAATTCAGCTGACAAGAAAATTAAAAGCCTTCATTACCCTAAAGTCATCTAGGGGAAACAAACTTTAACAGCTCAGACAATCACAGTATGAATGTCGTTTGGCCAATCCCCAGCCTGCTCTGGGGTCCTGATTGGTTTTCCAGAAGGATGTGGGACTCACAAGTGTGGCAGCTGCTTAAAATAAAGTGACAATTTTTAATGGGGTTTCAAACCTCAGCGAGTCCCTGCATCCTGCCAAGCCCCTAGTGATGGCGTACATCCAAACCCCGGTTTTATCGAACAGGACACGGAGGAGTGAGCTTGTTCTCTCAGCTCAGCGCCATTAGGAGGCCTGGATGCAGTCAACCGTTTTCAGGAGTTGCGTTTCCCATCAGCAGGAGCTTTTTATATGTGCCATACGCGCACATACAGTAACATACGTTTTTGAGGTAAATGCTCTCCTGACAATCAATCGCATCAGAAAATCCAGTAAAGCCGAGTTAAACCTAATAGGGTCAGGTCAATTTGTGAGGTCTGGCAAAGCTGTTTTCATGATGATGATGACAAAATCCTAATGAAAAACATTCTCTGAAGGTTTTCACTCAATATGTGACTAGAGTGTAATGTGCGCTTCATCTCTTTTGACTGTCTCAGTTACAGTCAGTTCAGTTCTACACTCTATGATCAAGGGCAGCTGAAAGAGGTGTTCAGTCACACACACTCACACACACACATAGAGAGAGAGGGGAACTCAGAGACTAACAGGAAATGCAATTACTGTCCGTCTGGGCGCAGCATTCCTCAACAGTATGGCCAATTTCACAGCAATTTTAGTGAGTCAACAGGTCGTAAGTAATCATAATGAGCACCTTAATGTTTTCACACGGAGCAGAGAACCCCTTTGTGGTTTTATCCCTTGGCCATTTGATCCTTCTAATCATCTACAAGCTATTTCAACTGTACACAGGAGCTGCGGGCTCGTACAGGTCCCTAGAGGAGGCCCACCGCCTCTGTGTTTGTAGAATACTGTCATTTAAACACTGTGTCAACAGGGATCAGGTTCCTCACATGGTTTCTCTTTTGCTCAAAGGCTGGCAGCGTACAGTAGAAGTGGACACTGCGCTGACAGTGTGCTGTCAGGACCTCAGGTAGTGAGCAGATATTTTACGCTGCAGGTCATTATGGCAGCGCACTTTTCAAGTTGTGTCTGACAGGTTATGGTTGGACTCTTGTGGGGGACGGTGCTGCAAATAACATAAATAAAAAGGTTTAAAATGAATGGCTGCAGGGCAGATACTATACCTCTAAAGTGTCTGTGAAATAAGATCTGGGATCAGTGACTTAAGGGATTTCTGAGACAATTGCAATAAAGCTGCTACTTTGCTTAAAGTTACCCAAACAGAGATGCTGGACAACTAGACAACTATATTAACATCCCGGAATTAGCACTTAGCTGAAAGCATTGCTGTGCCAAAGTGCCTGACAGAGCTGCGTGGCTGTAGACTGTCAGTCTTGTTGATTTCAGACTTCTTATCAACCATATCAGATTTTCAATCACTCTTTTCTCCTGCTTTTCAAAATGTAGCTTTTTTTTTTCAGATAAAAAATTATAAAAAGGAAAATAATTTTTTTTATAGCTGCACGCATACTGATACATTAGAAGCAGACACATAACTGCATTGAAGGGGCGCACACATGTTCACAGGCACACACATGTACACTGACACCACACAAGCAGTGGCTGTGAGTCCAGGTTGTCTGTGCATACCTCTGTCAGTGCCAAAATGATTAAACAAATACCCCCTTTGTGCACAGCAGCCTTGATTAAGCTGAGTTGTATGTACCCCTCTGAAAAAGAAATACAGGAAAGTGCCTTTGGTGGTGCCAAAATTCACTTGCCCTGTTAAAACATCGCTGCTGTCAAAGTTGTTTTTACTCTCTCACATGGAAACTAAATTTATCATGCCTCTCCTGAGCATTCAGGGTTCTTTTTTTTTTTTTTTTTTAAAGCGGAATGAGCGTGATTATTTATGTGAAAAATAAACACTGAAACTTTATCTGCATTAGTGGTCACAGAATGCTGACACCAATAAATTTCAGCAAGAGATTTTTTACAGTGCCACGATAGGCATGGAAATAGGATTGTTGTGGTTTACTTAATAGGTTGTGGGATCTTTAACATGATACAAGCCCAACATAAGTGATTAGGATCTGACAAATTATACAGCATTTTAGAAAAATTGTCTTCAGTTATTCATTGTCATTATGAATATAGACACACTGATATGTCTGAATAAAAGAGTGGAGGAAAGGAAAGAACCTTTTTATACCCAACATTCAATTCAATCTATACCTGCCTATAATCTATATAAATCAGCAATATCTTACTGTAAAATTGTACATGATCATGTATTGTGAATGAACGGAATAAATGAGATGAGCAATCCTGCTCCCTAGTGGTGATATTCTGACCTACAATGTTTTAATGACTAATCCATTTTTTCCCACCCTACTCTGTAGTTAAGTTTAGAGCTGAAACAATTAACCAATTAATCCATCCAAAGTTCATGAAAATTAAGATTTTAACAATTTTGATAATCAGTTAAATTTTATAGTCATTTTTTTTTTAGGAAAAATCCCCCAAAAAGCACTGGTTCCAGCTTCTCAAATATGAATATTTGGTGGTTTCCTTAGTCTTCTATAGTCAGAAATCGAATGTCTTTGTGTTTTGGACTGTTTGTAAGATAAAACAAAACATTTGAAGATGTCACCTTGGGCTCTGGGAAACTAAAATGAACATTTTTGTTTATTTCTTTTTGGACATTTTATAGATTAACGAATAATGGCAGGAAAAACTAGTTTATTTTGATTAACAAAGAGTCCTTCAAAAAAAGTTGTAGAGAAAGATTTCTGTTCCAGTGGATGAAAAGAGAGCAGGAAGTCAGACTATACCCAATTTGCTGAAAGTAGCAAACTCTAACTTGGTTGAACCTCACAGGTCATAAAGGCTTGCATTTCTCTGTATTGCTCGAATGTGTAAAAAGCTAGATTTCCGCTTCATATGCTCTTAAACCAACTTTTAAAAGCCTATAATAGCCTATAATGCTACTTTCACATTTTAAAGCTCTTTGAAAACCGGAGCTGAGTGAAGCGTGTTGTCTCACATTACACTTGATCTCATGCACGCTTGTAATGTGTAGACATCCTTATAAGCGGCATCTCCTCGCTGTCCCTGACACACCATGCCTTTCTCTATCTTACAGTCTCTGTTTGAGATGACAGATCACTGAATAATTAATGATCCTCCTTGAGAATTCTTTTGATTTAATATTCTGTCAACTTTTATTCTCCCCACAGAGCTATTGAATACATTATGCCAAAGCCTCCTGAAGAACCTGCATTATTGAAATGAGGTTTCGCTTAAAACCATGTTCTCTGCTGCTCTAGAAATTTTAGCAGAGACAATTGGGCACCATCGTCGACACCAAGGAACTCTGACAAATGAAACGCTGTCTTAAATGCATCATTCATGAGAAATGCTTGTAAGGAGAGGTTTTACTGCTCTACCTGTCTCCCTTCCTGCTGTGTATTTTCATGGTTACCTGACTTAAAAAAAGGGTTTTCCTCGGGGCATTGTCTTCCTTTTGAATTGTGGCAGGTTGTTTTTTTTTATGTGCAGATAAATACAAATGATTACAGTGTCCATCAATGCAGGGAGCAGAACATACTGTACTATGTGGGCAATCAGGTCATAGGCTCTGCTGGAACACTAGAGGGCCTCTTGTACTCAAAAGAGGAACTTAGCAACAATAAAACAGAGTTGTATTTTACAGGTTTGCAGTTGTTCTAAAATAAAATAGACAGATCAAGAATCTCACCTCACATGTTGGTCCGATTTGAGACCGTTAAATAGCCCACGGTCCACCCTGCCAAGAAAAAAAAATCTATGTCATCATTCAAGGCACAACATCAAGGCCACCAAGGTAATTTGCACTCTATCAGGTTACTGAAATTCCCCTTATCCAAGCCTCACTCCATACTACCTCTCATGCCTGGAGCTTGACCATGCTGCTGTCCATGTTGGTGTCAGTTGTAAGGATCTTATACATCGCCTTAAGTTTAACCTCCTAGCCTATCCTCCTCCTTGCTAGTTTTTCGGGACCTACTTCAAAGCTTTTCTGATAACTTTTTAAGTTTGGACCCCAGAGAAATTGGACCCTAACTTCATCATCCTATTAGCCCCCTGTGAGCCTGTCAGGAAACCCTGATGTTCTCAAGTTAGGTGTTTGTCACAGTCACAGCTGGAAATCAATGGACCTCCCTTCTAGAGTCCCTATACTTACCGTACTTATTGAGGTCGATGTCACAGCCTGTAACAGCTGCCATACAGCGAAAGTTCCTATAAATGTATTATTACTGTCTGACTGCCAAATTTCATTGCGTTCTTTGAAATAAACATCAATAAAAGGGCCACTACAGATTGTTATTTTTATTTGTTAAAGAAGGTACTCAATAAATTACTACATGAACTAAATAGAATAAATTAAGGTTTATTTCATCTTTATCATCACTGCTGAAAAATGCATTTGGCTGGTGTCTTTTGTTATGCTATGGTCAAATGAAGCCTAAGCCAGACCATTATGAGATTAACCTCAACTCAAGGGAAAGTACATCAACATGAACTTCTTTCTTTTCTTTTTTTTTTTCATTACTCCGCTAGTGGAGAGGGATTATTCAGGCGGTCAGTGGATCCAGATGTCACCAATGTCGAGCCGAAGCTGCATGGGGATACATGCCATTTTCTTTAGCGTGTACACAGCTGAGCAGAGGAAGTAATACACGTAATTGCCTCATATTATTACTACTGTATCTCGCTAGCTCTTTACAGCTAAGGTGAGACAGGTGATCAGTAGGTGGCAACTGACCCCATTTAAAGACTGATTCATGAAAAACAATGAATCAGTTAGTGTCATTTATGAACCTGATGCGTTGCTTCTTTCATTCAAAGTGATGCACAGCACTAGATGGCGATGTCACTGCAGGAACTCAATGCCTACCTTTATCTATGCCTGTGTCTACACTGACTAACTACATTACTATTCCCCATGTAGCTCTGACTGTCAAGCTCACTTTAAATTACTTGTTATAATCCTTTTTTTGTTTCATACAGGTTAAAACATATGAGGATTTAGGATTAGGATAATCATTAAGGTTCATTTCATTTAGGTTTATAAATCTCCTGTCAGTCTAAACTGACAACAGACTGATGACAAGTACAGAGGGGATAGACAGTATGTGCCATTTTTTTCCCCATATACTCCAACAAGGTGTAGATCTGTACATCCATATGACGATTTGTCATGACATTTTTCATCTATTACTGAGATCAATGTGGAGCTATTTATAGATCCTCTGGTCTTTGGGATTGGCCCTAACAGTGACATTACATAGAAAGGAGGTATGTGGTAATGAGCACTCCATGTCTCACTATATGCACTTCCTTTTCACGCCTCATTCCTGATATTGATCTCTCTTCTGACAGCGAATGTGTGAAAAGAACAAACTCCTGTGACATGTGATTGAAAATGTTTCATACACATTTCTGGTATAGACTGTCAGAACTGGCTTTCCCTTACAGCCTGCTTCACATCCCATCCAATATCACACTGTATCATTTTTCTCTTCATTAACTCTTTTACAGTACAACCCCATATCCATTGAATTACAACTATACTGCACTCAGTATTTAAATTATTTCAACATCACAACACAGGAGCAATAAACAATGTTCCGATATACCAAGATGCAAGTATATTATTTGTTATACATGTTATTCTTGTGTCTTTTTTTAAGGATACGAGTAGTCAGTTAAGTGAAAACCAATGCTGTGTGTTTGGATGGAATAACATTCATCAAAGCGAATGACCTCTCTAAGCCCAGGTTTGTTGGCAATGGTTGCCATGCCTACAGCAGTGCCTGCTGTTCCTTCTCCTCAAATGATTGTATCTCTTATGTCATTGTGGTGTATTGTTGTCATGATTTGGGTGAAAAAACTGAAGCAATAGTGATCATTCAACTTCCCCCATGACGGAATGACCCTTTTGCAGCGATGTGTAAAGTGTATAAAGTGTTGCAGACTGCCTGCTGCCGTCGGCCTGCTTGACCCCCACTGCTGCTATTATTATTATCATTATTATTATTATTACTACTCATATTTCTATTACTAGCCATATTTCTATTATTAGTCGTATTACAATTTTTAGTCATATTTCTATTATTAGTCATTCTTCCATTGTTATTAATGTTATTATAATAATAGCTGTTATTGCTATTATTAGTTATATTTCTATTGTTATTATAGCATAGTTGATGCTCTGTTACTGTCAATTGATACGGTACATTACAGCTGTAATAAATATAACACACTTCATGGAATTTTGGAAGAACACTCTGAATTTAGCAAAGATCTGTCTTCAAACACAAGAAGGATTGTTTTGAAGGCTGCATTGATCTACTGCTGATTGATTTCTTCCATGGCATTCGTTTAGCATTTAAAGATTTGTCTTTCTCATGGGACTTTCCAGCAGGGGCACAAAACTGTCCAGTTGCAGTGTGTGCAGCTCACTTTTGACACAGCAGTGCCAGAAATGTAATAGTTCCATGTGGTTATTAGAAAAGGAACAGGAGCTGATCATCTTTTCAATGAATGTAGGATTTAGGCTAAAACGGGTGAAGGGGCACACCACAAATTAAAGGAAAATACGTTTTTGTGTCTTACACATCAGCAGCTGAACCACATAAATTCCTGACTTAAGTATTAGACAGATTTCTAACTTATATGAAGAATTAGTTTTACCGTACGGCAGAAAATAGAAGAATTAGACTTTTTTTTATTGTTCCAATTGTGTATTTTTTCTCTTATTCAGTATTGAATATAGAATATTGAAGATTAAATGAATATATATTGAATGAACTCCTACAGACACCCTCCGTTTAGTGCATCAGTATGCATACACACACAGGGACTTAAACACAGAAACACTCAAAGAGTTAGTTGAGTTGCTATAAAATACTACTTTAACATAAAAACAAAACAAGACCATGGCACAATACGCAACTGATACGCCAGAAAAATGTTGTTGTGGTGGATGGAAATCCTCTTTTCTGGGTGTTTGACATCCTGCATCTTTTCCCACTCTCAGAGGAATAGCACTTTCTATTCTTAACTCAATCCAACAACGCTATTCAAAACCACTATGAACCTAGAGATAACAATACAAACACCCATGTAGATGGATCAAACCCTCTGGTAATCTCCTGAGACATTCATTCTCCATATGGAGTGTGTAATCTTATAAGCCAGGATCACAAGTATCCTAAAGTGACCCTTATTTAGCTCTAAAAAATATGTATATACTAATACATCATCATTCTGATACCTTTCTACGTGATTATTCATTGTTGTAGTACACATACATGTATTAATTTGAGGCCGATGGACAGTAGGGGCCTCAAATTAGATCTAAATGCTAACATCGGCATGCTAACACGCTCACAATAACAGTGCTAACATGCTGATGTTTGGCAGGTATGTTTAACATCTACACTATCTTAGTTTACCACGTAATCATGTTAACATGTGCTAATTAGCACTTAACACACAGTGCAGGATCCAAATTTCAGACAAATATTCAAATTTCAGAAAAAAATTCTGATAATAAAGTGAAATCAAATCAAGTTTAATAAAGGTCTGCAGTTCTAATCCAATACACTTTTTGTCAAATTCAGTGCATATCTCCTCACGGTCCGCTAGCTGTCCGTTCTGTGTGTGAGCTGAAAAAAACATCTGGACAACAGCAAGTTTGACCGCAGGATCATTTGTGTTTATTGTGAATATTCGCCTCTCCATCTGTCTCCAGTGAGTGGCAGTTTCATAATTGGTGGGTCAAAATCAATAAATATTCACTGTATCTAGCAAGTCACACGTCGGCTGAATTTATCGGGCTTACTACAGCGGCATGATCCCAAAATAAACAGATTTTTGCCGTGATTTAATTGCAATAAATAGATCAAAAGGATGCTGAAATAACTACATCATGATGCCGACTTGTGAAAAGTCTGAATTCATGCTTTGTCAGGTCTGTCTGCAAGAGGACAAGAAAACAACTTTTAAAATGCTTGTTTTCTGAATGAAGTTTGGATCTATCAGGGCTCTCCGGAATCGTGGACTCCACCTTTAAAAGAAATACCAGTATACGTTGAAAGAGTTACTGGTTGCTGTAACCATTCTTCCTGTCCATACAGGTCATAAAAGGATCTCTTCTTTGTGTGATTCCAATGTAAGTGATGAAGGACAAAATACAAAGTCACAAAAATACATTACAAAGTTCAGCTGAAGCTACTGTAATATGAGGCTTCAGCAGTCTGAGTTTTACAAACTAAATGGGGATTTTTGCCAAAGTTACAGAGGGAATTTTGTACTAAACAGACTGTAATTTAGGAACCTACTTGAATTGATAAACTCAGACTGATGAGGTCTCATACTAGCTTTGGCCGAACTTTAGAATGCATTTTTACACAGAACAAGGACTGTGGATTTTGTCCCCCATCTTGGAATCACATCAGGAATGGATTACTTCACGGCCAGTATGGAGAGGAGGAATGTTTACATCCTTTAACCAAGTCTGCAGAAACACTACAAAAAAAAATAAAATCTTTTATTTCTAAAGTGTTGCACCCAATCCTCCAATGCTTTGGCCTACATAAAAGGTCACGTTGAGCGCCATAAATAGGCCACAAGTAAGCAAGAGTTGTTATTGGCATGACGACGGGAGGTGTATGAATGCCAACCCCATACATGCATGCATGCCTGTTACATTAAGTGGATAAGGCATGTGGTGATATTGGAGGAGTCATGTGGTGATTTTGATGCGGACGCTATCAAGGGCTGGATACACCACTATAGACAAAATTTTTTCTCCCTCTCTGTCTGTCTGGCTTTGTTTTATCTCTTTTGCTTGTTTGTTTGTTTTATGCTATACTGTATACACACCTGCTCTTTCTATACTGTACCTTATATCAAACAGTATTATACAGCATAGTTTTGTATGGTATGTACAGCACTTTAAAATGTAATGTTGGGAAAAATAAACACTGTTAATGTTAAAGCAGTACAGTTGGGTTCAGTGTATATTTTCCGGAGTCTGTAATCACAGTCTGGTTCAGCACACTACAGTGCATATAATGGCATGTGATGCGACACTAAAAGTGTTTTAATGTTCATATTCAATAAAGTACAATGGCTACAATGGCATATGGTATAATGGCAGAAACACATTCACCAATTTGACAACACATTCACAGCAAACAGAAGCAAATACAGAAATTAATGAACACCTCCAAACCCAATTAGCTGAAGTCAACCACTTGTCGCTGTTGGAAAAATAGTTTGGTTTTGGCATTCGGTTTCATTAGTTCTGTATTATTGGAGGTATTGGCTATACACCTAGGGTTAGCCAGTGACATGTTATAATAAGGGTATAGAGCATACTTAAGTAATGTTTAACTATAAGTAATGCATGACTCATGATTATTTGTTCATGACGCATGAATTAATGCAGGATGTACCATGAATTTCTGTTGCCTAACATTAATAAATGATCAAGTCCCTATGAGTATGTGATTAATTAACACTTAATAGATCATCAATTAATGAATGTGAATTCACCGTCATTATCATCTATTATTATCCTCATACATTTATTGATGCCACCAATTTAGCTGGATTCCAGCTGCATAGAAAAGAGCATTTCGGACCCATGCACCGGCTCACCAGCTAATTACCAGCTTGTTCATCAGTTTATAATGTCCCTGGGAAACTTTTGTTTTGTGTACAACTTTGTGCACAACTTTGTGCACAACTTTGTGTACAACGCGTTTTTGTATTTGCTTGCCTATATAAATAGGTATATACAAGGCTCAAACCATTCCCTTCTCCCACCTTAAACCCACTCCATTAGCAAGGCCGGATATTCTGTGTAACAGTGACTGCTTTTAACACATTCATGGAAATAGCACTTGCCGGTGTAGACTATATGAAATGTACACTGACTGGTGTACAGGATATTCAGAAATTCTCTGAGAATTTCATCAGCCTTGAACACTGTCTGCTTTTATACAGCTCCTCAAACAAAAACTCTGTGAGAAAGCTTTGTTATTTATCTTCACACTATGTTCTATTAATGCATGGAGCAGTATGCCACTTCCAAGTAGAAGTGCATCATATGACAATATAGAACAATATGATACATGGTTACAGCAGTTACACCATCAACCACTGACAGCATTTTTATACCTCAGAGACAGTATGCGAGCTTTGATGTTTTCACTGCCCTTTTCACACACAAAGAGGTGCAAAGATCGCTCGGATAAATGTGGAGAAGGTGCAAGGTACACATGACGTGCTGCAGGCTATATTAAACAGGGTCAAGGGTTCAGTTATCCCTGGAGTCATTACCAAAAACTTTAAAACTGAAGGTTACGCTGTTCGTGTACAGCTTTCTAACTTTCCTGTTCCTACTTCTAAATTGAGAAGGTTGTAAATTCAGTGTGATGCACACACAGGCAAGTGCTTGAAGAATACGAAACTAGGCCTTCTTCATCTATGAAAAGCACATCCATCTCGACCCCCTTGCACTGAGATGCACCCACACACATGAGAATACACACACATACACATACACACACATATTATATTCATGGACAGACAGTGGCCTAGTTTGCACCATAAATCCTCCTGAGTAAGATAATAATCCCATTCTATTTTATCTTCAATTCAATCTTCAATCGAAAGCATAAAAGACAATAAAGCTTCTGTCCCTTCTTCATTTTTCATAATAAAAAAACCCCATGTCATTAGTATAGCCTAATTTAGTAAAAACGTAACTTGGCATTTGATTAATTAATTAATGTAAGAGATAAAAAGCTGTCTTTTATCATTTTGCTTTACGAAGTAGCGATAAGTCATGAATCACTTTTTCCACGCTCTGCCAAACGCAACAACATATTGTGTAATTACCTCAGGCTTTTGTTGATCTAGCCTAGGGTCTGGGTGTCTGTGTGTCTGTCTGCGTGTGTGTGTAAGTGGAGTGGTTTTTTGAACAATGAGCAACAGTGTCATGAAGTGATTGTTAGTAGATATAATCTGCATTAGCAGTGGGTGCGTGCGCGTGTGCTTGCACGGTTGCAATTGTGCGTATGTTGGTGTGGCTTGTGTATGTAGCAGGGTGGAGGGGAGTCTGTTGATCACTTGTGCCACTGTGCACTGTACCGTACAGTAAATTGTCCATGTGGTGGGTTTTCATGCCTGTATATTAGGTGTCAGATGCTACGTCGCACAGAAAGAATATGAGGGCTGACAGAAGAGGCAGAAAACAATATGCTCAGTCTTTTGAAAATTGAGGACAGGTACATCTAGACGTGAGAACCTATTAAGGGTGTTTTTTTTCCCACTGGAAGTAATTTGTGTGTCTGTTTTTACCACTTACCGGACAAACATGGATGATAAATACATGTCCAAACTATCACCTACTGTTGATTTTTGGGCAGGGATGTACCTGGTGATTATTGGTAAGTGCATTGCTTACTTATTTCATTTATATATCATGTTGACTGTCGTGCAAATGTCTTTTAAGATGAATGTTTTGAGCTTGCATAGATTTATTTTATTGATTCTGAAAAAGTGACACCTTATCTTCCAAATGGCAGAGGCCATGAAGGTAAAACCCATAAATGACTTATGAGAAATAAACACTCTTAAGGGAAATTCTTGGTTTGCTTGCCCTCTTCGTTGGAGGAGACACAGTCAGGATTCATGATTTCTGTGTCAAACTACCTGTTTCAGTCTTATGGGCTTCCAATTTTGCACATACAATGTCGTTAGTTTGCTTTACTTTTTGTTCCTATAACTTCAAAACTTGGCAGTCTCTCCAATAAGCACACTACATCATGACTTTTCATACTAGCTTTCAAAAACCTGGAAGAGCCCTTATCCCAATTTTGAGGAATCTGAATATGCTAGCTGGAGTATTCCGATAGAAACCAGGATACTGTAGCATGTAAACACCTTATCCAGGTCTCTGATCATTATCTGCCATGCTCGCAGTTGTGTCATCAACTCAATTTATGTAGTAGTTAGTTCCATCCACCAAAAATATGATGGTAAATGGTATAAGAATTACAAACAAGCCGTAACAGAGGAAAAATCTGACTTCTGTAATGCAGTGCAGATCATAAATTGTATTGTCAGTCTTGTTTTCCATTACCAGTGATCAGACTGGAGAAGCTAAATCCAGCACAGTTCAGACAGCCAGACACCAGAGTGTATTCATTCTCAACTGTTGAGGTAACTCAGTCACTGCAGAAATGAGCGGCTGAGATGATGAGGAATCAAGACACACCTGCAGACAGTCTATCAGAAACCTGGATACTGTTATGATCATGTATACAGGGATAAGAACATAACCACATTTCTAATGTTCCATATAAACACCATATCCTGAATATGATCAAAACCAGGGTAAGACTCAAAACTAGGGTACTAATGTGCATGAAAATGCACTCAGTGAAAAATGAGTTACTTTTCTTCTACTTGTATGGACACTCTATTTTGTCATATCAGTCACCCAAGATGGGCACCATCTGCATTGGTGATATTGGATATAAGGAATGAGTCACTGATAGGTTAGATAACCATTGTTCAGGTAGTGCTGGCAAACTCTCTGTATAAATGTGTGTGTGTAAATGTATACCTTCACAGGAAGTTCTGTCACTTCACTCTGCACTTGGTCGGCTGTGTTGCCGTCTCCCTTGGTGCTGTCATTAAGTAAACCACAATAGGCGATCCAGTGCCCTGTTAGAGCGCCCATCCATAGGCTTTTGTGGGGAGATCTCTGGTAAAACAGGGATCAGCTGTCACTGGGGACATACAGTACGTTCATTCAGCAACTGGATTTAGCCAAAGTTTCCATGCAGTTAAGATAACTGTACCAAAGATACGAAAACCTGCGTAAAACAGTATTTTTTATATTAACATTGAATCAAGTAACTCAAATCATAGTGTATGTGAAAGAGTGCTCATAGTGCCGAAATCACAGCTCTATGGAACATCTGAGCTTCTTTCAGTACATCATTTTAGTTTTACACACTACACACAATTTCAGGTCATGTTTGTTATGACTGGAATATCAAAACAACTACAGTATAAACAAGTGAATATCAGTGCTGGAACTGGTACTGGTACTCACTAATACTGAGTACCAGCAAGTCAGATTTTTTTCCTACATTGGTACCCGGACGTCTTATTGCATATCGCTACCTCCTGATGAATGCAGGTATGCATAAGTCTCTGGCTAAAAACAGCCCTGAAATGTCTTTGTTGAAATGGATTCAAAATGTAAGGAAAAAAAGGAAGAATCTGAAGAAACTCCATCAACGCATGACAGATTAGATAAATCAAGCTGCTGTGACCTACCCTGTTGCTAACTTCACTTTCAAGCTGCAGTGGAAACCACACTGCAAATCAGTAACAGCGATGCCCCCCACCTCACCCGACCCCCAACCATCATGGTCACGCACTATATTTCAAGATGACATTTCATTTGCCTTTACTGAAGGAAAAAAAGTCACTAACATTGTAACCTTGCCTTTAGTGGCGGTTTTTGGCTGGACCACAGAGGGCCAGCCCTACAAATGCAAAAGTCTGTCACTGAGTGAGTGAGTGAGTGAGTGATGAAGTTACACGATTGGTCGGCCGAGTGTTTGAGTTTCCTCATTGGCCGTTGCTCTTTCAAAATGAATAGGCGGGAACGTTAGTTACGTAGCTACGTACACTATGAGTACAGGCGCCGCCCTCTTAAGCCACCGCTAGTATTACGGTTGGATAGTGCCAATTTAAGGATTACCAGGAGAAGGAGAAGGAGCAGTCTACCCTTACGTCGCCGCCATGCCATGTGGAGTTTTGAATGGGATTGATTGGGACTGCAGACGAGAGACCGGCGGTGACGTTAAAGCAAGTGCATGGAAGTCATGTCTAACAGCGGCGGCGTGACAGCGTCATATATCAGAAGTTCCCATAAAATACAACAGAGTTGCCAAGTCTCACGCTTTGACCGTGAGATTCACAGATATCTACCAGTTCATACGCTCACACGCCACACCTCGTATTTCTCACACTGAGAATCCCAAAATAAGTAAATATATATTTCCTCTCATAACCTGTGTAGCCTGACTTAGTCTACCAAGTTTGTGAGGGAGATAAGTCTCTCCAGGTGTATTTTTTTAGTGAAACATAGCTTAACCATGCCTTGTGATGTGCTACCTCAGGACACTTTAAGGACTACTGGGACCACTACAGAAAATTGCAAATGAACATTCAATATCCAGGAATTCACATTGTAGACACGACCACTGACCATGCTTGTAACAATTTGGCCACAATATAGCACATTGACCATACACAGCGCAGCCATATACTAGGTTTTGACCTAGTCTTTTTCTAATAGCAATTGGCCCTCAGGGGTCAATCCATGCCAACTCACCCAGAACTCAGAACTTTTCCCGGTTCGTGTTATGGATTTCCTTGAAAAAATTCAGGTGAAAACTTCTATTAAAATCATGGGACCTTGCAAAATCCTACAGCTCTACTCCAGATACATTCTTAGTTATGAATTTTTGAAGTTTGGCCATTTCACAAGTTTTTCCATTCTTTGTATGTGTATTCAATTGCTTATTTTTCACTGGATTGGCTTGAAATTTGTATTGAACATCCAAGAAACCCTAAGGATCATTTGCAACATGTATTCATGTAAATAGTTATTGTTGCTGAATAAAAATAAATACATTTTACCTGAACAAAGAATCTTTAATTTTCAAAAATGAATATCTCCACTAGTGTTCACTTTCTTGCAACCAAAGTTTGATTCTGTGCAGTATTAATATAGTTCTATCACATCTAGGAGTTATTTGGTGCTGCATAAAGTGCCACAGACCTTGCTTAATACAGCTTCAGAGCTGAAAAACCCACCTTTTAAGATATTTTGACTGTATATTTTCCCAAGTGGGATTATGTAAATGTCCTTGAAACCCTAGGCTTGAAACTTTTTTATGGGAAAGTGTTAATATTCATTGCAGATATCTAAAAAAAATTAAAGA
Source organism: Oplegnathus fasciatus (assembly GCA_003416845.1). Lineage (NCBI taxonomy): Eukaryota > Metazoa > Chordata > Actinopteri > Centrarchiformes > Oplegnathidae > Oplegnathus > Oplegnathus fasciatus. The sequence goes on along the minus strand of NTHP01000119.1, from coordinate 809,315 downwards.
TGTCATATTACTCCTTCATCATTTAATTTTTTGCACTGTTCACTGGCTGTAGTGGTTTCATTTCACAGGTAGATATTAGTACTATAACAGAAGCAACTGTACCCCTGTACAGTTAAATCATTCCACAACCAGAAACCATGGATTACCAGAACCATCCAGGATGCCATAAACACACATTGCAACCTACAATTTAGGACAATTACAAAGCATCAGCCTACAGTGTAAGAAGAGCAGCAAAGGAGACAAAAAGGGACTATGGGAAGAAAGTGAAAACTACAGTTCCACGAGGGCAAAAGCATGTGGCAAGGCCTAAAATCACAGATTTCAGGCTCGTCACAAAACTCAAGGACCTGGGATTAAACACCTCGCTGTGCAAGTGGGTCTTCGACTTCCTGTCGGGCAGACCTCAGGTGGTGAGGGTGGGCGGATACACCTCTTCCACCCTCATCCTTAACGCCGGAGCACCCCAGGGCAGCATTTTGAACCCCCTGCTGTACTCCCTCACACGACTGTGTAGCCACTTTCGACTCCAACACCACCATCAAGTTTGCTGACGACACAGCTGTGGTGGGCCTGATCACAGATAACAATGAGGCCTACCTGAAGGAAGTAGAGGACCTGACTCGCTGGTGTCAGGACAACAACCTACTCCTGATCGTCTGCAAGATTAAGGAGCTGATAGTGGACTTTGGGAAGAAGCATGGAAGGAACTACGCACCCCTTAATATCAACGCGTCCTAGGTGGAGAGGGTGGACAGCTTCAAGTACCTTGGCGTCCACATCACCGAGCACTTGACCTGGGCGCCGCATACTGACTCAGTGGTGAGAAAGGCATCACTGCCTGGTACGGAAACGGCACCGAAAAGGACCGCAAGGCCCTGCAAAGAGTGGTTCGTTCAGCTGAACATACAATAGGCGGTGCTCTACCCTGCCTAAAGGAAATTTTCACCAGGCGCTGCAAGAATAAGGCTAGGACAATCATTAAGCATCCCAACCACCCGGATAACCGCCATTTCTCCCTGCTGCGGCTGGGAAGAAGGTACTGGATACACCAGGCCAGTACTGAGAGGCTCAGGAAGCGCTTTTACCTTTTTACCTTCTAGTACTGAAATGTTTAGAAAACTTCTTTTCACTACCTAACGTTACACCAACTGTCTTCCAACAAGATTCACACGTTTGGGATTACAGCGTTAGCTAGCGTAGTCATACAAGCTAAGAACGTGACGTTAGCTAGTTCTTAGCTTGCTACAGGCACACTAGCTAAAGATAGCAAATGTTAGCTAAGCGAATAAGCTAACAACGTGACGTTAGTTAGCGCTAGCTGCGCGGTCCGCTAGCTAGCGTTAGCTAACATCATCTTGTTAGCTTGCAACATATGGCTGTGTTTGAAATCACATAACCTACTAATGTACTATTCATATTAAGTATGACATAAAATTGAGTACGTAGTGCGTTCCAACTGCATAGTATGCAGATTTTAAGTACGCAAGAAATTTCCGGTGTAACTTATAGCCTACCAGCAACAATTTCTGAGTATGCTACGTGAGCTTACTTGACATATTCAGCAGCTTATTTAAACCGGACGGTATAAATAATTAACCGTTGGATAAAATAATTACGAATGATGGTGAATGACGTTAAGGTACAATTAAAGGTGTAGTCTACGATTCTAATCCAAAACACTTTTTGTCAAATTCAGAGAATATCTCCTCACAGTCCATTAGCTTTCCGTTCTGTGTGTGCGCTGAAAAAACAGTCCGGTGTTCATACACAGCCCTGCTCTGTAAATGGGAAACAATCAGAGTGGCTCCACCAACCCAGGTCATCAAATACCTACACTTCAGCCGCGTTTCCACTAAACACTTCGGTATAATATGTCACAACTCGTGCTCGTGCACAGGACAAACTAATGCTGTGCGTTACTCGCGCGAGTTTGAAGGAGCACTGAAGGGAGGGGTGTATTTGTTTGGCTGTTGAGTTTAAGCTTTCTCCAGAATCATAACGTTGGACTACACCTTTAAGAGGAAAAGCGCAGGAGCTCGCATATATAATGTACTGTGGAAAAAATATTTAACACTAAAATATTTAATAATATTAAAGAAACAATGTGTAAACAATGTTGAACTAGTGATACCTGGCTTTCTTATGTAGGCTAATCTCTACAGTCTGTGCAGCACATAAAGGTAACGTTAGGCTAACCCTGACCCCTAACGTTACCCGCTTTTTCGCTTGTTCGGATGCTATTCTTACTTTTTTTTTTCACTGAGTACTCTATAATAATTTAATGCAAGTACTAGAATGTTGAAATTACCTAAAATGCCCATTCCTACTAGTAGTCGTGATAAATTAGCTAACCTTAGCTGAAGCTCAATGCTTATACCTGTTCAGGAGAAAATTAGCCAACTCTGCATCCGTCTTAAAATTCTTCTGGGCTCTAAGCTGTCTCCATCTTTCAAATGCATCTCCAATATTTATCCGTGTTTTACCACGTCTCTGGTCATGGAGCTTTTTTGAAAGATGCCAAGGTTTTTTAGGTTGGGCAGAGTCTAACATTAACTCTGGTGGTCCAGTTTGTTTGCTTGCTTCCATGGCTGCAGCACGCTATGTTTGTGTGTCGAATTGTTTCATATCTGGCAACCCGGGGTGTCAAAATGGGCAGTGGGTGGGATCACACAAGCCAAAACACAAACAGATGTTCAGCACCGGAATGGAAATTTCAAAGGAGAAAACACTGGCTGCAGCATTGTTGTCGGAGAAGCCAGTATTTCAACTTAACATGTTTCCTTAATCGCTGATGACATATCATGGTCATTTTATGACTTAATACAGTAAATATATTACATATTGTTCCTTTAATTTGCCTTAAAATAATACTGGAAAATATTACATTGAGTGGAAGAGGTAATGGTGATTTACATTTGTGATTCAACGGTGGCTCGGACGGGTAATGTCATGATAGATATAGTCGTGATGCAGAGAAGACGTACTGCTTGAGTACTTCATTGTGAAAAGTCGGCGGGTAATGGCATACTTAATCATTAATTTAGTATATTATGCCATTTCAAACACACTCTGTGACTACCAAGATAGCTGCACTTAATTGTTATTTCCTTATAAGTCCTAACAACATCATTAGCATATGCCCTAGTGTTAATCAAATAAATAATGTTAGGTAACATTGCACAAACCTCCAAATAGCAGTGCTTTTGCTGCAACCATCTTGTTGCGGCTGGTGCAATGCACTTCTATCCATCCAGGTCCGGACGACAAATTATTTGTGCAAATTGGACTGCGCCTTGGTCTTTAACGATGATCATGCTTTCAACTTTTACCTTCCTGTCACTGAAATAAAAAACACTGAACTTGAATTTCTCCATGGCACGCGAAAACAGACGCAATAGTCACGAGAACAGACGCAATAGCCAAGAGCAAAGTGCACTCGTGGGGTTATTGTTACTTTTTTTAAACTTTTTTTAAGATTCAGTATGATCACAAGTGATTGGTCGATGGTCTGGCGCCCAATGGGTTGAATGTCTCTTGAGTTTATGAATCAAACTTACTTTACTTTAACGGCCATGGCATCAAAACAAGACATTTGCCTTAACAAGACTCAGAATCGGCAACACCAGGCAACATTTGCTCTGATAGCAAAACCTAATTATAACATCATATAGGCCTAACCCTAACGCTCATAATCTGTTGTTCTCTTTTACAGTTTTTCTCAGTTGTTTACACACTAACACTTTTACTTGAGACACAATGACCACAACCTGTAACTCATGTACCAACCCTCTGAGCCAGTTCTGCTAAAATACAAGCACTTTTCCTGCTTCAGGCTCAGATTGCAGTTCTAAACCACACTTTCTGTCAAAACACTACACACAGTTCTCTACATTTGGCACAATCTTCATGAAGAAAATCTCTTGTGTTCACATGCCATTCAAAATGCTAAACTAAATTTCCTGCTATCCACTCTGACTCCTCACACAGGCAAACACATCTTGCACAATTGTTCAATTAGCAATCACAGCTTTAGCAAGTAAAAGGGCCACAGGTGTGCTCTTCTGTTTTGAAGCGATTGATGCCAACATAGGAGAGAGAGGCATAGCAAGAGGAGTGAGAGTAAGAGGAGGAGGGCGGAGAGGAGGAGGACAAGGAAGAGGAAGAGCAAGACCAAGGAGAGCCATGCAGTAATTTCTGATGAGATTCGAGTCACTTTGGTTGACCATGTGGTGACTTTTTCTGCAAGCTTTAGAAGATGCAAGTGCAGATATCTGTAGAGGCATTTCAGGGCTGGATTCGCCATGCTAGGCGATACTTCCCCCGCTGCTTGGCCAGGGAGAACATTGCCTGCAGTGTTGATGAGGTCCTTTGGCCAGACTGAAACAGAAGACAGGGTGCAGCCTAATTTTCTTCTTCTTTACAATAGCCTATATGCAGAAGGCTTATTTTCTTTTTTCTATTGTTTGTTCTGTATGAAGAACACTACAAATCCAACTGTGTTTGCTGAGATTATATTCTTGTATTTGTGTGTTTTATATGAGTATGAAAACATAACAGTTTACAACAGGCTGCTGTATGTACAGTATGTAGAGTAACACTGAAAATGTGAAAGGCCTACTGATAAGATTATCATAGTAGTGTTTTCCGCTCATCATAGTCTTTTCCACTGAGCACATCAGTGTTCAATTGGCTCTTAGAAATGTCTATTTATTTGATGGTGTGTGTATGACAAACTTTCATTTTGAGAAGACATAACGTTGTTTTGAATGCAATGTTTGCTTTGTGGAGTTGGAGTGGTTTTGTGTGTGAGTTTTTGTATTTGTGTTTAGAGATGAGCATTCCAGCCAGTCAAACCTGATACCTCCAGGACATAATCAACATGAAGTGAACAGCTTGGTAGGTTCATTCGATAAAAATTATATGATGAAGAGGGTATATCATGAGAATGCTATTCTTTTTCATTTTAGAAGTTAATCATGGAATTTATATAGCACAGTATGACCTGTGTACTTATTTAATGGCTGTCAATTTTGTGTCAGACTCATCTTACAGACAAACATAGTGACGTAGATAATTGTCAGAGGCAGCCCAATTCCAAGACCTATGAAGGAAATGGACCAGGAGACACAAGGAGAGGAAAGGATCCAGCAGGAGAGAGAAAAGAAGGGAAGAGCCAGGAGGAGAGATTAGGAGAAGGGAAGAGTCAGGAGGAGAGATTAGGAGAGGAGAATAGCCAGGAGGGGAGTGGTTTAAACTCATTCAAGGTAAAACAATATTAATACAGATGGTGATTTTTTTGTTAAACTTGATCGGAAGCCTCCAGTCTTGCAATAAAGAAATTGTTGGTTATTTCAGCACTCCCTATTTTATTACTCAGTATTAATTTGTTGAGATGGACATAAACTTCAATATTGAATGTGCCATAATCATATTAGATTTGCCTTCTAAACAGTTAATATGAATATATATATTTATATACTACTTTATAATGTGTTAGCATGTTTGTTGTATGAGTATGAACATTTTATTAATTTGTCTCCCGTCACAGATACACATGGCGTTGATCCTGTGTACCCTGGTGCTCCCTTCACAAAAGGACAGAGCCTGCTCCTGCTCATGTCACATGTGCTGAGGCACAATCAGACTGGAGTAGCTCTCCAACAAAAATTCTAAAAATATTTAATGAACATTTCCCTGGATTGGTTCCAGCCACCATGTATCTTTTTGATAAAGCCTACGGAGAATTTGGCCAGTATGTGCCCCATTTTTATTACGTCAAGTGTGAAAGCTACGTAGGACCCAATTAGACAACTCCAACAATTTGCTCTTCTTGTCAATATGAACTTGATGTTGACTACAATCTAAGAGTAAGTTCTTATTTCCATGTACTTAGTCTGTCAAACCAGATAGTAGATATTTTGGGGAAACCAAAAAGATGCATTTACATAAAAAAAAAAGTCAATTACAGGTATCATTGAATGTGTACAGTGTGGAGCAGAATATCAAAAACTCAAACAGAATAGCAAATTAGGAGATGACGACATCTCAATCATATGGAACTGATGGAATAGCTTTTGAAAGTAATAAATATCAGATATGGCCTATTCAGTGCCAAATGATAGAGCTTTCGCCAAAAGGTCGTCAAGCAAACATACTGTATGTGTGGCGTGTTTATGGTTTGGTGAGAGCAAGCCAAATATGGTCACATTTTTTGACCATATTTGCTTTTGTGTCACACCTCAAAGAACTGGAAGAAATTGGAATTAATGGAAAGATTCTGAAAACAAAGAGTGTACAAGTAAACTTCATGTACTGATCTGCTCCTCAGATTCAGTTGCACATCCCCTCCTGAGAAATACAAATCAACTTAATGGCAAATATGGGTGTGACTTTTGCCTTCACACTGGTGGTGGTCCATACTCAAGGGAGACATCAGAACCACCTCTAAGGACAAAGACAGATCATTTTAAACATGCAATGTTAGCAACACCTGCTGAAGCAGTAATGGGTGTGAAAGGTCCATCCCCCTCTGTTGGAATTTGAGAACTTTAATATTATCACTGGTTTTGTTCCAACACAGAGTCTGCCTAGAGACAACGAGACAGCTTGCACCTCTCTGGCAAGACAGTAAGCACCATGATAAAGACTGGTACTTGGGCACAAAAACCAACAGTATAGATAAGGAGTTGCTTGCTATTAAACCCCCTGTAGAGGCCACAAGGGCACCAAGGTCAAGCATCTCAAGCATCTGAGTTGGCCTTGTTGATGAGGCCAGCTGCAGATGGGAAGAAACTGTTCTTGTGGCGTGAGGTTTCGGTCACGATAGACCGCAGCCTCCTACTGGAGGGGAGAGTCTCAAACTGTTTGTGTCCGGGGTGGGAGGGATCGGCCACAATCTTTCCTGCATGCCTCAGGGTCCTGGAGGCGTAAAGGTCCCAGAGAGATGGCATATTGCAGCCAATCGCCTTCTCTGCGGAGTGAATGACACGCTGCAGCCTGCCCTTGTCCTTGACAGTGACAGCAGCATACCAGATGGTGATGGAGGTGGTGAGGATGGACTCAACGATGGCGGTGTAGAAGCGCACCATCATTTTCTTTGGCAGGTTGAACTTTGCAGCTGCAGCAGCAAATACATCCTCTGCTGTGCATTTTTGGTGAGGGAGCTGATGTTCCCGGGGAGAGTCAGAGACATGTTTCCCCAGCTTCACATGCTGCCTCCTGTCAGACAGGAAGTCTGTGATCTACCTGCAGGTGTACTCAGGCACAGTCAGCTGGGAGAGCCTGTCCTGCAGCAGAGCCGGGATGATGGTGTTGAAAGCAGAGCTGAAGTCCACAAACAGGATCCTGGCATAGGTTCCTGCTAAGTCCAGGTGTTTGAGGATAAAATGGAGGGCCATGTTGACTGCATCGTCTACAGACCTGTTGGCTCTGTAGGTGAACTGCAGGGGTCCAGAAGTAGGTCTGTGATGTTTTTGAGGTGTGACAGCACAAGGCGCTCATAAGACTTCATTACCACAGAGGTCAGGGCGATGGGTCTCTAGTCATTAAGTCCTGTGGTCCTTGTTTTTTTCTGGATGTTAATGGAGTGGGGGACTTTGGGCTTACAGTTGGTGACCTTCCAGACGGAGTCAGAGTTGCTTCCTGAGAACTGGTGTTAGAGTACAGTCGTTTAGCTTCCTTCACCTTTGCTAAAGTAAATTTCTTTGTATCTTAATAAGTGTGCATGAAGTGTCAAGGCAAAATGTTCTTTAATACTGTTGTTTGTTGTTTAATACTCTCAAATCAATTGTCTGGTAAAGTTTATCAGTAATATGAGTTGATTTGTACAATTAAAAACATCTTTGAAGTGTACTCGCACTTGTACTTGTTGTAGCCTAAAATGAAGGTATACTTTTTACAAGATACTGTCAAGATACCAGTACGTTTTTTAACCTACTAAAATGAAAATCTGAAAATGAATGTGAACTATACTTATTTACTTGCCTCTGAAAACTAGTCACTCACTGCAGCCAAAGAGTGGGCGAGTTGAGGGCTGTAGTATGTACTATATTCTCAATCTTTTGAAAACGCATGTGGGAATGACATTAGCTGAGACCCCAGTGTCTAGCTTAAAGCTAACTGCAGTTCTGTTTGGACCAACTTGCACATCTGCAAAGGCCTACCTAAACATTTTTTCCCTGAACTCATATTTAGTTGTAAATTTTAGTTCAGTTGATTCTGAAGTTGTAATTTCAGAATAATTTGTCAAAATCAATCAATTTAAATTGAATGGTTGTAAAGTACACTTGAATATATGTGTGTGTATTGTAAGTATAATTACAGTATATTGGGAATTACTAAAATAAAATGTACTTATTATAGTAATAAAAAGTAGTACAAAAGAATGCACTTTTAAAGTACACTTTTAATATATCAATTTATTTTCTCAACCACACTAATAAAAAAATACATTTGAACACGTTCATAATTAAATTATGTTTAAGTATACTACTTAGAAGTATTTGCAAAGTACATTTTAACAATGCATTAATAATATATATTTTTTAAAACACACGTGAGTAATTTTTTTTAGAACATTAAAAGTGAATTTTGTTTAAGTGTGCTTCGGTACATTATTATGCTATTTGTTTTTTACACACTTACGAAAAATATACAAGAAATATATTTGAAAACAAACATCTAAAAAGTGCACTTTAAGTAATTACACTATATTTCAACTAAAAGTGTGTTTCACAGCAATGAATTTATTAAAAGTATACTATATTACAATTTTATTTTAAGTGTGATCAAAGTTTACTTATGAGCATTTGATGAAAGCATGAAATAAATATACTTTAACTATATTTTAGGTAAGTACATAAATGTGTCCGTATATTTACAACATACTTTGAAAGATTTCAGTGTATTTTAAATACACTTATATACTTTTTTTTTTT
>NTHP01000119.1:777070-800244 GCA_003416845.1 Oplegnathus fasciatus | reverse complement strand
TTTTTTTAATGGGGTAAAGCCCAGGAAGACGGGGCTTGAGCTGCAAAATCATGCTGCAAAACATAAAAAAAACATGAAATTTTGAACAGAGGAGGAATGTATCCTGTTTAATGGAGTAGGTTCATACGAGTAGCATCCACCTTGTCCATTCATTGAGAATTTCATTACTTCTTCCCACTAATCCTTACAGATGAGTGCTTCAGAAATCCAATCTCAGTATTCCTGCTTTCATAATTGATTTGGGTGTCAGGGTCTTGCCTTGGCTCACAAGGTAAGTCAATTGTTTGGTTTTCTTCTTGAGAAACGAGGCTGATGCAAACAACACCACTGTACTGTACACAGAGTCTGTAAAAGAAACAAGCAGCTAAAATATTCAGACATGAGAAAAGTCAACAAGAGATGGAGTAGGATTAAAAATAGATCTGCAGAACAGAAATCTGAAGTTGGAGGCCTTTGATACTTCAGATACTACTGTACTGTACAGTAAATCTTTAAGAGCTCCAACTGACTAACATTGTATTTATTAGCCAAAGGGGGTATCTGTACATATAAGGGCGTACATACAGTACTGGATGTGCTACTGTTTTCTTCAAAATAACTGCTGTGTCTGTGAGAGCTGCTTGTGTGTTCAGATCAGCCATGAGCTAAATGTTTATGTCTATTACAAGGATACGAATCACATTCAACATGCACAAGGAACACTTTCTCTTCATTTTCAGCTATTGCTGTCAAGGCCTGCGACTCAAAGCACCTCTGAACAAAATCATCATCACAAAACATCACAAAAATCTGCTAATAGAAAAGTGTGCACCGTTGTATTATAATGATGACAGACAGTTCATGAATAAAGAATGAATGCAGATCAATTGTGTCAAGGTTGCTTTGGGAGAGAAAACACCATTAGAGCTATTGAGGGTTCAAAACCTCACATGCTTTTTCACAGATTAAAAGGACTATTTAAAAATGAACATGTCAGCACAATATTGCCTGCTGTATCAATCAAATTTCCGTAAACTTATGTAAGAGAGAGATATTATGTAAAGCAGGTTGAACCCGGAGCACATCAACCAATCTCTCTAATGGAGCAGACATTAGCAGTAATTTTGTAATTATGGTCCAATATTTTTTCTATTTTTAGAATCACATGCACAGGGGTAAAAGAAATAATCTTTCAAATGTGTGATCTGTCACATGTTATTGATTACCTGCTTTGATTGTGGATACCTTTGTGGAACCCCGTAATCTAATCAAATCTTCGTCCCCTTCCTTTACATCATTATCATCATTATGACCACATGATTAAACATTTTAATTAGTGTTAGCATCTGTAGCTTCCAAATCATTTAGATTTTTGTGATTTTTTTATATGTTCCCTTATATATTTATCACTAACAGGAGGAAATGGCTAGCCTGGCTCATATCAAGGTAAAAAAAAAAAAAAATCAGCCTACCAGCAACTCTAAAGTTCACTAATTAACACAGTATATCTTGTTTGTTTGTACAAAAAGCAAAGGTGAACAAGACTCCAGGAAGTTACTGTGCCAGACCAAGAAAGCACAAAAGCTTCCTGTCAAACCGCAACGTGTCGCTTTTACTCTTCAGTTTTTGTACGAATCAAAAAAATGTAATGTGTTTATTGGGTGTTAGAGGTGCTGGTAGGCAGATTATGTTACCTTTGTAAGAGCCAGGCTAGCTGTTTCCCCCCGTTGGCAGTCTTTGTGCTAAGCTAAGCTATGCGGCTGCAAGCTGTAGCTTCACATTTACCATACAGATATGAGAGTGATATCAGTCTTCCCATCTACTGCTGGGCAAGAAAGAAAATGAACATATTTCTATTCCTTTAATGGTAATATCAGAATTTATACAGTAATTAAATGTAAAGATTCAGATCTAAGTGATCAGCAAGATTATATGGATGTTATTACATACAATAGCCTGTTTCATATGTGAAAAACTGTTTTGTGAGCATTGAAAATTTTAGCATACATGGTGTATAATGTGTCAGCTGTGGCCTGCCAGGAAAAACAGTAAAGAGCAGAATATTTATGATCATTGGTGCCAGTCTCAACACGCTATTTTGAGCTCTACAGCGTCTGGACTTAACCAAGTGTGTGCATGTGAGAACAAACCAGTCAGTAAGCCTGAGGCAGGAGAAAAACCCAAAGCGACTGAGGTCAGAATCATGGCAACAATTGTTCACAAATACTGAAATAGCAGCGCAGTGCAACAGTGCTGTAAAGAATCACATCTCAGAATACGCAAAACATTAAACCGCAAATAGAAGAGTTACAGCAACAGAAATCCACGTTCTTCCCCTTCTGCTCAGAATATGCGGTACAATCCTGAGACCAGGAAGAAAAAAGGTTGTAATATTTAAATGGTTTTTTTTGTTTTTGTTTTGTTTTTTACATAATTTAGGTATTTGGGATCTAAGAAATATTTTTTTTCTCAAAAATGTTATTCATTCATTTTTTTATAACATATCCCTTGTAGTGGACATCAGGTCAATCTTTTCCACAAAAAGTATATTACAAGGCACTGATTTGGTTATGATATATTTCCATTGGCTCTGCATTTCTATTTCATTCTTTCTCATTTTTTATGAATATTGGAAACATGTATAAGACAATGGTTGGTGGTGTTGCTATCTAGAGTTCTCTCCTCGAGGACAGGGTTGAAAGTTAATTGGAAAAGAAAGAACGTACCTAATTAAATTAACTTTTAAGAAATGTAATATTAAAGGTATTGTGCATGCTTTTAACTGGTTATACAGTACATGGTGTGTATGTGTGTGCGTGTGTGTGTATAAGACAAATAATCTCTTTTTACCCTTCCTTGAATCTGCGTTAAATAACTAAAACTTCAGAGTGCGTCACTTCTTATGCAAATTGGGCGCTGGGAGTCAATATTTTTTTCCTCAGGCTCCTCCTCAGCTGATAAGTCTTCCTCTGAACATTCAACGTCATGCTCTACTGCCTGGCTCTGTTCCTCCTCATCTCCTGACAGCTCAATGTCTAACTCTCCCTCAGTAATTTTCAACAAAACCTTCTCTGCCTCACTCAGTGCTCTGTTTCCTGAAGTATGGAAATGGTTGAAAATGAGAAGAAGCAAGTCCAACCGTCCCCCACAAAGGACATGAGTTAAAATGTGTGTTTTTGAAAGGCTTAAAATGAACATACACTTCTAAAATCTTACCATAATATAATTAAGACTCTCATAAATAAAACACAACATCCTTATGAAGAACAGAAACAATAAATCTTTATAAATCTGATCACTCTTCACCCCTACTGCCATAAAACGTGTTAGCTGCAATTCCCATCATTTTGAAAAGACAGATGTGCTCTGTTGGCCACATCCCCATGTGTGTTAAATCACTAGAAAGCCCAGGATGTGCTTTTCACAGTACATTAGGACTCAAATAAACTGCATGCATGGTGTTTGAAATACATTTCTGTGTCTCAGGAGGTTGATAAGTAAGCATGTGATGATCACTGAGGAATTAAGCTACATGCTCTTATGAATCCTGATCTTTGTTGTGAAAGGGTGAGAGCACAGTCAGAATTTGGAAGCCATCAAGGGTGAACAAATTTTTTAAGAAACATCATGAATCGCCATGAATGCATGAATCCTGCCTGGATCAAGCAAATCTTTCTACATGGATAGGTAAATAATCAAAGTGTTGTTTTGAGATGCCATTTTTCTTGTTTCTCTACCCTTTTCGTATTCTTTCCTGCAGCTATCCTGTCTATCTTGGGGAATGCGGCAGTCCTGGTCAGTGCAGCTCGTCGCCTCGCCCTGCTCAAAGCTCCCGAGCTACTGACAGTGAACTTGGCCGTAACAGACATCGGCATGGCCATCAGCATGTATCCTCTGTCCATTGCTTCGGCTTTTAACCATGCCTGGGTTGGAGGTGACACATCTTGCCTCTACTACAGCCTGATGGGCATGATCTTCAGCGTAACCAGCATCATGACTCTGGCTGTGATGGGGATGGTCAGGTACCTGGTAACAGGAAGTCCACCCAAGACAGGTAGTGTAATCTCAGATGGGATTTATGGGAGATCAGAGCAGTTCAGCAGTTCTTAATGAATAGCAGTTGGCATCATGAAATCAACGTTTAAAGTAAGAAATTCATCTTATCAAAGGGATTTACCTTCTGATGTAAAGCTGGACATCTAATCAAAATCAAGAAAGCCTAAATTAAAACTATTACCAATAAACCTTTCAGATTATCATCACTTTACTGATGTATTGACGAGGCTTATTGATAAGACCGAACAATTTACACGAGCCAGAGTCAAATAAGACCTTACGTGATTGATCTTAACACCAATGATTTATTGATCTGCAATAGCTTGACTAACTCCTAGTCGAATCTTTGTTAAGCTCGATGAACAAGCCTTGCTTTTTTGTGGGGTGCTGTCTTCTTTCATCCCTTCACTCACTGAGGGCTTCATTCTTGACAGGCAGTTGGTTTTAATAGGATCCCAAGCAAGCAGTGCACGCAGCATGGTCTGTTGAATAATAGAAACAACTGATGTCATAACTGACATTTACACTGATACTCACTTGTTCTTGTACACCAAGTAATGTCATACAGTACATTTGGCATATTCTGTAAGGACCTTAACTGCAGGAAATGACCTTACTGTCAAATTAGGTATTCTTTTCTCTTAGCTGCAAGAAACGCAAGAAAGCATTGCAGAGATATAGTACTGTGACTCGCTAAACAAAAACTTGTTTTTGAGTTCAGTCATTTCACTTATACAAGCTTCAGTCTGTTTGCGGGCGAGGGAACCCATGAGACCTTGGTGCTCCTAAGGCCAGTTAGGCAGCAGCCTCGCAACCTCAAAATGTTGTAGCAGCCTGCATTGCTGTATTAGTCTGGCTGTTGCCAGCGTGAAAGCGTGAAAGGAGGGAACACCTTGACAGTCGAATGGTTGCAGCGCATGCCACATAACCGCAATGTCGCCGCTTCGGTTCCAGCCAGGAACCTTTTTGCCGTCTTTCCTGTCTGCCTCTTCACTGTCAAACCGTCCAATGAAGGTGAAAACGCAAAAAAAAGAGTGTAATGGATAATGCCAGAATTAACTAAGCCAGATTCTTTCTGCAAAGAGCCAACCACAAGTGATAAGCACACTAAGCTATATGTTCACACTGATCCAAAATCATAAGTATGCAACTCATACACTCCCAAAACATATAAAATGCTGTGAATTCCTGCAATTTAACATGATTTTTAACCATAATTCTTAAACTTGTAGAGAATATATGATGTTAAAGATGATAAATGAAACTAAATAAAACTAAAACTGAATTGATTTGAAAACATGTCCGTTAATACAAGTAATTATGTGGGTGAAAATCTGCACTCCTATGGTAAATATGTTGTTCTACTGACAATATGTTGAGCACAATGTATGCAGGTTTGAGCACACCAAAGAAGCACTCAGTATAGCCATAGAGGATCACAGTAGTGATATCAAAGCACTTCCACCAGTGGTTTGAGATCCAGATGTTCATCAAGTCTTGTAAAGCCACATATGTTGATTTTCATTTCCTCACCTACAGCAGTGCACAAAATCCTTCACCTACAGTATCATATGCAGTATGTTATGCTGCAGATAGTTTCCTTTGTGTCCATTCATTAGATGGAGGTATAAAAACAACATAATGAAACTGTGCCAGTTTGCACTTTGGGCTGGAAATGGCAGCCAGACTGATATCTGACTGCTGGAGATGAATTCTTAGTTATGAGTGTAAATCGATGTGGTTATAGCTGATCAGTACACTATTAGGATGCAAGTTGAATGCTAATGCCAGTAAACACACAAGCGAGCTTTGAACCGAATGTTATTTACACAATTGATTATTGAGAGTACATAACAGTGGGAGGCAGCCTGTATGCAGCTCCCCAATAAGCCCTGAAAAACTCACAGAGCTTTGTATTACTCACAAATAATGCTCTGGTCTGCTGATTATTGAGAGCTCCTAGCTTTATCTAGGGTGGTGATATATGTCCTAGGTAAGAAGTCTCCCCTATGAGCAAGTGAACTCAGTTAGCCGCTAAGCAGCTAACTAAAATGAATAAGTCAAGTTTTGGAGAGGTAGTTGTATCAGTGGAGTTTAGCGTTAGTTCAGGCAGATCACTATGGTTGCACTTGCATCAGCTTGCATTAGCATTAGCTGATTGGCATCAGCTGTTCATGCTTCACAATCCCTGGCTGAGTCGTCAGCTGTTTGGCCCAGTCCAGTATCCCTAGAAATGATGTCCACATTGGACTTCTCCAATGCGTAGATCCACAGAGACGTTTACGTATATATGCGGAGAAGCATAATTCCGGCGCTATGTCCAATATCAACTTTCCATGCCAAAGCAGGAAGTGGCATTGACACTTCCTTCCCTATATGTAATGGTAAGGTAAGGGTCACAGACCTGCAACTAACGTTCACCTTTTTATTAATTGCAACCATAATCATTCCCTAACATTAGCCATACCATGTTTGTGATGCAAGGATATCACAGAATGCAGAAATTCGAAAAACATTGGCACTTGACATGAAAGAAAAACCCCTTGGCATTAAACATATTCCGGGGTTTGCAGAATTGTCCAATATTGACATTCTTGGTCTGGCAATAGGGTTGTATAACCTGACACTTGTCACTGCTGATATGCTCATGCCAACACCGTTTGCTGCCACAGCTCCCCCCACCATCCCAACAACCTCCTCCTAAGGTGCTTAGCTTGTTGATTTAACTAAGATCTAATGTTCATATTTGTTTGGGGATTAGCTCTCCCAGAATCCTCATTGCTGCTCTTATTCTTCACTCCAAGAGTGAAGCTTTTCCACCAAATCTAATAGTCAATTCCTTGATGTGTCTCTGATTGATCTATTATGGTTCTGCACCATTATCATTTCGTATCAGACTCCTCATTACCGGCTGTGCCACTAAAAGCGGTGATGTACACAATTGTTGCCTATTTGCTGCTTATACTTTATGGTGCCAAAGCCATATAACAACAGTTAGCAAATAGGCTACTGTATTGCAAAGCAGTCCAGTATCTATACAAATCACAATAGAGCCGCATAGTTGACATACTAAACTGAATTTAAAATCTGTTTGTGCACAGGTATCAAGTTCCAGAGAAGAACCATCAGTTTTGTGATCAGTGGGATCTGGCTGTATGCTAGCCTGTGGGCCTTGTTTCCTCTGCTGGGCTGGGGCAGCTACGGACCGGAGCCGTTTGGACTTGCCTGCTCAATAGACTGGACCGGCTATGGGGAGTCCCTAAACCACTCCACCTTCATCATAACTCTGTCTGTACTCTGCACGTTCCTCCCATGTCTGGTCATCCTCTTCACCTATTTTGGCATTGCCTGGAAGCTGCACAGGGCCTACCAATCCATCCAGAGCAATGATTTTCAATATGGCAATGTTGAGAAGAAAATCACTCTTGTAAGTAAAGGACAATCAGTGCTGTATAGACTTCTGTCCCTTCAGTTTTCCTTCACTGATTGGAACATTGAGAGAAGAAATCTTACACAACATAATTTGTGAAATGCAGATAGTTTTAGATCTTAACTGTAATTAAAGATAATGTATGTGTGTTAAGTTGCAGAACTTCATTCTTATATAAATACTCTAAGCAGCAAACAATAAGCATTTTTCAAATCAGCACAACATGCTTTATAGAGGCAAGCTAGATGCAATGAAATCAAATAAATGCACAGCACAAGAATAAATGCAGAGTTAAAACCGGAGCAAAAGAAATAGGACAGAACAGTGACCTGAAATACTTTCACTTTGCCTTTTTTTCTCGATATTTCTACCAACCTAAATGAAATAACATGACAGAAAAACAGTTATCAACATTTCAAGCGTAATAAGTAACCAAGCACAACCAAGTACAAATGCATGTCATAACATACAGTATTTTATCTATTCATTTTTTAGATGTATATATGCGTATGCCAACCGTATTATATACTAGAACTATGATCTATCCCTTCAGGCATGTAAATTCATACTGTATATCACTCAGAACTCCCCATGAAAAACCTCGGGGGAATTTCTCAGCAGCAGCCCCGTTCATTTTATGTTTTTCTATGCCCTGTCAAGTGCAGGCATATTTTGAAAATACTGCAGGTATCCAGTCTGTTTTATGTTATTTTGAAGATTTTTACAAAGCTGAATCTTTATACAGTAGATATCACATCACACTATGGGGGGAATAATTTGTCATTAACTATAGTGAGGTTCAGGCTATATGTAGGCAAAGCATATCACTTGACAGGCATGCAGATCTATTTGGTTAACGTACACATGAAAGTGATTTCTGAGTTTCTGAGGTTTGTTTTGACAACACTGACCGAGTCGATCTAGTTACTACACAGTAGATAATCACCTCGCCTCCTGATTCCCCCTCCTCCTCTCACTTGAAACAGCTTTTGAAACACAACCAAGACAAATAAGGATTAAAACATATCTTTGCATGTGAGGGCCCCTGACAAAGTGTGCTCAAAGGATGCGGCCAACATTGTTTTATATTTCCCTTACAGCGAGTGTAAATGAGCTCTGCCAGACAGCAATGAAGCTGGCTTGTTAAACTACCGTTTGACTCTACACTGTGTAGAGTTGGGTGGAGAAATGATGGACAGGAGGCGGCTCTGTCCAAAGTAAAAAAAAAAAAGTCTGACAGTTAATTAATGTTAATTAATGTTAATTAATGTTAATTAATTAATATGTTATATCTCCCAGCTGCAAGCAGCATCCTGTCATCGCTGTTAGGTAGCTAGGCAACCAGTGAAGACTCCAGGAAGTCACTGGCTTGGTCAGGAAAGTGTTGCAGCAATTAACTCCCTGTTTGTGTTTTTTTTACCTTGGACAGAACCAGGCAAGCTGTTTCACAGTTTCCAGTCTTCATGCTAACTTATGCCTCCCATACACTAGAAGACTTTGAAAAGACTGAAGTCTGAGACCCTCTCACATCCAAAGACATTTTAGTCACAGACTATAGATTTTACAAAGACTGGGAATCTTGCTGGGTCACTAATTGCAAGACTACTACTAGATTCCTTTTGAGATTATTTCCAATCCTGCTCCTGGTGGAAATTTACAAGAAGAAAAACTGTTGAACACTGGAGCAGAAACAGAAGCAGCTTTGGCCACAGCTGCCCTTGTGTACGCAGTGGTTTGCGTTATCTGCTGTGATTGGGGCTGTAACGTTAGCTGGGTTAGCATTATGAGCTAGCAGACAGCTAGCGAGGCGTTTCCCTCCTCCCCACTTCAAACTTTCACCAGTTCACCGGAGCTAACCGCCGCCGCGCTAACACCGTGTCCTAACAGCAATAGCATGTTCACAATCTACCTTGTTTGCTGCTTCCTGTATGGTGCAGGAGAGAGCGCACCTATTGGTTGTTGACAACGTTCACGTCATTGAACTTCACCATTTGCATGAGCCAAGACTAAAAACCTCCGATAATATTAAACATGTTTGATTTTATCAGAAGTTTTATGACCACCTTACACCAAATGATCGAGATGATGGGAGCGCGCTCCAACTCCAGCAAGACTCTCATGATTTTTTTCCGACATTGGAAATTTGTCTGCGACAGTGAAATCGCTTGAAAAGTCGTTTGGTGTAAGGCCGGCATTAAGCTAACTGCCTGCTGGATGTAGCTTCATATTTAACGTACAGACATGAAGGTGGTAATGATCTTCTCACCTAAACTCTCAGCAAAAAAGTGAATAAGCACATTTCCCTAAATATAAATGGGTCACATATGTATAGTTTTTAAATGATGGTTAAGTAATAAAAACCATAAAAGCATGTGGCAGCAGGACGGTGTATCTGGGATAGACTCATAATAAACTGCATGTCGTCATGATGATGTGTTTTAATAGTTTTAATAGTTTCTGGACTACAGCAGAGGTCTATTGCACAGAGGAAAAGTTATATCCGGTTTTAGCTACAATCGGCAAAACTCATTGGTTTTGCTCATTCACCAGACTTATCTTTTAATTCACTTATGCCCCTAACACCCCCCTGACAATACCAAGTGTGCCGAGTGGTTTTAGGACTTCACCTATATTAATCATCCACACTGCGCTTCTGAAAACAATCCATTATAGATTAAGAATGAAGGACACTAGATAAAGAATGGTCCCTCCTTTGAGGATTGCAGAAATCACTCCCTTGATGTGTGATCGGGCGCGTAGCACAAAATTCTGGGCCCTGTACATTGGCATTCTCTATGGGCCCGTCCTCACATCAGGGCTCTGTATACTCAGTTCTCCTATCCCCCCTAGTCCTATGCCCCTGTGCCAGAGCGCTACTCCACTTCACTTCCACTTGTGAGGTGATTGCTGGAATATAAATGTGTGCCTTATCTAAGCATTTAAATTGTACGTCCACATGTGTGCATGTACTTGTGTGCGTGTGTGTGTGTGTGTAGGTGCATATTCATGGGTGTGTCAAAGTGTGTGGATTAGGGAGGGCGAGCGGTGCTAAGGGGGGCTAATCTGTGACATCACATACAAGGCAAATAATGTGCACATGACATTCCCAGCGATTCTTGAGGCTTATTTTGAAGCTATTGCCATTATTTTTTGATTGATTCTTGAAACTTAATTAAAAAGTGGTGGCTCTCTAAATGCAGGATTGAGGCTGCCTAGATATGAAATCCATAATAAAAATTGATTTGTCTCGCTCCCGGTACCACCTCAAAGTTATGTAACAGCATGTGGAAAGTACTGTACTGTGGATAATAGAATGCACTTTTTAAGCATTTTTATTTGTAATGACATTTAGTTTCTCATAGTTAAAATAAACTCTTCTGGTATGCTCTACACAGAACAGTCGTTTCTTGTTCATCATAAGGAAACAGTGAATATCTTCTCAAAAATCTCTATGTGCAAAGGGAGTTCGGTTTTTTGGTTTAGATGGTTAGTCAAGCATGTGACATGTGATGAAATGAATAAAGCCCCAGACATAGAGACCACTGACAGATTAATCTTTGCTTTTACACCTTCTACATTTGCTTGCAATTCACATGCAAATTGCTCATTTGATCTTTTTTGATCACTTAATATTCCTTGATTCTTTGAATTACCTGCCAGAACGATGGCCTGATGTTTTGTCTTACCCACATAGCCATGGCAACACAGTGATTTGTAATGATACAATCCCTTGAGCTGAAAGGCTGAGTTGTTACCACATATAAACATACTGTAGAAGACACTCACCATAAAACCCTTTCCAGCAGTGCTTTATTCTTTGATGTGACACAATAACTTTTAACTGATATTAGGATGCTGCTTTGTCGCTTTCAAGTTTTACAACATTTCCTTTACTTCACCGGTGCTTGAAACAAATAGTTTGAAGGAATTGTTTGATATTGTGGGGAATGTGCTTATTTGCTTTCTTGGTGAGAGCTAGATGAGCAGATGGATGCCACTCTCATGTCTGTAAGGTTAGCAAAAATTAACGCAAAGACTGGAAACAGGGGGAAAGTCCAACAGTTTTTTACACTTTGGTTTTTGTACAGATTAAACAAAAGCAATTTAGCGTTTAAAGGTGTTTTTTGGTACCGTTGGACAGAGCCAGGCTAGCTGCTTCCTCCTCTTTCCAGTCTTTGTGCTAAGCTAAGTTAGCTGGCTGCTGGTGGTAGCTTCATATTTACTGTACAGAAAGAGTTGTATCGATGTTCTCATGCAATGATCTCAGCAAGACAGCAAAGAAGCATACTTTCCAAAATGTAAAACTATCCCTTTAAATGATTTCTCAAATCAGCCGGTGACTTGTTCTTTTTTAAAACTATTTCCCCCTCCTCTCCTCTTCTCTTATCGACCCCTCTTGCCTGCTTTGCTGAACTTCCACACACCCCTCTGTTTTATTCTCTTTTTTTTCCCTCCCTGCCCTTGTCTGTTCTTTCATCTGCTCTTCTTATTTCAGATGGCTGTGATGATCAGCTCGGGTTTCCTCATTGCCTGGACCCCCTATGTGGCTGTCAGCTTCTGGAGCATGTTTCACTCCCAGGAGCAGGGCCACATGACTCCCTTTGTCACGCTGTTACCATGCCTCTTTGCTAAGAGCTCCACGGTATACAACCCTTTCATATATTTCATCTTCCAGCGTACCTCCCGGCACAAGCTCCTGCGCCTCCAGAGACTGATGTTCTGTTGTTCTCATCAGGCCAATTCACCTGCTGAAGGAGGGAAGCTGGAGAGCAAAATGGTCAAAGCCTCTGAATGCACCATTTATGGAAATGGGACTGATGACACCTGTGTGGGTCTAATGGGAGTTCCTGGCAGTCAGTCTGGGAGTGAGATGATGACTTTGGGCTAATACTGCATTCTTATTTGACCCATTTTGTCACTGAAGGAATATAGTTCAACATTTTGAGAAATGCCCTTATTTTATTTTCTGCCAAGAGTGAGATGAGATCAATACCACTCTCATGTCTATATGGTTAATATGTAGCTAGAGTTTGCTTAGTGTAGGGGAAAGACTTGAGACAGGGGGACGCAGCTGGTCTGCTCTGTCCAAATGTAACAAAACCCACCTACAAGGACATTTAAAGCTCTCTAATTAAAACATTATCTTGTTTATTTATTCTGTACAAAACCCAAAGCTTAAAAACAACATGTTTTACAAGTGGTTATGTGCTGGACTATTTGTTGGGTCGTGCTTGCTGTTTCCCCCGTCTCTAGTCTGGGTGCTAAGCTAACCGGCTGCTGGCTCTAGCTGCAGATTTAACATACAGACATGAGAGCAGTATCAACCTTCTCGGCAAACTCTCAGCAAAAAGCAAATGTCAAATTTCTCAAAATGTGGCGGATGAAAGTGGAACAAAACTTTCTCTCTAGCAGTTTTCAAGTTAGGAGGTCATCACAGGGCGAACAAGAAGCTGAAAGTATGAATTTTATTCCCAAAGAGCAGAGTTGAGAGACAAAAGAAAAAAAGAAGCAGAAATATTATTGTTTGTTTGTGAGTGTGACCTTCCATTGGCCTCTCATTAACTATGTGTATAACTTTGGTGAACTCTTAGTTTCCCAATTCCCATGGCATCTTCGGTGTACGTGCTGCCTCGTTTTACCCTAGCATGCTGAGCTCGAGGTCAACTGGCAGCCTCAGAATATAGCAGTCAGGTTTAAATTGTGGTGTACATGATACAAACACTATAATGACTTCTGACCTGCGGCTACTTGTCCAAACTCATAGAAGAATACTAAAGCCGCTTGTTTGCCTTTTCGTTATCATTATGCAAACAACACAACTGTCGAAAACCTGAACTCCTGTGGCTTTCACATTATACAATTTTCCTACATTTCTATCATGCTGACATTGGTGCACACAAACAATGCAGCACAGATGGGGTGGGTCACACATTAAAAGATTCTTCCACATGAATTTGGCCACAAGAGACTATCTGTAATCCTCACAGTTTTGCGCATATAAAAAAAATTTTTTTTTTCTTCTACCAGATTATGCTAATTGGAGCTTGAGAAAGAAGAACAGCTTGCAGCATTGGTATGTTTCTGATATAAAAAGAATGGAGCAAGAGGATGGCTGGACTGGAGGGAACAATGGTTCGGATAATGTGGGCAGCAAAGGTTGTCTGTCATACACGAAGAATCAGAGGGGAATTATAGAGCACAGATAATATTTTACTTTGTGTCATGCACCAGAGTGGAGTGCAAACAAACTGAACAATTTAAACGACTGAGGATGAAAAGGAAAATTCACAATGCTGTATTATAGAATGACCCGAATGGGCTGAACACACATCTGTTAAACATGAAAATGTACTTGTGTTGACTTGTGTGTGTGTGTGTGTGTGTATATATGCATCTCAATAAAGAAAAAGCCAATATACTGAGAGTTTTTTATTCGGTGTTCCACAGCTTGTGTCACCTAGCTGAGATATTTATTAGTCATTATTGGTTGGATTGGAATACTTGTTTTTTAGTGTGAGATAGCTACGCTGTTTCTTTCTTTTTTCTCTTTTTTATGTTTCAGCTCAGCACATACTGTATGAATACATTTATTTAGTTTAAGGGGAACAAAAAGGGAGACATAAGTATGTATATAGCATAAAATAAACATAAGTAGTTTGCAGTTGATGCAAGGTTCACCCATAACTAAGGCAAGCAACAACAACAAACACCATAAACCAATCAGATCAGAACTGGAAGCCCTGCCGGGGGACATTAATAACCTGAAAATGTCAGAATCAGTATTCATCAGGTAAATACAAGTGTCCAAGTGAATACAAGAGTGTTCTCACCTGAAGGAATTTGCCTTAAATCCTTCTTGATTTATTCAGTTTATTAAGTCCATTGAAATGACATTACATGAGCAGTCATTTTATCTTCAACCTAGCTTCCTTACAAACACATATCATTAATTACTTCTTATCCTTATGTAATGCATCTGTCTCATCCAGCACTGTACGTTTCAGAATTTACACAATTAAGTTTTGGGACTATCTGCATGAGGAGTATGTGTCAAATTTGAAAAGCTTGTCTGTCTTGTTTAGCTGGGTTGTAAATTATTTGTAGGCGAAGTGTGCACCCATTTTAAACAAACTTTGAGCGTCTGTTCAGCCTGGCGAAACAGTGATTTCACTCTTTGAATGCAGCTTCTTCTTATTATGTGTAATCAGGTTCACAGTTGTTTGAAAAGGGTTGGTTAGTCTTTCCACAATGTTCTTATGACAAATACAGACTATTTACTGTTATTTCCTCATGCGTGCTGACCTTTCAGCTGTAATTTTGTGTGTATTCAAGTGCAGGCGTGAGGCGGCAGCATTTGTGACTTTGCTTCAAAACACTGCATGCTATGCTTTTATGAGCGCTTTGTCAAGGGATGTTTAGTTTCACAGAGATATGTTTCTAAGAAAACGATGGTCTGCCATGTCCTCTCATTTGAAAACGGTTAGATGTTAGATGAGAATATCAATACGACTCTCATATCTGTCCGTTCAAGGCGCAGTCAGCAATTCCAATCCAATACACTTTTTGTCAAATTCAGCGAATATCTCCTCACGGTCCGCTAGCTGTCCGTTCTGTGTGTGCGCTGAAAAAAAAATCTGGTGTTCATACACAGCCCTGGCTCTGTAAATGGGAAACAAAAGTGGCTCGGAGCGAGCCACACAACACTATTCCAGCCAAACAGCAACAGAGGGCGTTCATGATCGTGCACAGGACAGGGGAAAGGCAGTCCACAACATAAGCTGATTGTCAAGAAGGAAAGATGGCCGAGAAACAAGAGCTATGATCAGGCAAGGGCGAAGAGCCACGTTAACATCGTTGAAGTGGCCTCATGTCTCATCAAACTACACCCACAAAACAGAGGTTTGTTCAGAGAAGTAGAAAACCTCATAAAACTGTGCCTGTGTCTTCCCATATCAGTGGCATCATCATGTTTCTCCACTCTTTGGCACCTGAAGACATGGATGCGCAGCACGATGACTCAGAAAGGACTGACTCATTTAACACTTTCCCTGATGAAGGACTTTATCGACACCACACCAGAGTGCAAAAGCACTTTTGGAGTCATATAAGGTAAGCTCACATCAACATTGTGCAGAAAAAAGTCAAGGAAAGTTTTATTGTCCGTAATTTTGTAATGTAGAAATATTGAAATGAGTGGCTGTTGAGCAATCAAACAACAATCAAATCCCTTATTGGTTTATTAGTGCGACAGCAGGGTTGTACAATCATACATTAGTTAATAGTTAAGTAGCAATAATAATGCCAAACTTATGTCTACTCTTGAAAAATTATTTTCTTTAAGGATTTATTTTATTTTGTAATTTTTACTGATAATATTAGACATTGTTGTTGACGGTGACATGTCTCCTGTCTGTCTCTCTCTGTGTATGTCTGTCTGGGCGTGGCATCCTATCATCTCCAGCTGCTGATTTACCTTCACACCTGTGACCCATCCAGTAATCAACACCTGCAGTATTTATACCCCGGCTCTTCACTCCAGTCTTCGCCAGATCGTACAGTTCCCTCTAGTCGTACTATGCTACGGCCTACTCAGCTCTAGTTTGATGCTTACCTCGTGTTATTTCTGGATCCAGCTTAACCTTGTCTCTGTCTGTACCTCAGCACTCCGCCTGCTTTACTTGGGCTCCACTACGGTTGGTCATTCAGTCTGCCACGCTGCCTCCTCTGCCCGCCACACCGCTCTCCCTGCCGGCCCTGCTGACCAGCTCCTCACCGCACAATAATCTCTTTTGTTCAATAAACCAACGCCTGTTGAACTTTCACTTAACCAGTCTGTGATCTGCTTTTTGGGTCCCTCCAAGCTAACCTTAACAGCACTGCATGAGTGACTCTGGCTTGTAGCAACATTGTTTTGCACTGTTATGGGTGCTATGCCTGTTTATTAAGATGATTAAAGTACGGGTCTTAATTATTTTCCTTTCGTAATACTTTTAATACTTTTTGGATGACGCTGTGATTTACATGCATGATTTACATCTCTCTCTCTCTCTCTCCCTCTCTCTCTCTCTTTCTCTCTCTATATATATATATATATATATATATATATATATATATATGTAAAATATTATAGTAATACAAGGGCAAGATAAAATTTGAGGGTATGGTTGCCTTGGCAATGCGCGACCATGAATTTGGGGGCTTCTGAGGGAGTACTGAAGGGAGGGGTGTATTTGTTTGGCTGTTTAGTTCAAATACCAACAATCTTTCTCCAGAATCACCAACACCACCTTTAAATATGAAGCTACAGCCAGCAGCTTAGTAGAAAGACTGGAAATAGGGGGGGCAAACAATTAGCCTGGCTCTGTCTAAAGGTTACAAAATGGCCTACTAGCACCTCTAAAGTTCAAGTAATTAACATGTTATGCTCCTTTGTTCAATCTCTACAAAAATCAAAGTGTAAAAACAACAGGCTGTAGTTTTACCGTGGGCTTGACTAATTCAGTAACCATAAAATGTAATTTTTACACTTTTTAACCTTTGGACAGTGCCAGCCTATCTGTGTCCCTCTGTTTACAGTGTACATGAAAGTGGTATCAATTTGCGAGAAGGTGATTAAGTGCATGTCCTTGCCCTGTCAATATGATTGCATGAGCTCACAAATGTTGCCATTAGTGGGGCAGGTTAAGAGACCTTTAAGGTCAGAGGTAACTGAAACTGGGGCCAAAAGGTCAGCTTCAAACTGTTTTATTTTCCATTAGGAGGTGGGGGAGGGTCTCCGTGTTGATGCGTTGTATGGATTATGGTGCAGGAGTTATTGGAGAAGTTTTCATGGATGTTTTCATACCTTTCTCTGTCATGAAAACTGATCACTATTGGAATCCAAACCATAAATCCAAGCCAGATTTACAGCCACATTGCAAGTGTTTGAAACTTGAAATTACTCTTATTCATCTAATATTTTTCACTTGAGGTGTAGAGTGTCTTAGCTAAGGTCTTTTTTATTATGTGAACAGATCAGCATCACGTGTTTACTGGTGGAATGCTAGCAAATAGTTTTTGTTATCAGTTTTAGTTATCAGTTTTAGTTATATGTAACAAGATGCTTTTTTTCACACGGACTTCTCCAAGACCTTGATGCACAGATATAACTAATTGTTTCAAAGGAATAAAAATGAGAAAATAAAGTACAAGGACTTCTTTTAAAATATGTAAAATACAGTTCACTCTGGTTCAATCAGCCTGTTATGTAAACGCCTTACATAGAACATAGAGTACATATACTTTATATAAGATATAAGATACAATATATAAGATAATATAAGATAATCTATAACAGCTGTTAGATAGAGTAAAATAATATTTGGTAAAGAGTATTTTACCGCCACAGATTACGCCACATTACATATATCGTATGATATTAAAGTTTAATGAAGGAAACTGTAGCAACACTGGAAAAACATTACAAATAAAAAGAGAGTAAATGGGGATAGTATGACCGTAATCACAGTGGCATTTTTAACACAAGTATATGGAGCATTGGCACGATGTGCAGAATACCAGCAGTAACACAGATGCATAATTTAGAGAAAAATAAAAGAATTTGCTGGGGGTTAATTTGGACTCATGACCCTTCATGATACTAAGAAGAAATACCATGCGTAAATAATTAAATACATCTACAAACAAAACTTGGTGCTGCAAATTAAAGTGTCTTCTTCATTATGTAATGATCGTACTAAAAAAAGGAAAAAACAGAAATACAGTGTTCCGATCAAGATGGGTTTTCCTTCACACCAACCTACATCTTTTGGCATGTGGATCCTGCACCGTTGAACTTGTACAAATTAATATCTCACCTTGAACAGCTGAGAAAGCTAGTGACGACCTGTTAGCTAGTGACGACCACGCCATGTCACCATGTGGGCACACCTTAGTTGCAGAGAGAGCACGTAACACAAATAAAAACAGTGGCAGTGAGCTCTCTGACATCAGGCAGATGTGGAAAACCTGAAAAGTAAGTGCTCGCATCACAAATGATTTCCCCTCCCTCTCATGCCCACTAATGATGGGGGGAGATAGTTGTGGTAATTAAAGGTACCCTGTGGAGTTTTTATGGTAAACAACCAGGTTTATTTACATTCAGTGCTTCTACGTGTCTCACCAGACCATTTTTAGTACAAAACCCATGTCCAATAGGTTACCTCATTAAACATTTAAAGCCTGTTTGAATGTTTTGAAGCGTGCATCATTAAATTCTTTGTTTACACAGGTTTGGAGTCTCTTTCTGCTATTTTACTTGAGGTATGGCAAATAGTTGAGACCCACTCTTTATTTGGAAGTTTAGTGTTATAGTAAATAAATTAAATTAGGATTCATCCAAATAAGCTGTTGTGACTATCTGCACTAATAAATACGATTTAGTGGTCAAGGAAAAACGATGCCACCTCCGCATAAAAAATCCAGTACAACATCCTTTCTCTGTCAGGTTTGTCCTCCAAGGACGTTTCATCAGTATGTATATATTTATGTTTATGTTGTTTACCTTTTTCTTTATACACTCTCTCTTTAATGTCTCTCCGCCTCCATGCGCTGCTATGTCTTACCTCATCTCTGTGATGCAGAACAAGGTCAGCCAAACAACTGCAAACAAAAATCTCAGAGACAGATATCTCAAAATCTGGACAAATAAAACCAGAACTATCTGTATGGCTGGATACCACTAGAAGTAAGTTAGAAACATAGAAGCAATACAGGAACCGGTTTTTCAAAACAGCACCTGCTGTAGTCAAAACCGCAGTCAAAAACCGCACAGGCCGCCTTCAACCACAGAGGAAGCGATTATGCTCGTTACTTTTACCGCAGAATAAATAATTGCAATGTTGCACACTTTCTCTTCCACAGAGAAAGACAACAAGCCGGTCATTAGCAGCTGCTTACAAAGGAAAATCAGCATGGTCAGGCTGTCAACACCTTAAATAATTACACATCTCATTTTAGTTCCACAAGGCCACCTAATGACCTTACCGCTCCTATTAGTCATATGATTTCTAAGATAGTCTGTGGAGGAGACTTGCTGAAGTTGGGGGTGGGTAAAAAGGACTTTCAGAGTGAGAGATACAGCTCAGAGCCCAAAAAGAAGGCTCACAAAGCCGGCTTTGGCTGATGACTCAGTTGTCCAAACGCACATTTGTTTTTGTCTGGTTGCTTTGTCTGTGCTGACTTCTGTGACGTACTCTGTTTCTGTCCAACTGTGAGCAAATCAAAAGTGGGTGCGGGGATGTGAAGGGATTTCTATATAATGGCCTTGAAAAAATGTAACAATAGAAATAAAACATAAAACATTCACACCCCTCCGCCCCCTTGCTTTCTCTGTGTATCTTAATGTGCTGTAGTCAAAATGAAAACTTCCCTGGTTTCCTCAGATTTAGCATTTTCAATACAACAGAAGGATCATCTGCATCTTAATTGGTCTCTGCATGGAGGAGCTTCTTTCATGTCCGTCACTGGCACGGTGCTTGTGAGAGGAGAAAAGGACTATTGAGTTTTCAAGTGCTGATGTCATGGAAAGACAACGAAACACAACCATGATTCAAAGAAAACAGTCTTAAAGTGAAGGGTATTGAGGAAAATAAGAACTGCCTTGCCTTGGAGTGGATTCTGACGATAGAGATGTTAAATCATCATATATTATTTGTATGATGTCACAAATGGACAAAAAAATTATATTCATTATGTAAGTTTTAAGATAAGGTTTCTGCACTGCTACATATGACTTAGATATAATATGTCAAAGGAGGGGGTGAGGTCAGCCATATTGCAGCCAATTAGTGTAGTGGATCATGTTATTGTTAGCCTGTTTCGGTAGAGGTTGCTGTACACCATTTGGAAACTAAATAACTTTTGGGGAAAGCAAACAGCCTTTGGTGAAAAATTATAATTAATGTGCTTCATAGACATACGGTCGTCATACAAAATTGGCACAAAAATAGGAATATAAAAGCACATATGCTTCCTCTAGTTTCACTATGAGAATTTTACTTTTGTGCATGTTACATTATGTCATCCTACCATTACACTGCCGTTATATCTGAAGTCTTACACTACTCTATATTTCTCTACTGCTCACTGAGATGTGTGTATAAATGTAATAGAACTGTTTCCAACAAAACTACAAAAAATACATCTCTGGCCCCTCCATAACTGTGGCAAAATAGGCAAGACTACGAGGTCCACGTCGTATGTTGAACCCTCCCGACTGTGGTAGCAGCTGACGTGCCAAGCATAAAAAGCTGTACACTTGCCTCTCACACATAGCTGCTGGTTTAGCAAGTCTGATAAGCGCCGGCAGAAAGACATCGTACGTGAATGAGATTTGTTCCTTTGCAGTGGCAGTAAACACCACACATGGGCCCACTGATGACTGTGCTATATTCAGAGCTGAACATGGCTATGGCTATGTACTGACACTCCACCACAGACACACACCGGAGAGCCACTGGTATTAGAGCTGCTACCTCAGTTACAACACACAGTGACTCTCTCAAAGGGCCATAAATGTGCTTCTTGTGGCTGTCAAAGCTCCACCAGACTTCCAGTCTTTCCAGTGGAGAAAAGGAGAGTCCCCCTGACCTTCTGCGTCACACACTACATAGCCATGAGCCCACACCTCCTCCAGTAATTGCTCCCTCACCCCTCTGTTGCATTTTTTAAGTTAAATATGCTCAGAGGGAGGGTTCGTGCAGAATTTGAAGGTGTAGTTAATCTTCGAAGGAATTGCTGGTGCACTGTCATACAAACTAAACCGCACACTCAACTGGAGTGATTACCGACACTTAGCAACATAAGCATTTATTTAGAGTTGTGTTTCTGCCAGAAACTTTCTGGCCACCTAATGAATGTAAGTCGAATATATACTCTTCTTTTAGTTCTGTTTTGGTGTCTGTCAACTCCTGAGGTAAGTATATGGCTCTTTAGCTGCCAAAGATTCCACTATTGCCACGTTTCCACTGCATAGTATGGCTCGACTCAACTTGAAACCGGTCTTTTTTGGTTTTCTATTGCATATAGTACCTGGTACCTGGTACTTTTTTTGGTATCACCTTGGTCGAGTTTCCAAGTGAGCTGACCTGATAGTGAAAGGTGACATTAAAACACTGTAGACCACTGACCAGAGTCAGAGAGTCTTCTCGTCACTA
Source organism: Oplegnathus fasciatus (assembly GCA_003416845.1). Classification (NCBI taxonomy): domain Eukaryota; kingdom Metazoa; phylum Chordata; class Actinopteri; order Centrarchiformes; family Oplegnathidae; genus Oplegnathus; species Oplegnathus fasciatus. The sequence goes on along the minus strand of NTHP01000119.1, from coordinate 778,584 downwards.
GAATTGTATTAAACTTGTGTAAAATCAGCAAGTAAAATCAGTGAGCTAGCTAGCTAGCTAATAATCCAAAAGCAGATAACATTAGTTAGTGCCATTGTTCTGCTATGTGCTATTGTTTACGTTCGTTACGTTATGTTGTTGCTTCGTATTGTGTTGCAGTACCTCATTTCACAAGGCATCACTATGGCCCTGTTCAGACCTGGCATTAACATGCATGGACAGCTATAAGTACAGGTGTGAATCATAGACTGTATATAAAGATGGACGACGCGTATCCACTTCCTCCCACTGTACAAAAGTGAAGCCAAAATATCCCGGATACGGACACTGCCATCTTGCACTGGTGACGTCATTTGGAGCCAGAGTCTGCGCAGTAGTGATCGGGGAAGAAGCCGCGGTATCGAGGTCCCGCCCATACACCATCGTCTCATCGACTCGATCTGTAATCAATAATTAGTAACTGCTAGCTAACGATCACCAGCTAAAATTACAGTTACATCTTCACTCGATGTTCCTACCGACATACAATTCCCGAAAATGCGCCTGCAGGTGCCTCTGCGACTATTTCACTGTGATTGACATCTGTTAATCATGACGTTTCACCCCGGTTTTATAGCGTCAAATAACTAATTAAAACCAAACTTATCAGAAAAATGAACACTTGAACAAACATCAGAGTGATAAGAACTACCTAAAATGACAGAAAATGTATTTCACGTGTACTTTGATTTTTTAGTTTGGCTCATGTCCCATCTGCTAACATGGAGGGGGCGGGACTTATGACCTATACTGGAGCCAGCCACCAGGGGGCGATCGAGACGTTTTGGCTTCACTTTTGAGGAGCTGTCATGTCGTCCATCTTTATATACAGTCTATGGTGTGAATGCAGCCAAGACGCATTGAGGACACATTGAGATCCCATAACTCAGACCACACTCGGAGGTGTTCAGACCTGGCACTAACCTGGCATTAAAGCCGTGTTTCCACTAAGCAGTCCGGTTCAGTTCAGTTCAGTTTGTTACCCATTAGCACGGTTATGTTTGCGTTTCCATTGTCAAAAGTTGTGGATGGTACCAAAAGAACCGCTCCATACCGTACCCTTTTTTCGTTACCCCTCTGTTGAGGTACCTAGTACACTGACCCGGTACTAAAAGGTGGAGCTAGAAACACTGCAGTCCGCTGATTGGTCAACAGAATCTTCACTCTACCTTACCTGCAGAGGTGTACTGCTGCCAGAGCTAGGCGAGCGAGCGGGGCGAGCAAGGCTCCGGGACTTTTTTTCCAAGTGAGGAAACAGAATATTCACAGTTCACATAATCCAGTTGAAATTCATAAACAGTTTATTAAGCCGTGAAGATACAATCATCACTAAAGCGTATTTCATGTAAGAGAGCCGATAAAAACAAACGGAATGGTCAAAGTCGCCATATTGATATTTAAGGTAGGCTGACTGATTCACAACGTCAACATGCAAGAAACCGTTCCACCTTAAAAGTTGCCAGAGGTATAGCTGG
>NTHP01000119.1:751579-777008 GCA_003416845.1 Oplegnathus fasciatus | reverse complement strand
GGTGTAGCCTTTGATCGGCACAGTGAATTAAAGTATATTTTTCTCCAGTCTACACCTGGCTAATGTTGACGAGTAAAGATGAAAAGGAAGAAAAAAATCCTTTCATTTTAGAAACTTTTGCAACTTTTCCTCAGAATAGATGTTTTGAATGCGGCTTCATTCACTCGGCACAAGTAATTAAATGAAATCATCTGTTTAATGTTACCTGGTTGACGCGCTATTAGGCAACCGTCCAGTAACAACCCCGCCTACAATTANGCTTAACATGTATGGACAGCTATATGGCCACATTCTTTTAGCAGTGTGTATGCGTACTGTATGTGTCCTGGGCCACACTGAAGCACTTCCTACTCAACTGACGTCCTCCTTGTAAGTGGAAGTATGCTCACCGTACAATGGCAACATATTAAAGTGCCACAACAGGCAACAAGAATAATAACAGGCAAAATGGATTCCCGTGGATGTACACACAAGAGTACACACAAACACGCTGTCTGATTTCCATTTGGGCCGAAGAGTCAGTACAACGGAAACTGGACGATTCATATCGCAACATACTGTTAATATATACTGTAGGCTACAGTATGTATATATAGCCCCCGCCGGTTAAAAACAACGTATTTGGTCTTTGCAAACGGAAATGATGGACATCTTTATTTGCATACAGAGCAGGGAAGTGAGATCCGATCACAAGTGGTCACTGGAGATGCATGTGGAGACGCATTCTAATGCCAGGTCTGAACTGACGTACTTAGAGCTGTCCACTTGTGATCGGATCACCCAAGACGCATGTTAACGCAGGTCTGAACAGGGCCTTTGACAATCAACTAAGAATCCCGCCTACATTGAGGGGGTACTATCTGCAGTGGAAAAGGAAGTCGAGAAAAGTACCTGGTACCAAAACCGAGTCGGGTTGAGCCGTACCATATGTTCACCAGCTAGTCGCTAACTGTGTCTGTGTGCTGTTTGGCAAGTAGCGTACAGTTAATTTATCAGAGCTTTTTCACTGAAACCTGAAACAGTTAAGTTGCGGGGCGTAAAAACCAAGACAATGAGCTGAAAGACACTATATCGCTTCATAGAGCTGAAGGGGCACTGCAGAGTGGGATAATTCTCTGTGGGTTCATCACTACAACCGACACCTTTCATCTTAAATTTAGCCATCTCATTCATTGTTCAAAAACAATGTTAATAAGAGCAGCTTTAATATCTTGGCAACAGCTGTCAGGACAGGTGGAAGTGGGCTGTAGAGGGCAGTAACATTTAGTTTTGTAAAAGGCTGCAATGTCCCATTAAGAAAGAAGAAGACGACTGCAACAATGTAAACAATACAAGTTTCAACATATAGAGAAAAGGGTTTGTGAATGTTTTATAAATGCATTCACCACAGGCCTTTAGGATAAACACAGTGTCTTTCTTTGAGAAACGTCGACTGTAAACAAAACCGCTCATGTTTACAGTGAAAACTCCACAGGGTACCTTTAATGCCACAGGCTTGTGGTCTCACAATTGCCTGAACAATCCTGATACTGTTTCTATCACAGATAAGAAAAGCATTCACTTACCTTTGAATTATTTTGCTCATTTAACTTCTCTGACAAACAAAACAAAAGTTGCACAAAAGTGCCGTGTGGGTGGCGTGATGCTTTTAGATGACACCTCTAGTCAGAAAAGGCCAAAATGTTGTCAGAATTATGTTTGGGGTCCACATCTATCAAAGTTAAATTAACACTTTAACATAGTTTTGACACCTCCCCCCTGGCTATATCAGCTATTTGTCAGCCTTTTGTCAGACAAACAACACTCCAATCAACACCTGTCACCTCCAAATACTTGTCACAGAAAAACCAACATTTACTAACCCTTTGCTAATTGCTTCGTACTCCCGCCACGGAAAAGCCTTTTAAACTTTGACAACCTGGTATTATCGTGCTGTCCCTTTTCACGATCACCCACTCCTACCCAGCAGTAAAATATTACATCTGTGCTCTGTCCTTAATCATGAACGTCATTTCTGACAGACTGTCTGGACAGTGTGGGTCACTGAGTCTCCACAATGGATTTTCTATTGCAGGTGCCCGACAATGATGCAGAGGCTCAAAAGATAAAAGACAGCTCAGAGGAAATTCAATCAGTCCTCAATCAATCTTGAAGATAAACCCTTTTTTGACATTTGTCACAGAAAAATCATTTCTTTATGTTACTATTTCACTTTGACTGATTGTGTCAGTCAAAAGGCTGTGTATTTCCAATATGGAATAACCCTCATTATAAAATAATTAATGTCTTAACTACGGCTCACATTGATGCAAAGCTAGATGTAATTCCCAGGTGTAATTAATTTAGATTTCAATTTAAAGTGACAGCTATGAACCAGCTTGATCCGAGGAGCTTCTATGGGGAAAAGCGGGAAGCAATTTCAAGGCTCTTAAGCTGCCAAAGCCCTTCATAGTTCCGTGACCCTGCAGTAACCTGCATACATCTGAGTGGAGAGGCCTGTAGTGACGTATTTTGTCAAAGCAATGAACAAATAAAGATAATAGTTTCTGGCCTTCTGGCCAACATCTTGTCTTGCACAACTGTATGCTGGGCAGCCAATCCTTCTGAAAAGGACAGACAACAAACACGGCTGTAGCCAGGATTTTAGAAATACTGAGGTCCCCTAATGACCCCCCCAGCCCACCCCAAGTCATTTTTTTAATTACTTGGATTTTTCATATTTAATTTATTTAACTAACTGTCTCTACACTGCTAGGAATTCTGGTGGAGTAGATTCATTTATTTTTGTTGGTAAACGTAGTCAAATTTGAATATACTGTATATTACAAATACAGGAATCTACCTATGCATTATCCAATGAGTGAACCCCCCCACCCAAATTCCCAGAAGAAACACTGAGAACATGACCTGTCCTGTGTCCTCAATGGCTACGGTATCTATGCATGCCCACCAGCTAAAATAACACTTAAAATACAGTTTAAGTCAGTAAAATAAAATCCAAAATAGAAATAGTCTAAATAAAACAAAATTGAGGGAGATAGGTAACTAAATTGAGTGGATGAATTAATCATTTCCCCCAACACCTACTCAACAAATCTGTAACTGAGCCCAAGGCATTAAAGATTACATAGCTACAGCCTTTACATAACCATGAAGGAGCCACATTCTTAGCAGCTGCCCTCTGGCTAAAAGATCATACAGCATGCTTAAAGTATATAACAGGATTATCCATACCGCACTGGGACCATGCAAACTGTGAGATAGCAGCAGCGTCATCCAAAAATATTGTTTGAATGAATGAATTTGTTAATGAATTCATACTTTTCATGTTCTCTTGATGCATATGCTTTTAATATGAACTGTAAGATGATTAAATTAGACTGGCTGGTGATTTAGAGTGCCTGTAGTTCAAGATGCCTCTCTCCTCATTTTCACTCATTTATTCCCATAAGTCTTACATGCAGTCACATAGCAGCAGTGGAGTAGCTGGATGGTAGCCCTGCCCTTATACGTGATCTCCCTGGCGACGCACTTAATACAGGCTACATGCTTCAGCTGGAGCAGAGGACACCGGCGCGCTGCGCTGCGCCCTGAGAACCTCTTGCGTCTCTGCTCCCTACTTGAGGACAGATGGATCTGACACCGGAGCGCACCAGCAGCAGCGGCACATTTTGACTTTTCTCCATCCCATAAAGACGGGTTAATTCTTTTCTGGCATCCTTTTTATCCTCCTCCTCTGTTACTGACCACAGTTCCGATGGATATGTACACATCCACTTTATCACCAGCGCTGGACATCGGCACAGGTTGTTATCTGCTGGTTGTAGGTAAGTTAAAAGCTTCTATGTAATCTTGAATAAGTGATATAATAAGCTGTCATAGCGCTCAGAGGCGTTGCATCCCTGCTCGGCTCAGTTATGTGTGAGTGAAAAATACAGTTGTACTGAATTAATTTCGTCCTCGGGATTTGGAGAATCAAAAAAAAACTAAACTTCACTTTTCCATAATCTATTTTACGCACACCACTTCGCTCGAATTCACTCATAAATTGTGAAAACAGACTAATAATGAGATGGGTAAACTTCTCTTTTGTGCATTAAGACAAGGGTAACTACTGTCTAGTATTTTCTAGTGTTTTCTCCCTCATCTAAAACTTTTAGACGACACAGTTTGACGAAGAAATGCTTGTTATGTGTCTTCAGTGTAACCACCATGTTGCTTAAATCTACATAAATCCATCCCTTTGATCACCTCATTCTCAGGGGAAGCTGTGAGCAGGTTTGTGTGGTGTGTGTGCACCTGTCAATCACGTTGTGGGGTCCCCACGATGTTACACATTAAATTATAAGACTTTCAGTTAAAATTAGGCATGTGGTCATGATTAAGGTTAGAGAACAAGTGTAAGTCAATGCAATATCCTCCAAAGTGACAAACACAAATGAGTGTGTGTGTTGGAGGGCAGCCTTTGACCTTTTAAGATACATTACCTTTCATACGATATGTTATAGAATTATACAGTGTCTGTATATAGTGCTATAGCTGAGTTAAGTAGTGAAATTAAAAGATATCTTAAGACCCTTCCCGTAGTCTGTAAAGAAGACAAATTGGTGGGCAATTAGCAGTGGATAATATTCTCTCAGTGCATTCACAGCAGGGTGTTTCAGCCTGCTGATATGGATTTAAATACCCATGCTGTGAGCTACTTTAACAAGCTACTTTAACTCTACTACTGTATGTATGCATCTCACATTTATTGCAATATTATATATCTACTTACAGCTCACAACTGCTCACATCCTCCCTCCACAGAAGTGCTCTCATCTCACACAGCCACTAAGCTCTAGCAGCAGTAGTAGTAATCAGCTAGGATGACAGGCACTGCAGCCTTCCTCCTGGTATTTCACACATGATATCTGTCTGGAACTTTAGCATTAGGCAATAAATCTACCGGACAACCAGGGAAAGATTGATAGATTTACAGAGCGTAATGAAAGATGGAAGATAGTGGCTTTGGCCAAACACACTGTGAAAATTGGCCAAAAAGCAAACAGAGAGCTGACTCTGATGCAGGATCCACATTAAAGAACTCCCTTTTCTTTTATTCTTTTTTTTTTTTTTTGATGCAATATGATGTGATATCCAAGTGAATAATTTTTCTCTAACATAACATCATACATAATACATAGACTGAATTTGCTCAGTGATAATGTGAACTTCATAATAAATAATAATAATAAAAACGCATTTCAGGATCACAGTGAACATAACAGAAGGGGAAGACACGTCCCGTAATAACCTGATTTGTTTCTTGCGATGTTCAAGAACCTTTGTGTGGCATGCCAGGAGGGGATNNNGGGGGTCTTACATTCATTACATATCTCGTCTCCTTTTACATCTCTGCTACTCACCCAGGTTGATTGTGTAACACTTACCCTCTCATTAGCACTGAAATAAAGTGGGATGTCAGCACTAATGTGACTGCTCAGATTCATGTGATTAGGATGAGGCAAGCCTCTTCTCCGATGCTTTGCACAAATTGCATTGAAGTGGGACATAATGATGAAATCTATATTCACATCACAGGCACAAAAATACGCTGAATGTCAGCGCAATGGAACTCTTAATGTGTGCTGCCAAAGTACACATCAGTATAACTATAATACAGAGACACTGTTTTCCTCCGTATATGGCAAGATGCACCATTATGAACCATGGCACAAGTGAAAGTTGTCTCTTTGATGTAACTACATATGTAACTATTCACTAAATTGCTAAGGAAGGCTGAAATAAAATAACAATTTAGAAAGAGAAACAAATAAAACCTGCCTTACTCTCACAAAAAAAGTCAGACTACCTCACCTTTAGCCAAAAAAAACAACAACAACAATACCCTCCCCCTTTTCTGACCTCCTAATAATTTTCGTACAGTCCCTTAGGTCTAATATTATACACAGTGTCTATATACCTGACTTTGTGCAGGCAAATAATGTGGCCCACTATGAAGTCAAGAGAAGTCAAGGGCTACTGCAGATTGAATAGATAAGTAAATAAATACATAAATAATGGATAAATACATTAATACATATGTTTGACTGAAAGTAAGCCCACTCGTGTCCGCACAGCCTCGTTCAGCCAGGCCACTGAATGAGTTAGAGGTTCCATAGGTATCTTTTGGCCATTCATTGGAATAATGCATCACATGTCCTTTGTCACAAAGTTACATGCTCAAGCATCTTGGGAGGACAATGAGGTTCTTGCACATGGATACACACTGCAGTCCTCATATGGTCATTATATATGGCTTGACTGTTGAGAAATAAAAGGAGCTACAGGATGTTAAGACGTGGAGATCAATACCTGGTTTTAAGATGAAGATATGTCCTTCTTTCTTTACATGTTTATTGCTTTAACACATTTATATATTTGTATAGATTTATTTTAGAGAAGGATGTTGGTTGCTTTTAGCTAAAGAGTCAGTAACAGGAGTTTCACAGGTGTATGCAATGTGTACATATATTTATCTGTCTGTGCATAACATATAACTACCCACCTGTCAATCCTCCATTCTTCAACCTCCACCCCTCCCCCACTACTCTTTCCACTCACCCCATCTCTCACGTCATCCCTCTCCAGTCAATATTGTACCATTAGACCATTATTGAGCCTTGTTAGGATTAGGATGAAGAAAGCCTCCTCATCTGCCTCATCTATCCATCTGTCTATCTTACAGTATAAAATGACTTTTTTTTTTCACGACAGGCAGTTGCCCCTTCTTAAAATTCACTACATCACATTTTCACTTACCCGTACATACGGTACATTACACACACTACTGATCTGTGCCCTCTTCATATAACTCGTGATTTGGGTTTGGTTAATGATCATAAAATGACTTTTGCATTCTGATCCTGTGTGTGGTCTGCCTCACTTCCTGTCTGTCCAGGAGGAGGACACCCTGTCAAACATGGTTAATGTTTGTTAAATTACTAGTATGTGTGTGGCCTCCCATTCTGCTAACCTTCAACTAAGTGGTAACAAATTAGGTTTCCTTAGGTTTATTTAGGATTGGTGCTTAGGAAGCAGGTAACATAGCATTAATTTCGGGGAGAGTCACAAATTCTGAATTTCATAACCTTCTTTTACACTGTATATAACTCCTCAGTGAGATAGTGGCCATATAGCTGTCCCTCTTTCCTTGTAGACCTAAGCAGTGAGGGTCATGTGAGGTGTCCTTATTGATTCTTTTTTTTTTTTGTGCATTAAGCTAAAGCAATTGGCTCGGGTGCCATGCTGGAAGTTGATCAGGTCACTGGTCTTTGTGCTTAAATACTGTAGTCTCACAGCTGATCCTGCAGGGTTTAGAGTTAGTTTTGGGAAGGCGAATGAGGTTACATACTGAAAGAGTATGTGTCAATGTTGCGGGTACAGAAAAGTGCATTTAAACTTTAGTTTTATCTGCTAACTAGATTTAATCAGAGATTTAAACTGGGTTGAGTTATCAGTAAATAGAAATGTGTCACTTGGTTGTTGCCCTGTTTATAGTTTTTTGCAAATTTAGTGAGATAGCTGCAATTGAAGATTTTGTTCAGTCCCCAAGGAATGACTTGCTTAATTGTTACACAAAAGAGCAGCTGTTGAGGGCGGCTGAGTGGCTATATGATAAACCCTCCAAATAAGCTATGCAAATGTGACGCTAATGACATTAAAATGCGTGTTTAATGGAAAAGGCAGTTTTCCTACTAGCTCTCTTGAGTGAATCTCTACCTGCAGAAGAACAAGATAAGTTACTGTGTCAGCAAGAGTTTGAGAGTCGGGAACAAGACAGTGCTGTAGAGTTCAGGATGCTCAGAAATGATCACCACCTCTCGAAACCTTTAGCTGAACTGGTTCACCGTCAAGCCAGGCAACAAAGACTGAGCGCTATACAGGCTAGCTCTAATGAGAGGTGATAAGCCTCAAGCTGTGCAGGTGAAGTTTCAATGTGTTGACAGTTGTGTTTCATGTACTCCACCATTTGATATCTATTGTTAGAACACGGATTTAGAAAAAAGGATTTTTTAGCTGTTCAAACACACTTAGCAGATTTCCATAATTAGTCTGAATGCTACTACAGTTTGTTTTCTTTTGTAACAGCCAGGAGGCTTTCTCAAGATTGCTGATAGTGGTAGCTGCCAAACCCCTGAAGCATGTGAATTGGTACTGGAAAATTGTCAGCAATTTAGAGCTCTGAAAAGGCATAAGCAGATACACACTGACCTTGACCATGACTGAAATTGAACAACCAAACCACACAGGTTGAAACCTTGGATGAGCTGTGACAGAAGCTGATCGTGCTTGAGCGCTCTAAAAACACTTTAGCAGAATGCATTTTTAGACGCATTTCAATTGGTTATATGGTGTGTTATGTTTTCTTTAGAGGTGTCAGACAAATAGTGGGCTTCACTGATTATTGATTTGGGAAAGGTAATTGGAAAAAATGTAAATGTCCAGTGTTAAGAGCCAAGTTTAAATTGAAAAAATGCAATTCAGCTAGTAAAACTTGTGACCTTTACTGTGCTTGTGTGACCGGCAGAGGAAGCTGATGCAGGAGCAGATGTTCAGTCACACATAAAGCTTCTCCCTCAGACTGACTTTTTGAGAGGAGGTGTAAGTCCCCAGGGTTATGCTCCATACATTACTGATGGCCACGTGGACTGAGGTGAAAGTACCTATAAAAATTTAAAGATCTAACAGGGGCATCCGATTCACTCACTGTGCTGTCTTCTGGGCTCTGGGGCTAGCGCTCTCGTTCTGGAAATGGGATTGACTGTGTTTCCTGTCTCACTGCATAAATCCACACTTTTCTCAGATATGGTATGAGATGAGGTGTCCAGAGGAGTACAACCCTCCCTGCCATCTTACTATTATGCAACGGTAACCTTCCTGTGTAGATTAGTTGGTCAAGGTCAAGTGCTCTCACTGTGAGAGCTATAGTAATCCCTGTTCCAAACAACAAAAGAGAGCTTTTCCACTTTCTACCTAATCAGTGGTTGATGAGATAATTCTCTTCTCCAGCCATTTCTGTTAGACATGTGAAAAATAGCTGAAAAGGTTTTCTGTTGAAGCCTAGCCCTGCTTTGAGTGCCTGGCTCTCCCTTCCTCTTGTTCTGTTTTTTTTCCCTCTACAATATGCTTCCGATGTTGCAGAGGAGGATAAAGTGGAGGGTCAGGGCTGAAGACAGGTTCCAGAGTGGATGGCAGATGTACAAGGCATTTAATAGTGTAATAAGAACATTTTGGGTCAGTGTAACCAGCTTAAAGGAATCGTTCAGCATTTTGGGAGAAATGCTTGTTCGCTCTCTTGCTGAGAGTCAGATGAGACCAATTTTCTCATCCTCTCTCTTATCTGTCTATTAAATAGAGAGCCAAAGTCCTTATGTCACATCCGTTCCACTGGCTTCTGTAACTAAATGCAATCTCCCATTAAGCATTTCTTTCATCGTTCTTACTGAAAAAAGAAAGCTGGGGTTTACCTTCTATTTTCCATATAAAGCAAGTTATTACTATAGAATTTGCTGTTAGAAACTGAAGCCTTCTTAATTTAAACAAAGTTAAACAACGATTATTTTGTTAGCATCTAAATCAGCTCAGCAGTGCAGGGACTCACCTCATCGTAACTTGGTTTTTGCCCATGTCCATAAAATTCATCAGCACTCTCCCTCTGAAGCCATTTTCCATTTTTTTAGCTGTAATCTCTGCTGTCTAAAAACTCCTACACCTTTCAGCCCTCTGTGTCCTGCTGTTACAGACATGTCTGAAGTGTTGCCCCTTGACTCACCACGGACTCTTCTCTTTTGTCGAGCTGTTACGTTTAACTCGCAGTGGTCCAGGGCTGATGGGAAATGGTGTTTTGTCAAAGGCCACTAAAAACAGAAATACTGAATAAACAACAATATTAGTTTGGTTTTTAAAAATTATATGGAGTGAACCACACAGTGTGATTTTCAATGAGGTTTTCTTACTTCCTTACTGAAGTTCCTGTTTAACTTTAGCTCTCTATATGAAGCTACAGCCAGGAGACACTGAAAACAGGGGAAACAGCCAGCCTGGCTCTGTCCATATGGAAACAATGCTCACTTATTAACACGGTATATCTTCTTTAATCTGTACAAAGTGTAAAAACAAGTTGTACTTTTAAGGGGGTTTAATGGGAGGACTACTTCTTGGCTGGGCGCAGTGACTTTCTGGAGGCTCCGCATCTTGCCTGGCTCCAGGTTACTGCACCCGGGCCAAAAAATAGTCCAGCACAAACCCCTAATGAAACCACAACTTGTCATTTACACAAACAAGGTAAAAGGTGTTAATAACTGAGCTTTGGAGGTGCTGGCAGGTTGATGTTGTTACCTCCTGACAGAGCCAGGGTAGGTGTTTTCCCCTGCTTCCAGTTTGTATGTTACACTAAGCTACACCTGCTAGTTGTATCTTCATAAATACCAGACAGACATGAGAGTGGTATCAGTCTTCTCATCTAACTCTTGACAAGAAAGCAAATAATAAGCAAATATTTTCCTAAATGTCGAACTATTCCTTTAAGGTATTACTATATATTTTGTAGTTGGTATGCTTAGCGTTGTGCCTCTCTTTTACAACCTGCAAGTAAGTGGAATTGCGGGTCATAAGCCAAACTTGTAACATCTGTTCTGGGGCTCCTGTGCTATAAGATGACTGTGTTCCTGAATAGTTGCCCCTTTTCTTGGCTCCTAGGCAACCTCCCCAACCTCCGTCCTGTGTTTGTTTTACACTTTCACTCACCCTTACAAACATTACACACATGACTGATCTGTGCCCTCTTAACACACCTCATGATTATGTTTGGTTAATGTGTATTCATTCTGTGTTTGGCGTGTCTGTCAGTTCAGAAGGAGCACATACTGTTTTATTTTGGATGCATCAAGTTAATGAGTGTCCAAAACAAACAGAGGACTGGGGGGACACTCCTCAATTTATGTCCTAAACAACTTACAGAGTGTCCCTTGCCTGCCCCTGGCATTTCAGCAACCTGTCCCATGAAGGAGGTTTAAGGATGTTATACCTGTGCTGGGAAATCATAGAAACCCCCTCAAATCCACTCTATCTAAGCCTGTGACAGTACAACAGACATTTCTAAACCTTTTTTTTTCCCCCTAAACTTTAATGAAAGCATTACGTTATTTTGTGTTTGGCAATTTGTCCCTTGAGTTTTGCCTATAGGGACAGCATTACCCAACACAGAACAACAGGAATCTGTTACCACTAACAACAAAGAAAACAGGAGTACGCCTAAATCATGGAGTTTGTAAATTGAATTGATAATAATGCGTGCAAGGCTCCTGTTAGCTCAGACACATAGACTCACACCCTCCTTTGTTCCCTGTCCTCCATTTGAACAATATGCTTTTTCCTATACCGCGAATGTTTCAGATAATAACATACATAAATAGTATATCCACAATAATGCAATCAAGGCCTTATCCAACAGCTTTTGTCACATGCAAGAGGGAGATTGTGATGTAATTCACCACGGAGATGCAATCTGTGCGCAATCAAAAGACATCAGCTATATAAGATACATGTGTGTTTACTGGTATCTATTCACATCATTTTCATTATCATGAAATCATGACAATCATTGTTCATTGTTCACTCAGACTACTTTGTAACCTTCTTTTCCTCCCCTCTCTGTCTCCTCCTCTTGTGTCTCAGCTGTTCTCTCCATTGTGGGAAACCTGCTGGTCATCATCATGGCGGTCAAGAGGTCGTCAAGGATGAAGCCGCCGGAGCTGCTGAGCGTGAACCTGGCAGTGACAGACCTGGGAGCAGTTGTTACCATGTACCCCCTGGCTGTGGCCTCTGCCTGGAGTCACCGCTGGCTCGGGGGAGATGTTACCTGCATATATTACGGCCTGGCAGGGTTCTTCTTTGGTGTCGCCAGCATCATGAACCTGACTATCTTGGCCATAGTGCGCTTCATTGTGTCCCTCAATCTGCAGTCTCCCAGTGAGTAATTCAGGGCTCGATAACATGTGATAAAAATACCATCTGGTACTTTAAGATTTATCATTTGGAGAACATAATCACAATGCACATTTTATGCAGCAACTTCTAACCCCTGTGAAATCTTATTTTCACATTTTCTATGCTCCAAGAGACAATGGCATCATTATTTAGGGGGTGACTCTTCCTGTGGAAAAGGGTGATTCTAGCAATAGTGGTGAAACCTTTTAGTGCTAAAACTGCTAAATTTAGTGATAAATTCTGCCTCACCAAACTTGATTACTGTTGGTAACACATTAAGTATAAGTTCAACAAGTTCAGACTACTTTTTAACCACTCTCCAGGGATTTTAATAGCTGCACTTCAAAAATAAAAAATAAAATGAATTTGCATGCAAGACAGCAACTGGCTGCTTCTACTTAATATTTCGAACATTAATATTTGAAATCATCTTTAAGTAGAAGATGCAGGACATGTCAACATTGGATTTTTATTTATTTTTATTAAACATTGTTTTTATTTTATTTTATCAAATTGTTTGAGAAGCCTGTCAAGGACCCGTGGTAGCCATCTGCATCTCCAAATTACTTATTTTTTTACCTAGTCATCACTTTTTTCTGTCTTATAATTCTGTTTGACATTTTGGGAAATACACATATTTTCTGTTTTGCAGAGAGTTAGACGAGAAGATTGATACCACTCTCATATCTGTCCAGTAAATGTACAGCTACGGCCAGCAGCCGGTTAGCTTAGCTTAGCATAAAGACTGGAAACAGGGGGAAACAGTTAGCTCGGCTCTGTCCAAAGGTGAGTTACTGCTTCCAACCAAGAAATAGTCCGGCACAATGGACAGACCTTTGGACAGAGCCAGGCTACCTGTTTCCTCTTGTCTTTATGTTTCTGTTTCAGCTATTGCCAGCCAGGCTCTGTCATTAACTTCCCGTCCTGACATTTGAAAATATGTCGCAACACTGTACTGGCAGCAAACCTTTTTCCTACTGACAAGCATGGTGGCAGATCTGTGCCTGAGGCAGGAGATAACAGCGTGGAAATGTTTAGGCTCTAGACTCTAGGTATCAGGTGGGTGTAGCCAAGTCAAACAGTCCCATCATACAGAAAAAAGGCCCACACACTGGCAAATTACTAGAAGTGCTTCTCAGATGCAAAAAATGTCAATTTAGTTCAGAGCCAAAAGGTGTGAAAGAAGTGAATGTGTCAGATATAAATCATTAGCACAACTTACAGACCATGTAACTTGGTAAAACAGCAATGACCAGTCAGGTGGAAGGTGGTAAGAGGTGTGTGGTTGAATGGCCCAAGGATGTCTGAATAAATATACAATATAAATATGTACAGAATACACATATACAGTATGCACCCACATACATATGTAGTACGTATCTGTATATACAGCACATATGTATACAAACCATCAGATGGGCTGGTTTACATAAACGTCCCGGGCTCACGTAATGAGAAGTATCTTACGTACACTAGATATAACTAGCATGCAAGAACTAAAATGGCAACACGGAGATCATAAGACAAGGATGAGGCTCACATCAGCAAGAGACAACTCGTCAGGAAAACCCTCTATCTGTAATGTCCTCATGTAAAAAAAAATCTCTTATGTCCGTATGAGCTTCAAGATACTGGTAAATACCAGCACACCTGTTTTGGAAAATAAAAATGCAATACGCAGAACTGATAGTAAGCCATCTGTTGCCCCCATTGTGTGCCATCCAACAGATTACTAAACCATATAAAGGAGGTGGTGTTAACCAGAGATTGCTGTAGATCAGAATGTAAATTGATTTTTTTATATTACACATGGAGGATCTAATAAGAAGTTGTTTCACATTTGTCTTTTTAATGTCTTGCTGTAATCTTCTCCATAAAGTCCTACTGTATGTTGGTGCTCCTCCCTCTGGGCTTGTTCATTTTTTCTCTTATGCTCTTCGTGTCAGCATTATTTTTCCTGCGTGCTAAATATACCCAGGCCACTTTTCCAAGCTCTTTTCCATCACGTGGGGCTGGGATGTTTCTGTAAGTCAGCCCATGTGATTGTCTGTGTCTGTTTTTGCACATACATAAGACAGGTGACAAATTAAAGTAAAAACCTGAATGCTTGACCTCTACAGTGAAGGGATCCGGTGGCTCTATTGTACTGTCGGGGGCATTTTGCTGGAATGGTTTGGGTCCACTTGTCCCCTTAGAGGGAAGGGTCACTGCAAATCAATACAAAGTTGTTCTGAGTGATGACCTTTATCCTATGATGAAACATTTCTATCCTGATGGGAGTGGTCTCTTCCAGGATGACAATGCTCCCATCCATAGGGCACGAGGGGTTACTGAATGGTTTGATGAGTATGAAAATGATGTGAATCATATGCTATGGCCTTCACAGTCACCTGATCTCAACCCAATTGAACACCTATGGGAGATTTTGGACCGACGTGTTAGACAGCGCTCTCCACCACCATCATCAAAACACCAAATGAGGGAATATCTTTTGGAAGAATGGTGTTCATCCCTCCAGTAGAGTTCAGAGACTTGTAGAATCAATGCCAAGGCGCACTGAAGCTGCTCTGGCGGCACGTGGTGGCCCAACACCTTACTAAGACATGTTATGTTGTTTTTTTCCTTTAATTTGTCACCCGTCTGTATGTGTATATGCAGATATGTACTTGTGTATGTTTGCGCATATGTGTGCATATATACAGTGCATACTGTTTGTATATTTAACCAGACACTATTATCTTTCTGATCATGCCCAACTAGTTGATGAGAGGACACCTGTCTGTAAGGTTACACAGTCTGTAAGTCGTGCTGACGATGGTCTTATGACCGAAATGTTCACTTTTTTCTTTGACACTTTGTCACCTTTTGAATATGAAATTTAATTGCCGTTTTCCTCGTATGTGCATATTATAACTCAGTGTGTCAGTGTGTTCTCAGCTTTCTATAGGCTTTATTAATATCCCAAAACTTAAAAAAATTCAAACTTAGCGCTCTAAAATGATAACGTTTTCTGTAGATGTCTGTAATGATTGAAATCATATTGTAAGGTGCAAACTGTACATTCTTTTCTGTCATTTATGGCACTAAAAACGCTATCGTTTTGCAATAACAAGCTCTGTTTAGGCCTGCAAACATTTTATTTGGCAATGTCTATATATGGTACATAAGAACTTAAGTTCCTCAGACTGGGTATGATTTGGCTTGTTTATATATTCGTCTAATCAGGTCTTACATCAGCGATATGTGTGAATCATAAATATATCTTTTGCACAACATGTAAGCTGCTTCACATAAGTGCCTTAATAAAGGACCACCTGTCTATAAGGCGCAGTACAGAGTGCTTTAAAAACGAAAGAAACAAGAAGACAACCAACTTTTCGTTTTCTCTCTGCAGAGGAGAAAATCAGCTGGATGACAGTGAAGGTGCTGTGCTTGTGGATCTGGCTGTATGCTCTGATCTGGGCACTGTTCCCCATTCTGGGCTGGGGACGGTACGGCCCGGAGCCCTTTGGCCTGTCCTGCTCTCTTGCCTGGGGACAAATGAAACATGAGGGCTTCTCATTCGTCATCTCCATGTTCTCCTTCAACCTCATGATACCTACTGTCATCATCATCTGCTGCTACTTTGGCATCACCATCAACCTCTTTTTCACCTACAAAAAGTCGATGAGCAACAGCAACCGAGTCCCCAATATTGTCAAGCTCCATCGAAGGCTGTTAATAGTAAGTGACTCTTTCTGATGAGAAAGCTCTATTATTGGGGGTTTGGGGACACTCACTTTGGGATGCCTTAAGACATTTCAACACCAGTTTGTCCTTGGGGGCTTAAACACTGGATTGAATGGTTCTTGATTATGTGGACAGTGGTCTATTATTTAAGGCTGATTATATGCGCATTGTGAAACAGCATCTTGCTCAGTATTGAAAATGCAAACACACCCAGTAGCTGGTTATGTAAATAATACGCTAATAATCACCTGTTACTGTCAGTGTGGGTTTACAGTATAGAGCATCTTTTTTGTTGGACGTACCCCTACAGTCCTTAACTTAGGGCCCTTAATTTTATTAATGTTTTTATACTATTGAACTTTATACAACTACCACTTGGAAAGAGCTGTTTAGCCAACTATTTCAACCATTACTTTTGGCTAACTATTTCAATTAGTTTATTCTTTACTTTTAGCTATATAACCATTTATCCATTCTAGTTGGATTTTTACTGACTCTATCCTCCTGTTCTATTACAGATCGCTGTGCTGATCAGCGTAGGCTTCATAGGCTGCTGGGCGCCCTATGGCATGGTAAGCCTGTGGTCTATTTTCCGTGACAGTAGCACCATCCCACCTGAAGTCAGCCTCCTGCCGTGCATGTTTGCAAAGAGCTCCACCATCTACAATCCTATGATCTACTACATCTTCAGCCAGAGCTTCAAAAGGGAGGTAAAGCAGTTGCGCTGGTTGTGCCTAGGCTCTAATCCATGCCACGTCTCCAACACCATCAATGACAACAGCGTTTATATGGTTAGCGTTGACATGAAGCCCAAAATAGCACGGTCTACTTTGCAGGAGATCACGGAGTCAAAGACAGTGAGCTTGGGTTGAAAGACTTTTTTTGGGATATGCTTGAGAAGAAAGACTTTACTCTTCAACAAAGACTTTTGTGCTGTTAACTGTGGAAAATTAGTGGTCTAATGTGTTATCTCACAAACATTATCAGGATAGAAAACCCCTGTTTTTTTATTTTTTCCAGTACAACTACACAAGATTATAACATAACAAGCAGGGTAATACTGGCCTCTTTTGTGTGTGGCCAGGATGAATGAAGAGGGCGTGTTTGCACGATATGTTAAATGCTGTGAAAGTCCTGCCATCTAAGCTATAGATTAGATCTGTGCTTACAGGTGGCTAATCCCCCCACCCCAAACCATTGTAGCCGAGAAATAGAGGCCTACTCACTGCTGGGTAGCAAGATGTGAAAGAAACGAAAGTGACAAGTGGCAGCCACACAGCATCATGCATTTGAACACATTACAAACCAAAGGCTGTACAGCATAATATTACAAAAACGTTACTTTGAGCACAGAAAAACACGAAAAGGTGTGTACTTTAATGCTTCAGGTTCAATCTGTGATAGATACTTGTTTGTTTGAATAATTACTGTTTGATAATTTTGTGACACCAAATCAGCATTTTCCAGAAAAAGAAATCACTGACAGTTTCAGTTGAGGAACAAGTCAAATTACTGTGTTCAGTGTTTTAATTTAAGTGATTTGAAAGATCATGTTTCATAAGTCTGCCTCTAAAAATGTTTACATAATTAACAAATATTGTCCATGTTTACCCTGTCTAATGGATCTATGTTTGGCTTCATTTTTAGCATGAGGAATGTGACCAGATTTATATTTAACGGATAAAACTGTCATTATTATATCTTTTTATTATCAACAAATCTGCACCAAAACCAAAAATAGAATTTAATCTACTAACAAGTATTGTTGTGTACAGCCACTAGACTGGCTGTGTTCATTGTGGTGAAGGAGTATGTTTTTGAATAGTCTGATATTTTGGGAAATACATTTATTCAGTGTCTTGCTGACAGTTAGAAGAGAATATCGACACCACTTTCACATTTGCGTACGGTAAATATGAAGCTATAGCCCAGAGCCTGTTAGCTTAGGCTAGAATAAAGACTGTAAACAGGGGGAAACAGCTAGCCCGGCTCTGTGCAAAGGTAACGAAATCTGTCACAATGTGACGTTTTTACACTTTTTTTTTTTTTTTTTTTAACAAGTTTTTGTATGAATTAAAGAAATGAGATATATTGTGTTAATTACTGAGCTTAAGAGGTGCTGGTAGGTATAGGTCTTTGGATGGAGACAGGCTAGCTGTTTCTCCCTGTTTCCAGGCTTTGTGCTAAGCTAAGCTAAGTGGCTGCTGGCGGTAGCTTGATTTGAAATAGACAGACACGAGAGGGGTATCAATCTTCTCATTTAACTCTCGACAAGAAAGCAAATTAGCATATTTCCCAAAATGTCCGCCTTCTCATTGTGACCTTGGAAACAGCTGTTGACAAAACAGTCTCAACTCAAGGTCCACTAACTCACTTGTTCTGGAGCTCGCGACCGTATCGCACAGTCTCATTAGAAGAAACTTTAAAGTCAACGTGGATAAAAACTCCTATAGGTGCTCAGAATCAATCAAGTTTGAACATCTGCAGTTCCATGGCAACTGGACAAACTCAGTCTGCTCAGTCAAACGAGTAAGTGGACCTTGAGATGGAATTGTTTTGCCAACAACGATGGAGATCTAAGGCACAAAGAAATAGGCTACCACAGGCTTTGACTACACAGTCAGTACTTGTTAGTATGATACAGTTATTGCTGTTTCTGTCTTTGTGAACACTCAGAACTATGAAAATAAAAGCTCTTTTAGATATGAGTATCAGTGTGAAGCCAATTTTCATGTCATCGGGGTATTAACGAAAGAAAGCATTGTTCAAATTTCACTGGAAATTCCCCTTGATGTTCTGTTGCCTGTAGTCACTGTTACAGTACAGCAGTATGTTATTGTATATAATAAGCCTCTGTGATGATAATCAGTTCATGTCACTTCACACACTTCTGCTTAACAGAGAACTGTTCTTTTCCTGCTTTACTCAGGGATTATTTTTTCTCACATATTCACCTGCAAGCTACAACAGCAGCTGCAGTACTTGTAGCAATTCCCATTTCAAACATTGAAAGCTCAGCTGAGTGGCAAACTTAGTTTTTGGATTTTTCTGTATCGTGATTTTTTTATTTTTTTTTTTTGCACCTTGTAACTACTCTTGACGGTGTTGAATTATTTTTAAAATTGTGAATGTAGAGCTATGAACCTTGAGCACATCTGTGTGCACAATTCATCAATCATGTTTGAGAATAAACACTGACTGAATACAATAAACTGGTGGGCAATTAATACACCATGATAGTATCACTCAGTCACACTTCTAACCTCCATTATGAAAAGAAAATAAGAGCAACAGTCTGCCATGGCTGTGAATAATAAGGACACAGTGATTCTCATCCTGAATTCACTTCCATGCAGTCACCTTTAGAGTAAGTGAGGGAGCTTCTTTAATTCTGACATTTAAGTCTATGTTTTCTTAATCTCAGTTTCAAGACAGCCAGAACTGGGGGCGTTGACAATGTCAGTGAGTGTATACTGTAAATCCATTTAAAAGGCTCTCTAATATCAGCGTATAAATTTGCATATATTCCATATGCTAAAATTTCCATACCGTTAGCATGCAGTGTGAATCTTAATACCTAACAACACCACGGCCGTTGCCTACCTGGATAGACAGGGTGATGAGGGGTCACCTGGCCATCACGGGAAGGCAGTGTAGACCGGTATGCGGGCTAACTGGTATCTTTCCTCCCTGATTCCTAGCCTCGACCCTCAACACAGGAGCTGACTTGGTGTCCAGAGGGGTATGGCTCTTTTAAGTATGTACATGTAATACGTGTATTGGCATACAGCAGCACAGCTAGAGCGAGACTGAAAGCTGGCATCCAGGAGGCAAAGCGGAGACATCAGGACAGACTGGAGAGAAACCTCAACACCAATAACACCATAGACATGTGGAAAGCAACCCAGACCATCACAGGCTACAAAAGCAGCAGCGCCCCCATCATGTGTGCGGCCATGTTGCCAGATGAGCTTAATATATTTTATGCTCACTCTGATCTCCTCAACAAAGAGTCAGCTGTTAAGTCTACTCCATCTCCAGATGACCGACCACTGTCAGTTTCCACAGCGGATGTGAGAAGAACCCTGCTGAGAGTGAATATGAGTAAAGGTGCAGGGCCTGATAACATCACTGGCCGTGTACTAAGAACATGTGCCAATCAGCTAGTTGATGTCATTACTGACATTTTTAACATCTCACTGTCCCAGGAGACTGTTCCCACCTGTGTTAGGACAGCCACCATCATCCCTGCACCTAAAAAGTCTGCAGTGTCTAGTCTAAAGGACTACCGCCTTGTGGCCCTCACCCCCATTCTGATGAAGTGCTTTGAGAAACTGGTTCTTCAGCACATCAAGGACAACATCCCAGCCTGGACAACACCTACATCAGAATGTTGTTTGTTGATTTCAGTTCAGCATTCAACACAATCTCACCCATGAAACTGATTAGCAAAATTAGCACTCTGGGATTAAGTACCACACTCTGCAACTGGATATTGGGCTTCTTCAATAACAGACCACAGACAGTTCAGATTGGTGGTCACACCTCTTCCGCTCTAGTGCTCAACACTGGAACCCCTCAGGGCTGTGTGCTCTGCCCCCACCTGTTCATGCTGTTACGGACAACACTACCATCATCGGCCGGATTTCAAACAACGAGGAGAATTCATATCAGGAGTAAATCAACAGTCTTGCAGAGGACAATCTACTGCTCAACGTCAACAAAACCAAGGAGCTAATCATTGGTTTTAGGAAAAAGGAGACGAAGACACACACCCCCGTCTACATCAGTGGAGCTGAGGTGGAGTAGGTGAACAGTTTTAGGTTCCTGGGAATCGGCATCACAGAGAATCTGTTATGGGCATCACACACCTCCGCCCTGATAAAGAATCTCAGAAATGGCTGTATTTCTTGAGGAAACTTAATAAGGTAAAATTCCTGTGCCAAGAAAAAAATTTGACCTGATGATGGCACTCAATGAAGAGTTAAAAGGGAACTTTACACATCGAGGTCTGTTTATAGGTCTTGGGAATACTGCTGCATATGTAATAAAAGTTGTACAAAGCCTTTTGTGACTTCAGAGGGAGCTGTGCGAAGTCTGATAAAGTGCCTGGCATTGCATGGAATAAAAAAGACAGTATCTCTGGTACTGCTGCAGCGATCTTGATACTTTTTTTTAAAAATTGTGAGTCCAACAATGTTGCCATGAATGTCCAAATTTCAGGACAATCCATCAAATAGTTTTGATATTTAAGTCTGAACCAATGTGGTGAACTGACAGACCAACGTCACAATCCCATAGCACCAGAAGAGCTGCAGAACTTGAGATTATAGTATAAATATGGAATTAAATATAGTAAATTGGAGGTGCTGCACTGCGAGCGGAGGACAGATTCTGTGAAAGTAACATAATGTCCTTCTAATGTACAAGCCATTCATAACCAGCTGGACTCTGAAATTACTGTACCCACACAGAATCTCCAGAGAATAATTGCTGCGTGTCTCTAATGCTCAACCTCCATCAGGTCAATTACCACAATTTTGTCAATGTCAAAATGGTGTCAAACTATCCTCCCAATTTTCATAAACTTCCACCAGTTAGGTTTGAGATATTACCATTCAATTAACAAAGTTGACCTGTACCTTACCAGGCTTTAAAAAAAGATTGAATTTGCCCACTTACTTACGCGAGTCACATTTCCAAAGTTCACATACTTTATTTAGACCAAAGAGTGCTAAAGCTGATTCTGAATCACAAGTAGAAAAATACTATTTCCAACTGTTTCATAAATGGCAATCACTGTCCCGTGTTTTTATCTTTGAATAGAAGATGGTTAAATTAAACATGATGCACAGAGGCAAGAGATCAAGACAACAGAAGGCCACTTTCAAGATGGTAATATCCATGAACATAAAAGGCAGGGGTAATGGTTCATTAGAAGTTTGTTTTGATGTGAATTTCGCCCTATCCATCGCCACAGCATCGGCACTAATCACAATCTGCTAGGTAATTAAAAATTACACACAGATAAACAATCACAATAAAAGCATTACATTCCAAGTAGGTTTATAGTGCTGTGCTGTAATGTTTTCTCTGCTCTGCTCATCTCAAGAAAATGTTTCTATCACATGGTACCGTATTATGTTTGTTTACCATATTCTAATTTGATTAAATGTAGTGTATTGGTTTGTTTGTTAAGTATGGTTGAAAGTCTTAATGTAGTCTAATTTCCGACTGAACTCTATAGTATTGACCAAGAGTCAGAGTTCCCACTCATATTCTGGAATTTCTAGGATATTTACAGGATATTAATAACCCTGTAACCACTGCAATTCACACATATGGCCATAAATTAATTACTTAAAAGGGTGAAGTAATTAATTCAATCACCAGTTATCCAACTGAAGAGGTTATGAGTGACAGAATTTCTTTAGATTTTGAGTGATACCGTCACTGAACAAAACTAAACACTATGTTTGTGATGTTAACTTTTTTTTTGTCTTTGGGAGGTTACAGGCCTGAAACTGGCACACTGTGAGGATACTATTAGTAATTAAAATCAAATCTGATATACAGAGAATGCAATGTTAATACAACCATGACACCCCAACAAGTTTTTAATCATTCTGACAGCTGTGTCATCACGGTGGGGAATGACATTTTTGTTTGTTTACAATCTTATTGCAACAAGTCAAACATATACTGTACAGAGAGCTCCCACTTGCGACTTTGTTGTGGATTCAGCATGAATAGACAGTTCTTAAAGGTGAAGAGTTCACATGGCCTGACGGATGTTTTCCAGGCTCTTCTCAATGTTGTCAATAACCTCCACTGCAGCTTGTGGGATCCTGGTTCCTGGGCCGAAGATGGCGCACACACCGCTCTGGTACAAGAACTCATAGTCCTGCATACACACAGAGGTGGAACACAGTTTATATGGACTGCAGTTAATGAGGAATTCAGCTTTATTCATATAGAGAAAGAAGGACGTGCTCAGTCCTCATGTGATTATGCTATTAGTTATGCTATAGCTTATTCAACTAGAAGTATCCCCAAAAGGAAAGTGATGAAATGCGTTTTGCAGACAAACACTACGATTGAGAGGAACAGGATGACAGGAAATGCAATCATAGAAATCCTACAGTGTGGTAATGATAATTAAATAAATCACGGGAATCCTCATCATGACAAATTGGTTCTTTGTCCACATGACGGCAGGATGACATTTAATGTGCTCAGCTGTGTACTTTTTTCAATGCCAGTAGCCATGCTGGAGGTTGCACAGGCTAAGGTTGCCTGGGACGACTGTAAGGGAATTGATTTCTGTCTCTGTAGACCAACAGATTATTCAACAATTTGCTGTTCAGTACCCACTGCCTCCCCAGTGAGGATAAGTAAACACTAAATACTGCTAAATATCAGGTACACTAACATATGAGCGTTTTAGCTTGTGTTTTCCACCTCAGTCATTTTCAGTCAACCCCTACCTAATATTGCTTTCATGAACCATGAAATCAAGAAAGATGGATGTCTACTAAATGTCATAAAACAACAACAGGACGAAAAATTCTCAAGGTTATAAATTGATAATCTTTAAAGTCAAAGGTTACCTGTGGTGGGATGACGCCTCCACAGATGACCAGGATATCTGGCCTGTTGAGCTTCCGCAGTTCCTTGATGAGCTCTGGGACGAGGGTCTTGTGTCCTGCGGCAAGCGTGCTGACCCCGACACAGTGTACGTCTGCATCGACCGCCTGCTGGGCAACCTCAAGGGGAGTCTGTTCACCCAAAGGTCAGACATGGAAAAAAAAAAAGAACACAACTCAAAGTGAGGTGTACAAAATATGAGAAAGTTTTTAAAAAAAAATATAATGCGGTGCAACACCATCACCTCAACGTACAGCCAAACATCTGAACTGAAAGTCTAAAAGCCTTTGTAATTGTTCATTTTATCTAACTTTTATCCAACCCTCTTTGCATTATTCAACTACTCCATTTAAAAACAATCATGATATTAATTATCAGTAAGCTTCTGTATTCAATTCTACTTAATGAATACTGTATATAACACAAATGATATAGTCATAGATCTGGCTCATGAAGCAGGTTCAGAACAAATCACCTATTTAATTACTTGCAGGCTTCAGTATATTTGATCACTTGCAGCTTCTTTGCATAGAAAGTAAACTCTGACATTTTAGATTTATCAAAACTGCATTTGAAACGTAATTTATCATGCAAAATACAGTTCCCAAGGCCTCTGTTTTGTGAGCGCTGTGCTCAAAATGACAGCAGTTGAACAGAACACTTGCTATTTCATTATATATTTCAGTATTTATCTACTCAGCGCCAGAGGCAGCACTTAACACTAGGCCATATGATCAGAGGGTGAGAAATTATGCCAACAAATTGTGACAACTGGTGCTGTGAGGCACACCATCTCAGTATATCTTTAGAGGATCTTTTCTCTTTTTATTATATACCACAGAAAAAAACAGTTACATACTGAACAACTTCAAGTCAGGGACACACATTGCATTGATCCACAGATCCACCCATAAGATATCCAGCATCGGAAACCTGAGCTCATCTGGCAAATATTTTAATTTGTCATGGCAGGAAAAGCACAGGTGTGACTAATAAGATTAACGAGCATGCACAATAACAGGACCCTGGTACTGACGCACCTGAATGGAATGCAGCTATAATTAATTAAGGTTATTATTTACACCTGTGCCTGACAAGAC
Organism: Oplegnathus fasciatus; assembly: GCA_003416845.1. Taxonomy (NCBI): domain Eukaryota; kingdom Metazoa; phylum Chordata; class Actinopteri; order Centrarchiformes; family Oplegnathidae; genus Oplegnathus; species Oplegnathus fasciatus. The sequence goes on along the minus strand of NTHP01000119.1, from coordinate 752,499 downwards.
TAAATGTCAGTTTTTGGCTATATTGCACTACCAGGTAGAGAGGTATATTCTGCAGTTTTTTAACTCCAAATGTTACGGCATTTTCAAATAAATTCAAAACTCCCATTATAAATGCGATAAAATTAGAAAATAGAAATAAGGGAGTTTTCTCACTCTTATTATGCGCCTGCAGCAGTCAACATACTGAACAGTTTATTTGCGCTACAACTGTGTTTTTACCATGTATGGGTTTAAGTATTTGTACTTTCCAGGGCACCCAGCTTCAAGCAACCGAGGGTTTGCCAATCCGTATATTCTTAAATACAAAAAGGTGTTTGGTAGAACACTGTAAGAAGAAGAAGAAGTGCAAAACTTTGACGTTTTAGTCTTACAAGACTTAGAATATCACTGACTCCCTAAGTAGCTTTAAACAATTTAGGTTCCACCACCAAAAGGCTACATCTACTGTAGGTCAATCTCAATAAACTAAAACTAAATTTTCAATTCATTTACCTTTCCTTACCTTTTATGCTATATATACACTATATTTTAAAATTTTAGGGTATTTACAATTATTTCTCAAGAATGGACCTAAACTGCTTCAATGCATGTTATAAGGTATATTTCACTCGCAGTTTATGTGAATACCTCTAGCTTAAAAGGTAAATTCTGGGTAGAGTTACTACTTCTGACATGAAACCTGTGTCTTGCATGTATCTTTAAATTGGCTGAGGTGGTGTAGGCAGCAGATATGTAGCTCCAGTCTACTGACACGGACCTGAAACAGTGGTCCAATATCCACATCAAAGCCCAGGTCAGCAAACCCTGTGGCGATGACTTTGGCACCCCTGTCGTGACCATCCTGCCCCATCTTTGCCACCAGCAGTCGGGGGTTCCTGCCCTCATGGTTCTTAAAATCTGCAACTCTGAGATTAAAAAAA
>NTHP01000119.1:724490-740290 GCA_003416845.1 Oplegnathus fasciatus | reverse complement strand
GGATATTTTGGCTTCACTTTTGTACAGTGGGAGGAAGTGGAAACACGTCGTCCATCTTTATTTACAGTCTATGGTTACTACCATCATGAATGTTGGAAGTAATATTGCAGACCTTTGTGATGTGTTTTTTGTGTGTATGGTGATGTGTGTATTAGGGACATTCATATTCAATAATATTTAAAAATACATTATCTGGCCACATCTTAGAACTACAAATATGTAAATCAAAAGTGGTCTCCTCTGCACTTAGTTATATCTTAATATTTTGTACCTTGGGGCAAACTCATCAATAGTTAATCCTGCTGTCAGACCAGTGCGGCAGTACTCCAGGCCGTTAGCGATTGTGTAGGCTACTTCCAGGATGGCATCAGCTCCAGCTTCCTGAAGATGGTAGCCACTGATGGATATGGAGTTGAACTTGGGCATGTGCTGGTAACATGGATAAAAATCAGTGAATCCCAGCATTAACATCATAATACAACGTAAGCACCACACAAGCAGATTACTTAAGCACTTAAAAAACACTTAAGTGGTCCATACCTTGGAGGTATATGCGAAGATGTCTGCAATGGCGTGCATGGAAGGTTCAGGGGGGAAAATATAGGTGTTGCGTACCATAAACTCCTTCAAAATATCATTCTGAATCGTGCCGGTTAGTTTGGCTTTAGGCACGCCCTGCTCCTCTCCAGTCACAATAAACATCGCCAATACAGGGATAACTGCTCCATTCATTGTCATTGAAACAGACATCTTCTCCAGTGGGATTCCATCGAAGAGCATCTTCATATCTTCAACCGTGTCTATGGCAACCCCAGCCATGCCGACATCTCCGTGGACTCGGGGGTTGTCTGAGTCATAACCACGGTGCGTTGGGAGGTCAAAAGCCACGGAGAGACCCTGCTGTCCAGCTGAAATGAAAGAGCGAAACAGAACAGTGGATTAGAGCTTATGAGAAAATAGTAGGGGTGTGAATCTCCAGGCACCTCATGATTCGATTCCGATTCAGAAGGCTACGATGCTATTATTTATACGATTATCGATGCATCTTGATGCATCAGAATTTTTGAGTTCTATATATGATTTATTTTTTCTCACTGTGTGACTACTTGTAACTTTTAAAACATAGCATAATTGTAATGATCCATAATTAAAATAAACAAATGAATTTACTTGCATTATCTTTTATTAATATAATAGTAGTAACAAATGAAAGATGTGTCAATTGCATTGCAAAGAACCAACAAGAAAAGAAACAGAAGTGTGCCTGTAGTAGCATCCTTGTAGTAAATTACCACAGACTTCAGCATGCTCCGAATCACTTGATAACATAAACGTGTGCAGAAACAAGTTTTACGAAAAGGCACCCAGTTTGATTGAAGCAAGGATAACAAGGATAAGCCTGTTCAGATATGTGGATGACACATGGGTTAAAATCAAAACCCAAGAGGTGCAGGCTTTTACTGAGCACATCAACTCAGTGGACAGAAACATCAAGTTCACCAGAGAAGATGTTAAGGACAAGAGTTTGCCCTTCTTAGATTGTGACGTCCATATGAAAAAGGACAGGAGCCTCCACATTGGGGTATACAGGAAACCCACACACACAGACCAGTACCTCCTTTTTGACTCACACCACCCCCTGGAACACAAACTGGGTGTTATCAGAACCCTACAACACAGAGCTGATAATGTACCCACAAGCTTGCAGGCCCAAGGGGAAGAGCACAAGCACCTGAGGGGTGCCCTCAAAACTTGTGGTTATCCCAGTTGGACCTTTGTGAAAACTGCAGCGGGTTCCAGAAAGAATACCAACAAAGTGGTTGAGGAACAAAAACAAGACAAACGAAATAACATAGTCATCCCGTATGTGTCTGGGGTATCCGAAAAACTCAGGAGGATCTTTAACAAACACCGTATCCCTGTGTATTTCAAACCCAGCAACACACTCAGACAGAGACTGGTACATCCCAAGGACAGAACACCACACACTCACAAAAGCAACCTGGTGTATGCAGTCCAATGCAACGAGGAATGCAAGGACCTCTACATTGGTGAAACCAAACAACCGCTACATAAACGCATGGCCCAACACAGGAGGGCTGACTCCTCAGGCCTAGACTCTGCTGTCTATTTACATCTCAAGGAGAAAGCCCACTCTTTTGAGGACAGCAATGTTCACATCTTGGACAGAGAGGATAGATGGTTTGAAAGAGGAGTAAAGGAAGCCATCTATACCAAAATAGAAAAACCATCTCTAAACAGAGGAGGAGGTCTGCGACATCACCTATCTCCAATTTACAATGATGCCCTTTCATCTCTTCCCAGGAGATTCAACAACTTAACCTCTAAGAACAACAGCCGTTCACAAATGGCCTCAGGTGACTCCAACGACTGTCGTTACAACACAATAGAGCACTAACGAAGTCGAAACCATCGTTTCACCATCCCCAACGACCGTCACTCTAACGACTGTCGTTGGCAAATGGAACACCAACGACCCAATGACATCATTGGCCTTGTGACCGCCTCCTAAGAGGTTAAATACCCAGATCTCCACACCAGCTAGTTGGACCAGTCTAGCCTGGTCAAACAAGCACGAACTGATGAAGCCTCTTGGATGAGAGGTGAAACATCTTCACAGACAAAACCAAAAATCCAGTTGCGTTCGATTCAATTTCCTTGAGATAACAAGGATAACGTTACGCTTCTAAAGCAACAGAAATACCAGGAGAGCGAACTCCAACTCATGGTACATTGTGAAGTAGCGTTAGCGTCCTTTTTCAGACTCTAATAAAGACAAAGCTAAAGTAAATGGTTAAAACGATATTCAGTTAGCAAGGTAAGAAGTTAGACTTCACTTTTACACTGTTAAAGTAACTGAAAAAATGACACGATCATTTATATCAGTAGTTGAAGGGACATTTTAATAGAATGGATGCAATGGTTTGCAATTAGCCATGCTATTATTTACTTCTGCTTTCCAAAAACCGGAAACCGGCTAAGCCTGGCCGAGCATACTGCAAAATGAATCGATTTAGGCGGTTCCGAATACATCCGTAGCCTACCTTAGAACGTAAAAAGGACACACATGTTTTACGTCCGTTACGTTTCACCATCCAATTGGTTCAGCCGTAAGGAACGTACTACGTACAGCCTGGTCTTACAAAATTGTTACAGGCGATCATAACATCGAGAATTGAGTTTTAAATTTCCGATTATTACGTTTTCTGCATCGAGACATAATCAGAGAGAGAATCGCGATGCATCTAATAATGGACTTTTTTCCACACCTCTAGAAAATAGAGATACAAAAAGTGAAGGGAAGCACAGAGAGAACTAAAAAAGGCATTACTGAAAACATCAACAGATAGGAAAGAAATGTCACACCCATGAGAGTGATGGGTCAGTGCTTTACAGAGGCAGGCAACAGGCAGCTTCCAGCCCCTGGCTAATGACTAGAAAACAGCCTGTAGGCACCGACAACATCAAGGATTCAACTTGAAATCCTAAGTCCACCAATTACTCTGTCTATGTTCACAGCTACTAAAACTGAACTGTTGTGTGTCCCTCTGACGCACCACTGAATGGTGGTAGGCAGCGAAAGTTAACCTTTTTAACCTTTATTATTTATTTTTTCTTTATTTTACCTTGTTGATTATTGGAGGATGCCAAAATATAATTACTCCTTATGACATCAGCAAAGTAACCCTGCTCCAGACGCCTGAATTGGTGCTCATCTCTCAAAACAAAATCTGGCATTTCAGTCCGATTATCAGGCGATAAACACAGGGCATTTTCATTAAGATTAAATGACTGTAGATTCGAATAACAAGTATTTGTGGCTGGCTCTTGCAAGCTTTGGTGACCTTCTAAAAAGGTCAGAACTCCTCGTGCAGTTTCCGCACATGCTCATATCTGCATGACACACATATGACCCTACAATGCCACAGTATTTTTAGTCTTTCCACTTTCTTTACTGTAGTTTTAATAATTATTCTGTCTAATTCAAAGTGTAGCCTCTAGTATAATAATGCACTTCAGAGAAAATTTGGCTTAAGTGTGGAGTGTAGTATAGTCTCTCTCACATTTGCACTCGTACAGAGTCAGCCAAAAAACAGTGAGGGGTTCAGATGTGTCACGGGAACATGATGTCCAAATTTGTGTGTTGAACAATACACTTTAAGGATGGGTTTACACTTACAGTAGGTTAGAATCTACAGTGTTTTCAGCTAAAAATTAAAACGTACACAACAACAAAATCTACCTTTTATGTTATCTTTGTAGAACTTGTTGCTCTCCTCCACAGTGCTAAAGCCAGCATACTGTCTGATAGTCCAAGGTCTATGGGTGTACATGGTGGGATAGGGCCCCCTAGTGTAGGGAAACACTCCTGGCAATTCATCTGCCCTGCCGGCTGAGTCTGCATTTGTGTACATGGGCTTGATGTTGATTCCCTCAGGCGTGCGCCATATCAGATCTTCCGGGTTCTTCCCCTTCAGCTGTTTCTTGGCCAGATTGGCCCATTCAGGATGCAGCTCAACCTGGTCCTGACATGGTATGGAAGTGTGGATCAGAGAGCGGTGCGTGTGCGCTGAGGAGACAGAAGCTCTAACCAGGTGCCGGGCAGCCATCGCTGCACATGCCCTCTGTGCAGTCAGCATGCTTACTGTTTGACTCAATCAGACGCACATGGATCACCTGAGGTAGACAATGAGGAAGAGATATGAAGTGGTGAAAACACTTGTGATGGTTGCATGTTAGGAGTTAGTGATCCCAGCACACATAGACTGAACACTAATGAATCCCATTTCATTTACTATAGATAACCCTTTAAATGGCATGTTAAAGGTGTAGTCTGCAATTCTAATCCAATACACTTTTTGTCAAATTCAGCAAACATCTCCTCACGGTCCGCTAGCTGTTGGTTCTGTGTGTGCACTGAAAAAATCTGGTGTTCATACACAGCCCTGGGTCTGTAAATGGGAAACAAACAGAGCTCCTGCTCCTGCACAGGACAACAGTAAGTTTGACCGCAGGATCATTTGTGTTTATTGTGAATATTCACCTCTCCATCTGTCTCCAGTGAGTGGCTGTTTCATAATTAGTGTCTCAAAATCACTGAATATTCACTGTATCTAGCAAGTCACATGTCGGCTGAATTAATCTGGCTTACTACAGTGGTATGATCCCAAAACAAAGATTTTGCTGTGATTTAATTGCAATAAACTGATCAAAAGGATGCCGAAATAATTACATCATGATGCCGACTTGTAAAAAGTCTGAAGTCAAGCTTTGTCATATCTGTCTCCAAGACCAAAAGCAAACAACTTTTAAAATGCTTGTTTTCTGAATGAAGTTCGGATCGAGCAGGGCTCTCCAGAATCGTGGACTCCACCTTTAACATGAGGCCAACCAGTAACATTACACACACTGACACTGTTATGCAGCTATAGGCTGACACTGCATCTCAGTACTGCTCCATCAGTCATATTGAAAATAATTAGCACAGTTTTGAGCATGTTTAACCAGCAAATAGCATGCAATATTGACACTTGACAGATGACATCGCATTTAACAGCGAAAACGATAACATTAGCTAGTTTAGCATTGTGGTGGGTCGGCTACCTGAACTAGCCAGATATCATCTTTTCCAAAATTATAAAAGGCGCAGGATGATTAAATCCACATGGACGACTGGAAACGTTTTCAAAGAATAGTAAAAAGGCACAACTTGAAAGTTAATGTTGACAAAACGTTAAATAAGCTACAGTCGAGCTGCTGAGCACTGCTAGCTAACCGTGGATGTCAAATAGCTTGAAGCATTAGCATTCAAACGGACGTCCGCTAACATGAGACATTTTGTGGACAGGCAACTATATTTTACAGCACATATTTTTACATATTTTAATATAATTTTCTGACCTTGTCGTCTGTTGTGCTCTTTCAGGTGGACGAAAGGCGTGTGTTCGTCTGTCCAATGAAGTTTCATAACAGTAGGAGTCATCCAATCGCGTGCTACCGTAAATGGATGAACTTTGACCTAAGACACAGGAAGTAGATATTAACTTCAAGAGTGTTGAATTTGGTAGAGATAAGCTATACCAGCCATTGTTAGTACAGTCCAATTATTACTCCAATTATGTTATTTAATATTACATAATGTTATTGGAGTTTATTCATTCCATTTACTTTGCAGGAATGATACTATTAGTCACTGTATATACTTCAGTTTCTATTATTAGTACTATGAATAATTCAGACTCATATAGTTTACTATGCTGGTGTGCATTTTTATTAAATGTGCCATTAGGAGGCGATGTTGCTGCAGAAGCCCCTGTCAAACATGCTGCCTCTTTCTATCATGACTTAATCACTCATTCACAAATCATGCATAGGACACAGATTTCTCAACACAGTACATGCCATTTTTATTCAAGAGTTGGTCGATAAACTGTCATAGTAGCAATGGCTCTTACAGAGTTCTGTACAGTATTTGATTGGGTTAGATTGGATAGGGTACACTTGCAGTAAATGTTTATGAGGGATATAAAATATTCTAAACATAGCAACATCATTCAGAGCATTCAGCAGGACAAACCTTTATCAAAGTGGCAATGCAGACAGTGGTATATAATGCCCAGTTAAGATACAGAGCAGGAGTTATGTACTTTCAACATATGTACCCATCCTCTGCTGTTGAAACTGTAAGGCAGTATATGTTTTGATTGCAATGTAGTACGGCTTTTCATCAGATGACTGATTTCCTCATGGTTCAATAAAATGTACAACTTTAAATGAAATTAAACAAAATAGCATCTCTGACTAACAAACGGAAACCAAACTGTGGTGTGTGTGTGTGTGTGTGTGTGTGTGTGAAAAAGTCTTGCATGGTGTGAACATTTTCGTACAGTATCTATTAACAAGATGGCAACAAAGCAGCAGTAGATACGTTTAAATATTGAACTAAAGAAGACGGTTGAAATCAAAGATGAAGAGTGGGTGGATGGTGGGAGGCAGCAGCCGATTATGGTCTCCCTGTGGAAACAGGTTGTGGCGAACGCAGCCTCATTATCCGTCAGCCTTCGTACTTAACCCCAGGCATCACTCCAGCTTGAGCAGTTCCACATCGAATATAAGCGTGGCGTTCGGGGGGATGACCCCGGGGTGGCCTGTCGCTCCATAAGCCATATCTGGTGTGCAGGTGATTTTTGCCCTCTGGCCCAGGCTCATCTGAAGCACAAGAGAAAAGGAAAAAACAACTGAGTGTGCTGCTGATGCTCTTTTTTATGCAGCTTTAAAGCCCTACACGCCAACAGGCTCTTTCACTGTAGACATTTTGACTGGTAGAAGAAAGGCAGAGGTGTTACTCACAACATGAATTATGGTTCCAGTAAGCCATGGAAAGTGTGACAGGGCATGCAGATTACCAGGACCCAGTAACTGAAGCAGCTAAATGGAATTCAGCCATAATTCATTTTATCATTTAAGCCTGTGCTTTTCCTACTGGGACAAAATGTTTCTGTGAAAAAGGCCTATTATTATTCTCGTTAGCATGGCTCCGCTCAACATCAAGCTAAGCATTAGTCTAATCAGCCTGATCAATAATTCAAATCACCTGTGTGGGTGTACAGGGCCTTAAATAAACAAACTGGAGGGTTTGCATGTTTCAAACAATTAATACGCATTTTGTAGACTTTCCATTAGGCATTCAATGCAACTAGCCTCTTACCTGTGCTACTCCTTCGTCCCAGCCCTTAATGACCTCCAACCGTCCAATCTTGAATTTAAAGGGCTTGTTCCTGTCTCGAGAGGAGTCAAACTTCTTCCCATTCTGCAGCATACCTGCCAAAGAGATATTTCATTAACAAAATTCAGAGAGTAGAGAAACTACCCATTTTGGTGATCTGATACAAAATAAAGACTAAGAGCACACTTTTTTAAGGCTGTTTTTCCACATCTGTATAGCTGCTCTTATGACTAGTAGTACTGTACTCATTATCGTCATTTATCACAGTGTGATGCCACATCAATGCACGCCCTTTCCTCAGTTGCTAATGTTTTGGAATGAGGCATTTTAAGATTAAAGGAATAAAGCAACGCTGGCTCCAGTCTGAGGAATTATTCTGGCGGGGCTTCTTATCAGGATCTTGGGTCTGTTTCAATTACCCAAATGAACAAAGGGAATGTGAATCAGGAAGCAATGGCCTGGTTTAGTGGATTATTTTTAAAGCTAACTAGGCCATTGCTTGCCTGTATCTAGACCACAGGGAGAAAAAAGGGGCAACAAAGGCGGAGCAGTGCAGGACTGCGCTCCATCAGAACACTGACCGACCGTTCAGACATGATAATAACATTAGAGCCATTAAACACTACTGAAGGCATAGAAACACTGGCCCCACTTCATTAGTGACTTTAACATGCCCTCCTTGACTTCCCCTTGCCACTTTCCCTCGAGGGAATCCAAGCTGCCGTCTGAAGCCATGTTCAGCTACTCTGATAAGTCATGTGAACTTTATGACCCTTTTCGTCATCCAAGAGAGCAATGAAGACTTCAGGACAGTTTGTTCTTTTCTGTGCACAACGTATCTTTGTGGAACGAGCAATATCGAATTGTAGGCGAACAATATTCAGAGAAATTTGCTTGCGGCGCTTGTCAAGAAGATTTTACAACTTATGTTACACGCAGGACACCAACAAACAAAGAAGATTCGCATTAGCAATAATGAGCATGAATTTTGCTTATTTTGGTTACATCTGGGTAAAGATAATATATATGAGTTTTACATTGTCAATATCCTACATCCTACATAGCTTTCCAGGAGAAATACATCATTTACATAATACATTTATAACAAGTCAGTAGTAAACAACTCATTGAGGGAAATGAATGAATGAATCTGCTTGTATTAGTCCATTGTCAGGTATTTAATTCCCCGCATTAGACAAAAACAGATGTTCCATTCTGGTTATTTTATCTATAAATTGTTTCTCAATTGAGTTTCCAGAAAATCTACTAACTTATGGTAAATATCACTATTGTGATATAAAATTAGATACCATGATTTCATCCATATTGCCCACCTCTAGACTTTTTAACCCTAGTTCACAGTCTTGCAGGGAATCCAAAACATCCACTTGCATTTTGGAGGTTGCTCTGTGATAGTCCTTTGATTTATCTTTCTCTGTCGTAATTCAACAAGTGTGAATACTTGGCATTTAAAGTTGTGTGCTAACTGAAGTTTAGTGATGGTGTCTGGCTCATCTGGTCATATGAATGTTGGTACTGTACTGCTTCTCCCCTTTCATCCCCCCTAAACTTAGTAGGTCCATCATTTCCAAGAACCACAGTAGGCCAGATATCAGCGGGCTGGGCTCGGTCCAACCGTGGAGTCATCAAGTGCGCACACCAAGGCAAATACCACCTGCTACAGGGCATTCGAGGAGCAGAGAGGCAAAAACTTCTCACATCAACTGCAGAAAAGCGGGTTCACTTTCTGCCAGTAGTGGCTGCAAGTTGCAAGGAAACACTGATTGGCAATGCCCACAGGTGGGAAGCCAGTGCGGGATCATATCCTGGGCATTTCACTAATGAGTCCTATTGGTTGGCTGGGGTGTCTGTTCAGAGACTGCTGACATAGAAGGAGGTATTTTACACCTAAAAACATAACACTCTATTGATAAAGGGTCCTCCATGTTACACTAAAAGGAGCAGCTAACAACTCCAATACTGGAAGAGGCAGCACCGGCCAGCAGAGGGGTTAAAGCAACAAGGACTGTGGTACACATTGGCAACTGGCCAAAACCAGCTTGAGGGGGAAAAAATGGACAAAACACCACCTGCTCTATGTTTCCTGTTGAAAAAAACAAACAGCAGCATTGTTCTAAAGAGAGATATGGATTCCAATATTTCACTGAGTCACAGCATGGTTTGAAATTGTACACCGTGTATGTGCAACACACTGAAAGTCTATGTAATGTACTATGCTACCTTCAATTCTTGCTACAACATACACAAAGAGAGCTAGGCTAAACATGTGCATAAATGTTTCACTCATGACTGTCAGACTATGTCTTGCAGGAAAGCAAAAACATCCAGAACTACTCCTACACCCCACTTGTATCAGTGCTCTGTTATCACTCTTTGGACAGCTAAGCATGGGTGGGGTCTCTGCAAAAATAAAGCAGGACCCGTCCCTTCCTGAGGCTGGCTCCCACACTCTCTCCTCATGAAAGGCTTTCACTTGGTAGTGCTCTGGCTAGATCTGCAAAAAGCTGTGGTGCACAGGGGTGGGGTTATTTTTACTCCGTTTACTGTATCCTGTCTCGCCCCCGTCTAGGACGGCAGCCAGCACAACAGCCCCCTCGGCCCAAGTGTGGATGAAATGAGATGCGTGTAAAGCTATCTGTCTACGACAAACTTATATGTGTTGCCGCGTTTCACAGCTGCAAGCACGCTCCTCTCAATGGAAAGAATTAAATCTTACTCATGCTTCATTAATATGTCAAGTGCGACAAAGTGGGAGTAGGTGCGATGTGTGATCAGGAGTGCTTTCAGCAAAGACAATAAATAGCAAATTCATTGCTGGAGCGTGGATAACCTGAAAATGATCCTTAGCAATGGCTTAAAAATGACTCTAATATTATCATTAAACATGCCAAACAAGAGTCAATTCTGAACAAGACATGGGGTGTCCTGGTTCTTCAGTGGACCAGCGGGGTTTTATTATTATTCATGTGCTATAACACAGCTGTCATATTTCTCCTCATATCCCTTTCCCATCTTTTCTGTCAGGCACTGCAAGAGGATATTCTGCCTTCTCTCTATCAGAATACAAGCTGTTAAAAGGCCTGTCAAACAAAGACATCTTAATGTTGAACGGTGTGGTGTTCCTCCACCAGGACACCTGGAGGCCACAATTCAGCAAAAGCTCTAGCTAGATTTAGGTCTTTTTTGTCCTGATGTAAAAGCTGTATATCAACTCTTTTCTTGCTTTCTTTAACTCTACGCTATTGGGATTGAACACTTCCCACGGCATTCAATCACAACACTCTCCCTTGGAGGCCGAGTTTGGCATCTCCTGACATACAACCCCGTGTTTCAGTCTCTATCTATTTCTGTGTCACACACCAAGGTTCATTAGCTCTCAACTTCAGCACGTTTCGTGGTGAAGCCTGGAGCTCAAACATGGTAAGGAATGACGTCCACATTTAGGCATGACATCACATCCAGTAAGCCTGTTGCTCCCAAAGCTCATACGTCTTGTCAGTGGAGACTGACAAGGCTGTTTATCATCAAAATCTAGTGCCAAACTTCATCGATCATGGAAACCCACAGGCTGCTGTAGTTTTCTTCATATTGACTGATATCAGATCTGCTTCCATTTTCTTCCCTCAGTGAGAGCCTGACACACACAAGGCATGGAAACCCCTAAACCCTGAACATCTCTTCAGATCTATGACCTGCTGCCAAAACAGGCAATTTACCATTAGCTTTTCAAGCTTTTGGACAGTTATATACATTTGTAACTAGGCTGGGCAGCTCAGTGTGTACATGTGTGAAAGCATAACAAGGCCAGTGAAAGAGTATATATATATAATAGATAACACTTCTCAGGCCAACTTGACCCACACCAGCCTGCTTGTCTGTCCAGCTGCTCTGTGAGCAGACCCGCAGTCAGCCACGACAGAGACAAGAATGCGCGAGGAAGAGTGAGCAGCTTTTCTAATTATTTTGTCCTGCCCTTTTCATGAGGCCAGAGCCCTTACCTGCCTCGCGGCAATGAGCACTCTGCTAATTTGGGCAACCCCTACTCTCACCAGAGTCAGAGGGGGGTCACTCGCATATCTGTGTGCGTCTATGTGCTCTGGCATGTGTGTGTCCGCATGTTTAAAATCCCAGAGGGGAAAGTGAGGATCAAAAAGGCATAGCTGTGAGCGAGAGCTCCTGTGAGAATGAGGCTCCCGAATGTTAAATGCTGTTAACAGAGTGGTTTCAAATCCCATTATGTATTGGGAAAACACTCTCTCCTTACCCGTAGTGTTTATCTTCGCTCTGCTATCTGGAAAACTAACACCAGTGCAGGGCTCAGTGGAGGGTGCAGTCTGTGGCTCTGCAGCCAGCCGGATGACTTGGACAGGCTTATGTCCCTACAGCTAACCTCTATTACCAGCACTATCTCTTTATCAGATCTCGAACTAATCTTGTAGTTGAGCTTTTAAATAAAACAAATGTGGGTTAGTCTCTGTGTTCACTACAGTGTACTGACCTGAAAAGTGAGTAATCTTAAATCATCTTTCATTTAGCTTTCATACAAATTCCTGGATAACTAACCCACACTGGCTGACTATACCAATTAACATGGATTAACCAAAATAGAAAATTATTATTATTATTCTAGGATTACTTTTTGCCTGTTTAAATTAAACAAGGCAACCATACTAAAAAAATGCAGATGAAATCAAAATAAAAGGGGAAATACCTCTTTAAAGCATCATTACATGATGTGTGACTTGTTAACAGGTGCATGCTTTACTGTGAGGTACAGGCCGTACATCTAATACTACTAATTACAACACAAACGCTCTAATTTCCTCTAAGAAAACCACATTCTTCAACTAATCTCCTGGCTTGTGTTCAACACTTATTTTCACACAGTGTACAGCTCTACCCTTGACTACTGGTGCATTATTTTCTATCTACCCACTGTGAATGCATTTCCCCTGCTGATACAATAACATATGTATAGCTCTTTTTGTGTTCCATGGGCAAAGTCCCTGCTTTGGCTTAACTCTGCATTTTGCGTGCCACCAGCACCAAACTACCAGGAGCTTACGGGTAAATCCTGAGTCAAAAAGAGGAGAAGCAAAAAGAGAGATGGGGGGAGGACTTGAACGACACTTTCTGAATCGGACAAAGAAGAACACAAGCTGAAGATTGATGCGTGTGCTTTAAAAGTACAGATCTTACTGTAAACAACCACAGAGGCCATTCCCAGGCTCGAGCACATCCTGGTGTTAACAGATCCCATAGCCAGTTTTGCTACATTCAAGGATGTGATCAGTGCAACACAAAACAGACGTTAATGATGTGTTTGTGACAATGGAGCACAGGAAATAAAGGCAGAAAAACGAGGAGAAGTGCATCCAAAATAAGTATAATCCTAGAGTGGGGGTGAGGTGTTGCTGGAGACTAAAACTCATTATCTGCTTTTGCTAATTTACAAACCAAATAATAGTAGGTAGAGGGAAACAGAACCTCCAGTCAAAGTGACTACCAAGCCCTCACTATGCTATCCACACTGGGATGTACTATATCTCTGCACAGATCAGGCCCAAATGGAAATCTGGTTGCTTCTTCCACTGTCCCAAAAAGTTCAAACAACACGGCATTTGTTATCCAGAGTTGGCCCGTGTCTTCCTGATTATTATCACACACACGCTACTCAAACAAAGTGGAAATTCTTATATGAAATTAAATACTATAAGAAAGTCAGTCAAGCCAAGTAATCAAATGACGGATGGGAAATCCCCAGCATTAGGCACAAGCAGGAATAGGCTACAGACTGATACGCATGTGCAAATACAACAATACTCACACAACTTAATTAAACCTGTTTTCCAGAGAGCCAATGCTGCGGAGCACGCAATAACTTTTATAGCCATGTAATGACGCTGTGATACTCAGACAGACTGATGACATGTGAACTAGTCTTTGTTTACTTTCTGTCTGACCTAGTTGTCTGGACTGCCAACCCCGGGGCACCAAATAACCCAAATATATTTTCCCAACGTCTCTCGCTGCCCCGCCTCAAAATTGGGCAATCTGACAGGAGACAAACAGGAAAAAGAAAACATGCGTGTGTGTGTGTGTGTGTGTGTGCACATGAGTATACTATGGGCATGGCACAAGTTGCAACAGCCTCTAAAGTGGCATGGACACCACGAGACACCAAATTTCTCCTTCAAAACAAAAGCCAAATCATATTTTCTGGGTGTGGTGGCAGCTCCACCGTATCTTAGAGACTGTAAGCGACACACAGGTGCATACATGTCTCGCTGACTGTGTACACAGTGAGAGCTGGGCTGCAAACTGAGCCCTGTTGTACTCCAGATATTGTCAAACACACACACACAGACAGCGGGACAAATTTCCTCTCTCAACGAGGAGACAGGAAAGACGTCTGGTTCCAGGATTGCCAAAAGCAAAGAGTCAGTTACCTATGTAATGAACAACACATGACTGGCCCTTCTTTGGAAATGTTCTTCCTGTAAAGAAGAGAAAGAAAACAAGTGTTATTAAGTGTTTGTACACTTCAGAGGCTGCCAGGCTAATGTTATGGGTTAACAATGACTGGGCTAAGTCTGGTGCCTTTCTTAACCCTGCAGACATACAGTCTCATCCTCATATTGAAACTTTAGCCTGGAGGCTTACAGGGTGAGGGGCTATCAAATGCCTCTAATGACGTTATTAGTGCGTTAGACAGAGGGAAATAAGCCTTGAAGAGCCTTGGAGGTCTACCTGACCGTCCCCTTTTCCCTGTCTGCCAAATCTCAGTTACCTTGTGAGCATATTCTCAGTTTCAAGAGACTTGCAGAGAAGCCTGTCAGAGATGAACAATTTAACACTAAGAGTAAGTATGGAGAGTTCTAGAAAGATGCCGTGCAGACGTCAGTGATGATTAATAACACTAAAATTTGGGCTTTACAGACCCCTAATTATATCCCGAATACTACTATTAGTTGCTATCTATCTAACAAGTACATTACTTCACCTACTGCACCACTAAACTTGATCTTTTATGTAAAGTATGTTAATATTTAACATAATTTAAACGACATTCCGGGGAAACAACCGAGCCCCAACACCACCCCCGCATCAAAGCTCACACAAGCGGATAAATCAACTTACCATCACCGGGAGATATTGTCTCGACTTCCACGCCCATGGTTGCGCTTGTTCAAAGATTAGCTCTGAAACATACAGCCTAAAAAGCCGTTTCGACAGCCAATGTTACCCGTTTTGCGGCTACAAGTCGGGTTATATCGGCGGAAACCATGCATACACCGACCACTACCGACCCGCAGCTACGGCCAAGCGTGAGCCAGCCAAGATGTTTTCTAGTTTGTAGCGAGACAGCGTCGAGATCTACAACTACGCCGCGTACGTCGTCTTCAGCCTTGCGCCACACGGCGGTTGTGCTGAGTTTCGAGTGAACACACCAACCGTTGTTTTATAGTTTAATGTTCATGTTTTCTGGTTAAATATATTCTTTATCATAGTCAATATTTAGCTCGTTTTTATTCCTTTAAATTGCAAATTAACACACACGCAGCTCCCTCGAGCGGGCAAAGCGGCAAAACAAGACTATTACAATGACTCCATATCCCACAATTCACCGGGATATCAAGTTAGTTTTGCTTCCGAGTCAAATAAACGTCGGAGACACATTTCAACCGGCAAAACGTGAATTAATGTTTGTGAAACCCGCTTTCAGTGTTTCACACGGACTCCACATGAGATGCGAGGGCTTTTATAAGGTAACTACATGTTTCTGTGTATTTGTACGCTAATTATTAGTTAGCTTGCTACATTAAAGGGATAACTAAATACATACATAAATTAACTACAAACCTCTGCCTCTCATAATTGTGGCTTATAACCTCATTTTAACCACATGTGCAGTATAACCTCTTTATAAGGTAGTATTCTGTTATTTTCTATAACCTCTCCGTACAGTTGTTATATTCTGATATGTATATATTCAAGTGTATGTGCTGCTGTCAACTGTGAATGATATTTA
>NTHP01000119.1:704832-723868 GCA_003416845.1 Oplegnathus fasciatus | reverse complement strand
TTTTTTTTTCTCTTTGAACAAGCTTCTTAACACCTGCCAGGATGGATCTTGGTAAGGCAAAGCTGCTCAGGACAGGTCTCAACACTCTACACCAAGCCATCCACCCTGTGCACGGGATAGCATGGACGGACGGCAAGCAGGTCTGCCTGACAGCTCTCTACTTCATGAATGGCGAGGTGAAGTTTGGGGACACCAACGTTATCGGGCAGTTTGAGCACGTCTTCGGGCTCTTCTGGGGCCCGCTGTGCTGCTCTGACTCCCCTGCCTTGCTGGCCGTTCAGCACAAGAAACACGTTACCGTGTGGCAACTGCAGCTCAGTGCCCTCGAGCAGAACAAGCTGCTGTGCACTCAGACCTGCGAGATGAGCGAGCCTTTCCCCTTGCTCTCCCAAGGCTGTGTGTGGCATCCTAAACTGGACATTCTAGCTGTGCTGACCAAGAGGGACACTTCTGTGCTGTTTTCTGTCAGGGTGGACAACAGGAGAACCAAAGCGGACATCAAAGGTAGTGGGCTTATCCACTGCGCATGCTGGACTAAGGATGGTACGCGCCTGGTGGTGGCTATAGGCAGTGCTCTTCACTCTTACATCTGGAATGACATCCAGAAGAGTCTTGTGGCCTGTTCCTTCTGCCCCATCTTTGATGTGGGAGGCTACATCTGTGCCATCGAGGCCACGGGGGACGCTCAAGTAGCTGTGTCTACAGAGCTGCCTCTGGATAAAATCTGTGGGTTAAATGCCGGCATGGCCTTCGACATGCCATCAGAGGGGGAGTCCCTGCAAGGCCACGGCTCGCATGTGGGCATATCAGATGACGACAGCCCTCTGGACTCGAGAAGAAGATCGTTTGAATCGGAACGGTCCTACATCCCCAGTTCAGGCCCTCTAGACCTCACCCACCTCTTGGCGAAGCACCGTCGCTCCGACCCCAGCCCCCTTATTCACCTGCGTCGCAGAGACACCATGACAGGCTCTGGCCAGGACTCTTCACACCTCATCCTGGTCACCTATGAGCGTAAAGTCACTACCACCCGCAAAGTCAGTATCCCAGGGATTTTGGTTCCAGACATTGTGGCTTTTGACCCGCGAGGCTCCACAGTTGCAGTGGCCTCCAACACCTGCAACATGGTGCTTGTGTACTGCATCACAGCCTCCGCCATGCCAAACATTCAGCAGATCTCTCTGCAGACAAATGAGAGGCCCAAAGGAGTCTGCTTCCTCAATGACAAGATGCTGCTGTTGATGGTGGGCAGGCAGAAGTCCAATGACCCTGCCTTCCTTCCATCTTCTAACACAGATAAATACATTCTTCGTCTCTTAGCCAAAGAGTTGATGTACGATGGAGAGATTCCTATCACACCACCCCCCTCTGCTCACAACCATGCGTCCGCTTCTAATTTCTGCGCAGGGATTAGGAGGCACTCGGAGCACCTATCTAAGGATGACAGGGAGCGCCCAGGGATAAAGGATTTGGTGTTGCCTGGAGGGGGAGTAGTTCGTTCACCAGGCAACAGACGCAGGCTGGTGGAGGAGGTGAGGAGCGCCGAGCCCAGCCCCGTCACCAGCTCTGTGGACTTCTCCGACAGAGCATCAGACAGAGCCACGTCCAGTGCCTCCTCCATCACGGTGGAGAATTTCGACATGGACCACGTCAACCGCATGACCAGCCTGGCGGTGGCCGGCCAGGTCAGCAGAGACTCCAGCCGGGCCAGCTCTCCTCGCCTCGAGCCGTCGGACAAGCTTCACACCGAGCCAACGCTGCCTATGCCCGAAAAGACATCAGGTGCCGCCAAGGAGCGCGCACTGGAGCAGCTGGTTCACAACATGGAGAGGCTTTTTACGCGATTTGCCGATGTACAGCAGTGCCTGACAGAAATCAGAGATTATTCCCAGAATGGCAAGAAGGCCCTGTGTGTCTACCCCAATGCTTGTGAACCCCCCTACGTCAATGTCACATGTCAGGTACAGTTTTACTCACTACATTTCCTCTGCGTGTTTGTAACTGACTGTGCAGGGGTAGTAACCATAGCTAGAGAGGAGGAGAGTCTCTCTCTTTCTTTCCACAGTCTGTCATGAGCTCCTTTTTAGCATTTAGCTTGACTTGTTTGATTTACTCCTGATGGCGACTGTTCTCTTTTCTGCACTTTGTCCTGCTTTGTGCACATGCAGAAGCAGTTATCAGAAAACGTGTTCATAGACGAGCGGAGGCCAGTGCTGCTGTGTGATGGGAAGCTGTGCCTGCGCGCCCTCCAAGACCTCTTCAACCTAACCATTGTGGAGATGATGTATGGTATGTGCAGCCTGTTCATAAATAAAATACTGTGCTTTTTTTGCCTTTCAGTTTGGTGTCATAAGTCCTTTTAAAGATTTGAATTGGTTTGTCTTTACTTCGAAGCAGTATCTAAGCTGCCTTCTTAAAACCTTCTGTGGTGCCTTGCCTGTAAGATTAACCGTGTTGAGAGAGTGAGTGTTCAGGGTTAAGCAATTAAAACTACTTCAAGGAAACTCCTTATAGGCCTCTTAGGAAGGTCTCCCCCTGTGAGTATTTTCAGCGAGCTTGTGTGACGGGCTTCCCTAGAGAGGTCACCTGGAAGTCATCAGATAGGTTGTGTAAGTCGAACTCTCTGCAGTTACTCTTTTTAGCTTTTTTAAACCTTCGAGTTACCCATTCAGGATGTATTTTCATTCTTAAAGAACCTTATTTTATTGTACAATCTAAGATAACACATTCCAGCGTTGTTCTTCTGTTAACGTGCGTAAGCTATAATTGGAAGTGATTAAAAGCCTAGGTCAGATTACAAGGTTTTAAACAAAAGCAGCTTACTACTATTTAATGTGCATAGTGGTGCTACAGCAAAGACTGACTATCCTAAACTGAGACGCGGCAGGAAGTAATAGCTATCACAAACCACATTTTGTAGTGGTTTAACACTTCATAAACAGAACTCAGATGTATGGAAATGCTTAGCCAATAGTCTTGTGTTGTTTTTCCAGGTCCGTTGTGGATTGTACTTGTGGCAGATGCAGATGGCTTTGTGCCTCTGACGTTCAAGCCCAAAGAGGAACTCACGGTACGGAACGGGAAGCGGAAAACTAACCTAAGGACTCCTGGGAGTCCGGAGAACTCCTGCCCATCCAGTCCGGCGCCCCACCAAAGCCCCAACACAACCACAGAGGCCTACACATAGTGCCTCTTAACGCACACCTCAGTTTATGGACTTGTGCGGTTGTATCCCTGTTACTTTACTATAAACGACTGGATCCAAGTATGCAAGGCAGAGTGGATGTGGCATGAACATGCAGAGCCTCTCTAATGCAGATGACCAAAGTTATATGTCAAATTTATTTTTGTATTGAAGAACATTAGTGATTTGAAAAGGGCTGCCTATTCAGATGTGATGTTTACATGTTGCTGCTTTGAAATGAAAGCTTACCTGAAAGAAGTTTGTGCACCGAGCCATGTTTTTTCTTTATTTCTTTTGTTTGTTTTTTTGTTTCATTTGACAAAATGCAGTACGGTTGTTGAGTTCTAATACTACTTTAAAGCTGGACTGTAGTGCCAGGGCACTGACAGGTAGAGATGTTTAAAACATGTTTTCAATTGTCCCGTTGTGCTGGTACAAGAACCGATAGAGGCTTATGTACGATGTGAAAGTTTTGTTTTGATCTGTATTTGTCATTGCCGGAGAGCTGCAGAAATCCCCACACTTATGGAAATGAGGTGTATGAAATTCAGATTTTACCCATAAAGTTTCTGCTTTACCACTTTTTATGCTAAATATGCCCAATCAAATGTTATAAATGTAATTTAACCTTATTATACAACCCTCTGAGGTATATATAAGCATTTCTAAAATGTTGATCAGAATACAGATGAAGCACTTTTCTGATGCGGTTGTAATGTTACCAACTGACCACTAGAGGGGGAAAGACTCCCTGTCATTGCCACACAGGGTCCTTCAGAGCTCTGTTGAAGATCAAATAAGTGTAAAATTTATCTTTCGGTAGCTTTATGAATATTAAATTTGCATAACTAGTGTGCACTCCTTTGTGTGTTACTTATTTTACTCCAGCAAAGAAACACAACACACATTTATTCGGTCTACCATACAACCTCTACAACATTTATTCATTTCATATCATCAGCCCTCAGTAATCATATATCATAAATAAATAACAGTGTTGTAGAGCTAAACACAGCAAATAATGATATACATTCATTTATATAAATTAGGTAATCTTATTATATATTTATATATCCAAGATGACTGTACAGTACATGTGAAAATGAAACAAAAATGTTTACATTAAAACAATTTATCTAATTTATCAGTGTAATATACACTAATGGACAACTTTCCAGCTGCGTCACTGGAATACGTGGCTTTGTGATTTCACGCCATTCAAGATCCAGGTCACACGTTACTCAGATCTTCCATTGTTCTGGAGCTGATGCTTTGTTTCCTGTGGGAGACGTCAGTATCAGTAATGTGTTACATTAATAGCAGCGATTAATATCAGCGGTGGAAAGTAACAGCAGTTTTGAGATACTGTACTTGAATATTTCTATTAATTCATACTTCTACTCTGCTACATTTCAGAGAATATTGTGCTTTTTACTCCACTACATTTATCTGACAGCTACAGTTATTAGTTCATTTTTGCATTGAGATTCTACAAAAAACACATAAAACAAATATAAAATATGATGGATTGTTATAGATTAAACTACCAAACAGCATATGAAGCAGTTTAAATTAATTCAAATTCGACCAAATACAATATTTAAGTGATTCTTACAGGTTAATGTTTCAATAATAATTAGTTTTTTTACTTTTTATACTGTGAGTACATTTTTCTCATAATACTTCTGTACTTATTTTGAATACAGGACTTTTATTTGTGATGTAATATTTTTACATCGTGGTATTGCTACTTTTACTTAAGTAAATGATCTGAATACTTTTCACCACTGATAAATAGTATATTAAATGTTTACAGCATCAGTGGCACAGCTGAATATGCTGGTTTTGAACAGTTTGTTACATGCTTCAGATATTTAATAGGGGGAGGAAGTGATAGCAGCATTTCTCATAACATAAATATAATGGCCTTAAAGTGTAAATTCCTCATGATTCAGTTTTTATAATTTTATTAGGTGACATCTCTTTGACAAGGGAGGTTTAAGTGTAATTTCTATTTTGTAACATAAATTGACCACAGAAAGGAGTTAACCAGCCATAGAAATGTCACGAATTAAAGGGGTACTCCAGCAATTTAGAAATGCACTGTCATAAAGTCGGAGGACTCACTAGAATCAAAATCAAACCAGCAGCAGCCGATATATGCTGACTTTTATTCTCTAGTATGGATCAAGCTCCAAAACACGCTGGATCCTACAATTCCCATAATGCAACTCGATCGCATCTTTGCTAAGACCCTCCTCCTGCCTCCTAAGTGCCCCCTTTTTTCAAACACACAGTTCGTAATGCAGGCTTTCATTCAGAAATTCTCAAAAAGACTTTAAAAGTCTCTAACCCAAGCCAAACTTTCTAAAGAAGAAATAACCCTGATGACGTAATTTATGTTGATGTACTTTTATGATTTCTACTCACCGAAGCTCGTCCAGGCAGACTTTATTCCTGAGCCGTACGTCTTCGCTGATAGGATAGAGCAGTAGGATCATTAACCCTGTAACAATGAAGGCCACTGGGGCAGCACCAATCAGCAGCTTCAGGGTGTACACTACAGGAGCAGGCTGCTTGCAGGCGCCGGTGTCATACCCTGCAAATCTACACACACACACACACACACACAGATCCAATTTAAACACAGGTTACAGGAAATCGACATCCAGCCCGACGCTGCAACACTGCAGATGAGCAAACTGGACACCTTTCACATGATGAATCATACATCAGGTCCGGGGTTAATGCATTTGCAAGGTATCATGACACGCTAAGTGCAGACGCAGAACATCATAGATGCGTGTAAATTAATGGTGCATGTGTGATAGTAATGCAGACTTACTCCAGGCAGAGAGTGGACACTCCAAGGGAGATCCCAGCAGCAAACTTGGTGAAAAACACGTAGAACGAGTAGAAGATGGCTTCATGGCCTTTAGAGTAGGGGTTGGCCAGTCTGAAGTCATCCACCACATCTGGCAGCATAGACCTGAATTGCACACACACACATGCAGAGTTGAATGCACTCCAATCTGTGGTATTTGTTTTTGCTTTTTTGCAGGGTTTTGTGAGCTTGTGTCCTTTGTCTTTAATACTCAACATCACTCTAAGACATGGCAAAATTTTAAGCTGATGTGTGCCTAAGACCTCCCTCACGCTCTCACTTTAATCATCTTATACAACCAGTCAAGATGGTAGCAGCTGATGATGTGAGGTCTACTTATAGCGCTCTGATAAACCGGTGGGCTAAAATTACAGAGCTAATAACACGATTAGATGATGAGCAGTGGGCGGTAGCGCCGGCCTCGGCCCACAGACAAGATAAACAATCGGCCCCTTCCAAAATAAACATGCCCCCATTGGAGGCCCCTGTAATTTGGGGATTGCGGGAGGGGACAAGACATGAGTGAGGAGTCGGCCATAGAAACGACTGGAAAACAGACGCGGGGAAGAAGACCGCTTTACCTCTGGCGTTGTATTAGTTCTATGATGGTGTAGAAGATTTATAATAGACGCCGCCTCTAATTCATAAACATTACATCACTTTCACGACCGTGACGTGACCCAAGTGAATGGACATTGCCCTCGAGGCACCAAGTCACCACTAACAGCATGTTGGTGCACTATTGTGGTTTGACTGATGGCATTTTGCATCAAATCAAAGGGAACAAACATGAGCAGCACAACCGCTGCACAGACAGACATATAGCAGGACTGCAGTCACGTAAGCAATGTCAGAGGCTTAGAGGATTTTGAATATTTTAAGGACATAAATTTATATTCTAAGGATATAAAGTGTAGCATATTTCTTTTAATCCTCATCGGCGGGCTCTCCAAACATGAGCTTGGCAGACGGGAGGGAGACGCCCTGGACAGTCCCAAATAGGTTGACACAGACAGACTCCCAGACTCTCCAGTCTACATAGCTTGCCTGTTTTTGACCTGCTAGAGGAAACAGGAGCAGCAGCAGCAGCAGAAGAGGACGAAACTATTGATTCATGTGATCTAGATGTTTCCACTTTTGAGGCTGTGTCAGTGGCTGGTGATTTTGTTTAATATTTAAACCATTTTTATAAATGATTTGGTGTTTTGAATTTAAATAAGTGTTGATCCTATACATGATGGAAAAAGTGACATTTTCCCTGAGGAATAAGGAAGGAAGGGGGTGGGGGGTGCTTTACAGAAAACAGGGGATGTAAGTGAATAAATGATGGTCCTGCTGAGTGAAGTATGATGTGCTCTGAAGTCTTACCATGGCAGCAGGAGCGAGGCAGCCACACTGAGGCCAGAGGAGACAGCCACGACGTAGGCCACCACAACATTGGGGATGAAGACCAGCATCATGGTGAAGGGCATGATCCACTAGATAGAGGGAAAGAGTCATAATAAGTCTTCATAAAAACGCTCTAACAACTTTAAAAAAAACTAAATTTTCCAAGTGTGTTTCTGTGACCAAGACAAGGATATCACCTTCCCTATTTTATCCACAAGATGGCACAAACATCAAAGTGTAATTGTCAGCGTTTAAAGCTGCTCTGGCAAAGCCAAAATAAAAACAGTACACTCACTGTGATACCGCAAAAAGCTGCCGTCTTCTTCCCAAACCTCTGCAGAAACCATTGCCACAGTGGGATGCTTATCACTGCAGAAACCTGGGTAAACATGTGTAAGCAGATAATGGGTGACACATATGTGAAGGACATTGTTTTGAAAGTGATTCAGTCTACTAAGTAAGTCTGAAATAAAAAAACAATAGTGATGGGCAAGATGATGAAGTTTATACGTGTATGTATTTTGACAATGATGAACATCGTACCAGTATACCTTTGCATTTTACAGACGAGTAATATCTTTGGGTGCTTGTGAGGTGAATCGGTGATGAAAGCTGTACTCACCAAGATGGTCAGCACGATATTCTGGAAGTGGTCCCTCAGGTCGGCGGCGTAAGTGCAGAAGAGCACAAAGTTGCTCTGTACCAGCTGCAGAAATCAGAGATCAAACATTCAGATAGTCAGTCTTGTCTTGTCTACTCAGCACTGTCGCGCGGCTCTCAGCTCGCTGTGCTGAGTGCCAAATGAAGTGACTGGAGAAGCTGCTGACGGTGTTTTGCAGTGATTTATTCCCACTCCCTGCCTCACATGGATGACAACTGACACCTCCTCTGAGATGAGAGGGCGAAAATATACAGAAATAGATCCGATGCAAAAGTTGGAAAGTCTGCAATAATTTAAACAGCCTAAAAGCAGACGTGTCAAAGCCGAAGCGTCGGCCTACATGTGACAGACAAACAAGAATATGCTGCGCCGGTATCGCTCTCAAGAGTCCTGAGACTTAAAACATGCTTTAAACTGTGAGCTTTCAGTAAGTGCTCTTCTACATTGATCAAATCAACATTGAGCGCCAGCAATTCTCCCGCATTGTCAGGATCCAGCACTGGCTCCATTTACTGTAACGTTGAGTGTCATGTCTGAGAAGCGCTTTCTACATAAATTTGCATTTACCTGAATGGCGACAGTGATGAAGAGGAATGCAGCGGTTAGGGTGAGGTATGGCCCGTGTCTCATCACCAGGAAGAAGCCCTTATGGAACGGGATCTGCTTCTCTGTCTTTGGGGCATACGGATCTGAAACGGTTACACGTGGAATAAGAATATGAGTATGCAGCATATCAAATAACATGCAGTAAGAGAAAGTTGATGGATTTGCTCACTGGCAATCCTGGAACTGCCCCTGCATTGCAGTGGATGCTGTTTGCCCCACCGAGAGTTGTCATTTATAGTGTAATAACCCTCCAACCAAGAAAGACAGGGACTGCAATTGTCAATGAAACTGTATAGAAAAATCTTAAGACTTATCTTAACACCACATTATGATCAATTTATAGATAAATGCACACATACGTCTTACCAGCTAAGACAGACACCACTTTAGGTTGTGCTAAATTCAGTTGCAGTATATTTAAGATGACTCCTTTGGCTTTTTTGACTTAATTTGATAGCAAGCATGCAACAAAGGTCCCCAGTCAAAATAGAACTGCAAACGCTGCAGTTATGTAGTATGCATCTTAGACCACTAGCCCAAAGGGATGCCCCCATGCTACTAATTTCATCCCAGACTACACTTTTTTAAATCCAAAATGTGTTCCCAAATGTGGACAAGCTCATTTTCAGCTTATTTTCATCATTGATTTATGTGTGGTTTATTTTTCAATTAATCATTAGTCTATAAACTGCTGAAAAATGGTAAAAAGAGATTCAGATTGCTTGTTTTATCTAACCAACAGTCCAAAAACAAAGGGTATTCAATTTACAATGCTATAAAAAGGGGGAAACGCAACAAATTGTCACATTTGAGAAGCTGAGACCAGCTGATGTTCGGCATTTTGCTTGATAAATTATTTAAAGTGGCACTTTAGTATTGCACTTCAGTTAAGTTGGGGGACTCTCGAGAGACAGATTTAAAAAAGAAGGGTCAAAATCTACACCTCCAGCTTACAATGCGGTCTTTCTGTCTTGAACCCAATCTGAGATAACCCCAATGACATCATCAGGGTTATTTTGTCAAACTTTGGAAAGACACAGAAGACATTATAGTAGTAGAGTTGTTCCCCTTGTGATGAGTAAACTGAGCGTTAAGCATGGCGCTTAAGCTCACATTGGTGGAGCACTACAGTTCTCAGACCCAAAAAGAAAAGTCTCACCGTCTCTCTCTTTGACTCCCAGGAACATCACCACGGTGCAGATGAGAAACACTCCTCCTATAACACCGGCAGCTATCATGTACACCTCCTTCTGCAGAGAGAGAGAACAAACACGTAGCCTACATCAATCCATCTCTTCTTACACAGCCAGCACAATCCAGTCTATTCTGAGCCTTTCCTCAATCTTTAATTCATAATGTTCTCAAACGCCTAAAAAATTTAAGTGCGTCATTTCATCATGCTTTACATCCATTCCGGAAAGAAATTGTCACAGTGGGTGTCATTTCTTTTACATCTATTTAGTTCTGGTATGTGTATGATTTATTGCCTGTGACTTTCTGTGTTGTTTTCCACATGAGTTTAAACGGCAAACTCCGGCATGCACATTTAACTGTACAAACACAAGCATAAACAGGAAGAAACCTCAAGTAGATCTGTATCCTAAAATACAGCGTTAATGTCGTACCCCGACAGGAACTGCTCTGCCTTAAACAACCTCTGTTTGTTTGCTATTTTTCCATGTGGCTCAGCCCAGTGGTCCATTATTATTTATGCACATCAAACACTCCCTGTTTCCGAGGGCAGACCTGGTTTGCCCAGACGGTGTGCCACCCTCACCAGTGACCACGGAGGAATTTAGCGGGTGGCTGCAGAGGGTTTGGCGTGGTGAGTGGGCTGCCCCGATAGGGTTCACCCAAAATCCATTGGAAAAGAACCATTTGAAGCCCAAATAGCTGCGGTGCAACCAAAATCCAGCGCAAGACAGTTTGGACTCTGGCTTGTTTCATCTTCACAAAAAAATCCCATGAGGGATTCACAGCAGCAGTCGTGTTTATTCACAGCTCTGCGAACTGAAAGCTGGATGTGAACGTGTCCTATCATGTTCCTTTTCCTCCAACTTTAAGCTAAGCTGCAGCCACCTTGAGGTAAAAGACTAATATTTCCAACATATTGAATCTGGGGTGCCTTCAAATGCTCTGTGTGAGATATAAATAGGCCTAATGACTTACAGACGGTGGAGACCCCCTCAATGTGGGAGCCACAGTTTGGAGCCTGACGTGAGGGAGGAACCCCCTTTGTGGTCATGAGAGGGGAGCTGGCTCAGGATGTCGGGTTCAGATATCAAACAGTGGCGTCTCCTTTCAATCCCATGGGTTACATGGGTTAAAACGTGAAGCCATTTTGGATGTCAGAACATGCAGACAGTCTGTAAATATGGACCCAATTTCAAACAATCCTCCTTTTCATTCAGCGCTGCTTTTTTCGACCCCGGATATTTAGCAAAAGTAAACCGCCTTGAGCACACACTGCAGCTCCAAGTTCAGTGAGAACGCTGATGACTGTCCAAGTTATTTTCAAACCAACTCCGTGGCCTACTTTGAGCACACCTGGGCTCCTGGCTTGGCACGGTGACACTTACCGAGTGTGACAGGTAGTCCTGGGAGCGCACCAGGCTCTTGACGATCTCTGCCCCGCTGCTGTTGCCAAGGTAACCGGCAGACATGTTGTGAGTCGGGCAGTGCTTCAGAGTGTGAGCGCTGGCCACAATCTGGCCTTGGATGGCAGCACCCACAAGTGTCCCCAGCACCTCCATTGTCATTCCTGGCATCGCACAAGTAAAGATCCAGCTATCAGTTCCAACACTTCAAAGTAATTCACACATTCTTAATCTGAACTGTTGCAAAAAGCTGAAGAGGCAAAGATCAAATAAGCATTGCTGGCATTAATAACTTCTTTTTGCATGTTAAAACACCTTACTGTAGGCAGTGGCTGAGTCTCTCTCCTTCTGGTCCGTGCTCAGGAACATGGTGAGAGCAGAGTAAGGCACGTGGAAGCACTGCAATGGAGCACAAAGACACAGTCATGGCTTGTGTAAAAAATAAGTCTGGCACAGCAACAGTCAAACAGTCGTACAAGTCTCATAAGGTTGAAGAAAGATAATGATTTTGAGTTTTACTTTTTCAATTTTTAACCATGCATGGCTCTAGTGGGTCAATCCACCACTTTGGTCCAGACCAAAATATCTTAGCAACTATTCTTATATATTTTGTACAGACGTTCATGGTTCCCACATGATGAATCCTACTGACTTTGGTGATTCCCTGACTTTTCCTCTGGCGCCACCATGAGGTTGACATTTGTGGCTTTGAGTGAAATGTCTCAACAACTTTTGGATGGACCGTCTTGATAAAAATTGGTACGTATTCACGTTCCCTTCAGGTTGAATTGAAATTTAGATCATCCCTTAACTTTTCATCCAGCACCATCATCAGGTCGAAATTTGATTTTGTCCAGTACTTCATGACTAAATACTTGAAAAACGAATCCCATCACCTTCGGCTGTACTTTCTGTTTTGTGCTAATTAGCAAATGCTAGCATGCTATCATGCTAAACTAAGACGGTGAGCATGGTGAACATTATACCAGCTAAACATCAGCATCTTAGCATTGTCATTGTCAGAATGTCAGCATGTTGGTGCATCACTGTGCTTAAGTACAGCCTCGCAGAGCGTGGCTTACGACTCTTGTTAGTGTATAACATTTGACTCACAATAAAATGGGAACACCCTAGATATCTTTAGATGCCCTTTATCTACATGTTCCTGTGAAAATGCAAAATATACACTGTAAATATATCAAAAGCAATCTCTGCACTTTCCATGCTGGCCAACCTCAGCTCTCTGTTTACTCCTTCCTCACCACCTCTCCCAGAGAATAGGCGAGCAAACCAACCAACCATCCTGCTTCACTTTGTAATTTACACAAGGGCTCAGTCAGCACTGCGGCCAAACGAGCATGCACAGCCACGACGAAAATAAACGCGGCAGTGAAAGGATTTTTTTCAGCCGCCGGTTCTATACAGCATGTCATTTATGAGGCCTTTGCTGGATGCAAACATCTATAGATTTGAACCTGCTTAACTGTCCACTACAGATGGAAGTGCAATCTGATAAGTCTCATAGAGACCCATTACCGGTTGATTACATAAACAGATGATGTATTGCATCCCAACTGTTTACAGACTGTGACCCTCTGAGTGACAACAGCTGGCCGTTCCCAGCTAACTTCACACAAACACACATCCAGAGACAATGAAGGAAGGCTAAAAGTGGTAACCAGCATTTACCCAGCGAGAGGTTCCTGGCAGGACTGACCGTATACTTATCAAGTAGTTAGAATGACATGCCATTACAGCTCGCCGCAGTGTGGCCGCAGCGGTCTACACGCTCTGTGGCAAATGTTATATGGGTTACCCCAGAGCAGAGCAGAGCAGCGAGGGAGAGAGATGAATGGTCTGGACCATAATAACAAAAGGCAACCTAAATAACTACACTTCCCCTTTGAGGTGAGGTATCTAAGAGCTCTGGGCTCTAATCTGCTGCATGTCTCACAAATCAAAGTGTAAATCCTACCAGGGGCTGTCGGAGTCTGGCATGAGATGACTGTAATCATCTCCACTTTAAACTTTTGTTTTTTGCAATGTTTGCAGCATTTTATCTATATGTTATGTAACGTGTCTTCCACAGGCTATGAGCTGCATCAGTCAGAGCTTTTATCTCCCGTTTCCCGCTCGAAGTCCTGCTGGGCTGTCTGAAGCATGCGTACGCCATTTCGGATTTCTTAAACATCAAACGCACCTCTGAAGGAGCATTCATACTCACAGTGATGAGGGTTTGGTAGAGGCAGTAGAAGCCCAGGTACCAGATGAACCTGCCGCTGATGAAAGGAGGAACAAACCAGAGGTAGAAGTAGGAGACCACCAGAAACGGAGTGCAACCCACCATCCTAAAGAACGCAGACATATGTCAGGTGAGATTTATGTGATAAACACTGATGTCAGCTGTCTGTTGGAAGCACAAATATCATCATTTTCACAAAGGAGCAAAAGGTTTTACACAGAAATTTCCAGAAAAAGATTACAGTTATCCTGTTTACATCTCATAATTTGTTTCAAACTGTTATGGCTTTAAGCTATCTCCGTGCTGCCATCATCACCATTTGAAGCTGTCAGAGTAGGGTTGACAGTGGTTATGCGTTATGTAATTTTCATAGCAGTGCAGTGTTAAAATCAGGCCACATTTCTGGCAGATTACAGTGAGGCTAAGCTGACTGCTAAATGATTATGTTGTTGTAAGTATGATAGGAATCTGCCCTGGGAGGGATGGGCAAGCAGGGAAATACCACAATATTTCCAACCCACATAGCATTTAAAGATCTACACGCACACACACACACACAAACACATGAATATGCAATACACACTCAAGCAAACGCAGCATGAAGCAATTCTGCTGTGTTGTGCTTTTCTCAGAACTTGGAGTGATACAGTGTGTGGGCCATGTATAATTCATAAGTGAACAAGCGGCATGTGTCATTATGGTTAAAGCGAACAGCTGTGTGTTTCAAAATGAAGCGAAAAAGGGCGGATTATGGATGATCAACAGTATGACTCGTCTGCAAGCACCAATATATCATCCACCTTCTTCTTCATTTTCTCTGAAGAGCAAATGCAGTTTGTTTGTCATGCGGTCTAGAGCCTGGAACAGCTGTAATAGCAACACATCTGCAGGTAGAAAAAGGGACTGATGGAATTTTGGTGACTGCAACAAAAGCCGCAGAGTTTATGACCTCTGACCTGCTCTGCACCAGGAACTATAAACAGAGAAAGTGGGAGAAAGAGGTAGAGAGAGGCCGGGAATGGTCATTTCTAGCATCGTCCAGCCCGCCCACCTCACTCTCCTCCTGATTGTTTGCTTAAACAAAGGCGGCTGACAACGCTGGTGCTGCAGTATTGACCGCTTGGTCATGGGAGCAATGAAAGGGCCCCGGGGTCAGTGAATGGGACAGTTAGAATGTTCCTGCAAGATGACTGTGTTCAGGGAGAGGTAACAAAGGCGCACGGGCCAACACACTCGCATATTTTCTCATACATCAGGCATGCATGAATTCACACTCACACCTGTCCCAATAATTTGCACAGTCTTAATTAAGCCAGAGCAGGTTGATGGGAGGCTGGCACGTATATTTCTCTCCTCTCTGACTTGTTCAGGACACTTGCAGCATGTTAATTAGATGATGTGCAGTTGAACAGAGGGGATTCAGAAGAGGTCTGGTGGGTGAGAGTATGCTTTCTTGGTTGATTTTGGGTTTAGTTGTGTTCATACCCCCCCTCCCTCAGAGGGAAATATTGTACTTTTTACTCCACTACATATTTTAGAGCTGCTACTTTCCAAATTAAGATTTCACATAAAAATCATATGATAATCTTATGAAGTACAATCTAATGCTTAAGATTAAAACAGTGGTTGCCAACCTTTTTGGTTTGTGACCCCTTGCAAAAAAGCAGTGTCTAGTTGGGGCCCCTCATCACAGGTTTCAGATGTCTATGAGTTGTTAGCAGTGATTTCTCCTCTGAACTTTTCAGATGCTTTCATTTAAATAACTGTTCAACACCCCAAAGAGTAAAATTATCCAATATTTTACCAAAAAAAGCAAAGATTAGAGAAAAATTTCAAAAAAGTGTGTTATTTTTTTCTTCTTTCTTACCCCATTAATCATCTCACGACCCCACGGATTTGTCTTGTGATGCTTTGGAAGGGCCCGACCCCTTGGTTGGGGACCACTGGACTAAACAATCGAACTGTATATAAAGGAGTTAAAGGTAACTGCATCTGACCAGCTACAACAGTGAAATGCTACTTGTGCACTGATGCATTTATCAACAATCTAATAATGTAACGTACTGTATAATGATATATCAGTCACAAGTACTTTCACTTTTGCTGATAATACTTTACTTTTAATTAAGTAGGTTTTAAGTGCAGGGTTTTAGTGGTAATGGAGTATTTTCACATTGTTGTATTAGTACTTTTACTTAAGTACATGAAGTACCATGACTGTCACCTTATCTTTCTCTCGTCGAGACAATCTTCTTTGAGAAAAAAAATGCCTTTTCAAGGTTCTTCTTGCTACTGGGATTGTGCATCACTACAATCACAAAATAATAAACAGAGCAGCACCCAAAGGGGCGTTCTGGGCCAAATGACTCCATCCTAAAGAACTCATGGCAAAGATACAAATCACTTTATGTCTGGCTGTGGATGTGACAGCCAGAGGGGAAATACACTTCCTGCTGGATGGGCAGAGGGGACTTTCCAAACAGGGTCAGAATTGAGGGAGTGTCTTGCAATCTCATCACAAATACTGATGAACACACATTTAAAATACTCACATATACCACGCAAGTATTCACATGGACACACACACACACACACACACACACACCTACAGCTTCCCGGGGGTAATCAAAGCTGGTTTAACAGCCATCAGCATCTGTCTGCTATTGAACGCGGCTGGCTGGCCACAGTGGACTTGGTCCCCCTCCAGCACTGTCAGCTTGTGTGTAATCTATGGTTTATAATGCAGTAGGCATTAGATACTGGATGTGTAATTACAGTAAGTGTCACGCTAGTGTGTTCTAAAGACATATACTGCACACACACGCATAGCCGCTTATAAAATCATCTTTGAAAATGGTGATTCATGGAAATGGCGGTAATAGCTTCATATAAATCATAATTATAGAGCCACACAGTAAAATTGTACTTAAAGGTCGTGAGATACTGTGCAACATCTTGCAGACAAAGAAGTTACCTGTACATAAATATAATAAGATGTCACCGGGCAACACAGTGGCAGATGATATATAAAAGAATGCAGATGAACTTCCTTGTCTACTGTTGTCTGGCATCAAAAGGCAAAAATCAGCCCACGCCCTTGAAGCATGCAGTATGTAGAGCTCATCAGAGGGAGCGTCGGGAACAATGTAATTAAAGCACAGTGGTTATTTATTCAGCCCAATCCTCAGGTGAGAGACTTGTGCCTGAGAATAATTTCAAAATCCGCCGAAACTGGAGCACAAGGTTTGTTTTTGTTTAGATTTTGCACAAACATTAGCACAATGTAGCGTCCATAATTATGTCTGGGCGAGTGGGAGCAAACCAAAACAAGTTTCATAATATGTCGACAAATTACAGTCCTTTATGCAAGCTTAGCCGTACGTCAACAGCAGCACTTTAGCGAGTGTTAACTAAGGAAAGGGGGATCATTTCGCCCAGCTTAGCTTAGATAAATACTTCAGAGTAGAGCTGAGCAACGTGCAAACATCAAAATATGAGATATTGTCGAGTATTGTGATTATTGTAATTGCGTAAATGTCATCCTTTCTGGGTCTTAAAATCTGCATCACAGCCAAACAATACAATTTTGTGAATTTACCTCACTTTTTATCTGAATGGTCATTTCTCATAACTTCCTTTGGTGCTCATATCTTGAAAGCAATAATAGTCCTTCCCTAAAGTACTGTCTTATCATCGATATTTGTGTCCAATAAGATGTTTTGTCAGTAATGCCTAGCCCTACTTTTGAGCCAGTGAAAAAATCGAAATGTAGAATTGTGGGAATGACAAGTAAAGGAGTAAGAAAAAAAACAATGAGAGAAATACAGGAGTTTCCTTCACAGTGGGATCAGGGAGCTCACCAGGGCATGAGTCTGCCAATCTTGGTCCATCTGCTCTTTGTAATGAAGAAGCCGACAATAGGGTCGGTCACTGCACCCCAGGCTTTACCGATGAACAACACCATGGAGGCCTGGAAGGCGTTGATCTGCAGAGCAGAACAGAGACAGACTGGCATTAAAAACACATGCAGGCACAAAACTCATATAAACCCATTTATTCATACATAGGAGCCACACACTTTCCCATTCTCTCTGTCCTCAAACACATTACCTGAGCGATATCAAGCAGGTAGATTTGCAGGAAGAAGGCCGTGGCGCTGGCAGCCACCTCCTTGGGCGCGCCGCCGATGGCGAAACACACTTTACTGCATAATGTCAACTTCTGGCCCAACTCAGTCTGTGAAGACAGAGATGACAAGGGAGAGGGAAAAAAAACTTAATAAGATAGTGGTGTCCTTGTAGGTCAGGATGCTAATGAGCAAATTAACTTTTCTCCACTGCAAGCATCACGATGATGACTCTCATTCCAACTGGGAATATGAAATAAAGGATGCCAAACACTGAAAAATGATTGCTGACACAAAACGCACAATATAGCTGCTTTAATCTAACTATAAGGTAATTGCTTTTAAAATAGTAACACATTTATGGACCCAAATTGTTTGCAAGTAATATATTCATGGATATAACCATACATTCAAGGCTAAGGCCAATAGATGTAATGTAAAAGAATATATTAGATCATAGTCAGTATGTATTTATATTTTCATCAGATTCATTCCTGGAACAGGAAGTGAGGAGTATAAATAAAGAGTGTGTCATTTTGTTAGCCAATAAACATGGATGATTCAGTCTTAATGTGCTAAACTGTAAGTTTCTGTTACACAACTGACAATGAAAGACACTCATGCTAACAGACCAACAGAATATAGTTCGAAGTTCAAACTGAAAGCCCTGAAATCTAACCAGCTAAACTAACTTTCTTTTTTCATTTTAGATTCTTTCCGTGAGAAACTGTAGCAAGGACCGAGAAATTCCTACCTAAACTTTAGACTACTTGCCAAGACACTCCAACGTGAAGTAAGGTGTGTCGCCCTCAAATAAATTAAGCCATGAGGGCAGACTAATGACTCACAAATAGTGAATCCTGTTGTCATTCACACACTGAATCCCTTCGAATTCTATTTCAGGTGCTCCTAAAATAACATTCCTTCTTCGCCTTCATGTCGTAACTATTCGGTGATTCAGTGGAATGTAGAAGAGTACGACGTCACACTGCGTTTGCTATGATGTATGTGGAAGATCCGCTTTTCCATGAATTCCTTAAAAACACACAAATTGTCTCCCAACTACTGCCTTAAATCATCAATCTGTCTACATGATAGGTTACTCTAGCAGACAAGAGGGATGTTCATGTATAAAATATGCGTAAGTGTGTGTCCGTGTGCAAAACACAGGGCCAGAAGGAGACCCCCTGCCGGCTGTTTGCATTGTGGTCTATCTGTGCAGACACTGAGGCACATGGAGGAGCCTGAGAAACCCACCGAGTCATCCACAGCTCCGTTTCCCCTCACCGTGCTCTGCTAAAACCATCAGGCACGTGACTCCGTGTGTGTGTGTGTGTTTTTTTTTTT
>NTHP01000119.1:660409-695420 GCA_003416845.1 Oplegnathus fasciatus | reverse complement strand
CCACCACCACCACCACCACCTCCCAAGCTAGTACTAACAAAAATCTTTTGTCATCCCTTGAACTACTTCTTTCCTGCGATGCTTGAGATTAGGAGGTTTACAGACAGCCCAGCAGTCAAGATATTCCTTACACAAAATATTAGTCTGTCTTTAATATGTAGATGATGTAGATGTTGTATATGTCAAGCTCAGATGGGGAGCAATGTGTTTTGGCCTTGACATTGTGATACACACCGATGCGATAGGTTAAACCTCTGCACCAATCTCCTGCCGTCAGCCAACCAAATCTGCAGGGAGGTAACAGGAAGGGCGTGGTCTAGTGTTACCATGGGAATAGGAGGAGATTCTCCATCCTCGTGCACAGATGGTGACCTGGCCACTACTCTGGGTGCAACACTGGGAATGGACAGGAATAAATAACAGATTTAGAACCAGTTAAAAGTACATACAGCATATGTGCTGTGTATTTTTCTACTTGATCACTGTTTGAAACAAAATCTTGCACAAAACATTTTTTGGACTCTCTGAACAATTAAGTATTCATACAGTGATGTTTTGAAAATGTTGAGGTTCATCAGGCTGACTGTCTGCTTGGTCAGATTTACTTGTGGGTGTTTTGAAACCTGGATTTAGAAGGACACCTAGTGGTATACAGTGGTATAAAGTAGTATAGTACCCTGGAAC
The DNA here is from genome assembly GCA_003416845.1 of Oplegnathus fasciatus. Classification (NCBI taxonomy): domain Eukaryota; kingdom Metazoa; phylum Chordata; class Actinopteri; order Centrarchiformes; family Oplegnathidae; genus Oplegnathus; species Oplegnathus fasciatus. The sequence continues at coordinate 694,736 of NTHP01000119.1, read as the reverse complement.
TTGAGACACCACTTGAAAACCATAATGCCAACTCAACAAGTACATTATTGATCATATATGGCAATTATTAGATCTTTATGTGAAAAATAATTCCTTTTAAAAATGTAAAATCATGTAGCAACATAAATTTAACCCTTTACTTGGTGATATTACCACAACAACAATCTCTTACCTGCCAAGTCGGTACCCTCGGCCGCTGAAGGGGTGAAAGGCCTTTTTCTTGGGAACATAATTTTCCTCCGTCAGATCCTCCACACTGATCTCCAGCTCCTCCTCTTCTGCTCTGCTCTCCCACTCTGCCGGAAGCTCCCTGAGACAGATTAAAGACCAGGCTTGGAGTCTAGTCAGATCAATCAATATGACAAATGAGCACTAACGAGCGTTATGCTTTATCTATCTTATGTCGCCTGGTTGTGGTCTGTAGGAGGGACATCTTTACTGCTAATTTCCCTTCGGGGGCTGATGGGGTTCGACTGTAAGATCGAACCAAAGGCAGACATTATGTTACATTTGAGGGTTCAGCTCTCTATATGTACACTGTATGCATACAGTATGTACATTGTTCATGTAATGTGAAGCTTTAAAAGGTTTGTCTCCATTTGTATTTCTTAAAAGAAAAAGTGAACCACCATTTTGAATCACCATTAAGTGAAATCTGAAAATTAGTCATGCACAAGCAAAACCTAACCTGGAGAAATCGTTATTTCTGTTTCAGCTTTGCAGTAATGTCTGTGGAACTACACTACAGTCTATTTGAATGCTATCAATTAAGTATTAGGCTGTGTTGAGCTGTAACAATTAGTCAGTCATAGTTGACTGAAATAAAATGAAGCAACAACTATTTTGATAATCAATTAAAAGCCACTTTTCACGCAAAAATGCCAAAACTCTTGCTGGTTTCAGCTTCTCAAATTTGATAACTTGCTATCTTTCCTTGTCTTGCATAATAGTTAACTAAATATTGGGAGGTTTTGGAGTATTGGTCAGACAAATCAAGATGTTTGATGACGTCACCTCGTGCTCTTGGACTTTGTGATGGGCATTTATCACTATTTTCTGATGTTTTTTGGACCAAGCCAAAAAACCAAAGGATTAATTGAGAAAATAATCGGCAGATTAATCGATAATGAAAGTAATCATTAGTTGCAGCTCTACACCTGTGACAGCAGTCTCATGTGACTGCGTCATATGCACATCCCTTATATGACAGGGGTACACTATAATCAAAAGGGTTGTTTTTCAATTTTTCTATCAACTTCATAAATAGTGCCAATAAGTCAATACGGGTTACAGTGGTTTGTCCTGGACAGAGGTCGTATTTTCTCAATACAACCTGGAGCCAACAGAAACATCCTGTGATGAAGTATATTACCACAATAAAAAATTAAGCAACAATAATAACACTGCTATGTCATTTGCTTTTGATCAGCTGGAGAATAATATGTGTTGCAACATCTGACCATCACACTTAGCACTGTCCTCCATCTTTAAGTGCTTGACGATGTGAGAGGAACAGATTAAGTTGTTTCAGGCCAGAAGGTGAGCTATTAAAAGCCAGAAATGTCAGCACTTGTTAAAGCAATTGTTAAAGTCACTGATACTAATTAACATCCCTATCAGAGCTTAAGATATTAAGGTCCTTTTGTGCTTTAAGGTTGTAAAATCTTACTCAATACACCTGTGACACACTTAAAAAAAATCCCAGCTTGGCCAATTTCACTCACCCCCTTTTGATGGCATCCAGGAAGTCTTGATTCTCTGGTATGGAGTAGCTGCGAAACTCCTCATCGTTTACAGTGAAGCCATCCTTCCACAGCCTCACCACCATCTCCACCTGGAATGAAAATGATCAGCCTGAGACACAATGTGTGTGCTGAACTCCAACGCTGACCGAAGGCTCATGTTGGCCACATGGGTGTTAACATGAGTGGGTTAGTGAGCACATATAACTGGAATGTCACTGATTGCTCTGTCTAACGGTGTCACCTGAATTTTTTAAGATACAGAAAAATGATTTCCCACTTGTTTTTTTATTAACTACATATTGTATATGTTTAATATTTTACATTATTACAGTATAATTATTCATCCATTCTCAGACTATAAGTCTACAAATGTATTTATGCAAAGCCAGCTACATAAAAACTATCCTGTCAACAATCTCAAAAGATGCCGGTGGACAGTCTTCCTGTGTCAGCTGCAAAATGCACATTTGCAGACATATCACCTTGAAGATTTAGTGGTGTGAACTTGTTTCTGACCTTTGACGTCCCTGAGGCATCGTAACAGATCTTCTCTACCTCATCAAGGAGGTCTTCTACCGAGAAACTACGCCTCATTGGAGCCTCCTCTTCATTTTCTTCACTGAAAACCCATTAAGAAAATAGACAAGTGTGCAGTTCAGACAGTCATTATATGTCTTATTGAATTCAGCCTGGAGTCACGAGCTTTATCCTATAGAAAAACTGCAATATTGAGTTCTCACCCCCCAAAATTATGTTAAAAGTGCTCTCCTTGACACATTACTGTCCAACCAAATTGATTTCTCATTCTACATGCTTCACATGTCATACTAACCTGCATACAATCCAATGATTGAGTTGTTTTGCTATTGTTTCTTTCAGGACAAATGTTGATTCACAACTACAGGACCATAGGAGGTACAGGAACTCTTAAATTCAATTGTCCCATTTAAATATAGAGAGTAACTAATAATAATAATAATAACTTGCAACCACTTTGTTGTGACTCACCAATTTCCATCTTTCTCGCCCCCCACAGTGTCAATCTCTTTCATGACGTCCTGTGTTTTCCATCTTAGAAAATGACACACGAGTGGAGAAAGCAAACGTCAAAATATGGCCTTTATTAGCTCGCTCAGCTGTTTATTATGTAAATGTATTCACTATCATTCACGTGCACATTGTCAGTGTGATAAACTGCTAAAAAAAATGCCCCAAAATGGATCATGTCATGTTTATAAAAGCTCTATAACCTTATCGATAAACAACCAAGCGTTATCGTTTATGTAAGTGGGCGTCAGAAAGCCATGGACGCGCACAGAGCCAACAACATAGTGAATAAAAACATGGGTTATATACACACACATACACACACACAGGAGATGCTCATTTGCATGCGCGTATTAAGGTTAAGGTCAAATACTGATTTACCAGTCAGTGTTTTGTCGGTTAATCCCGGGCTACGCATCTGCAGCCATAAGTTTCGGGCAGCGTCTCTTCTGCTGAGCAATATGTGACGCAACACTGCCGTAAATCGACTCCTCTTGTCGTACTGAAACTGTACTGCTGAGCTCAGCACCCCCTCTCCCAATTGACACTGATCATACAGTGTTAAATGGCATGGAAATCTATCTCTCTATGTATCTATCTATCTATGTATCTATCTATCTATCTATCTATCTATCTATCTATCTATGCCACTGCATTCACATACTCATACATGAGGGATGTAATGACAATAATTAGGCTATTAAATTGTAAGTTGCCTAATTGCATTGCAGCAAAATATACATTTCCTTTTCTTCCATACAGTTTTATTAATTTTTCAAGTGATATGAAGCAAGCACTGCAACATATAGAGCACCATAAATAAACAATGACAAACATACACACACAGGAAGAAAGCAACGTAGAACAACAACAACAACAACAACAACAACAACAACAACAACAGAAAAGCAATATAAAAGCTCTCCAGACAAGCACAAAAACACCTCGTTTCTTTCACATATTGATCCCATACTGTGGTTCAGGTCCATCCGCGATTGCCCGTGTCACCTTTGACCTATAGCCTTAGTCCATGTGAGAGTGTCCAATACCAGTATTCTGTCCTGTAGGTTTCCAGGTCAAGAAAGAAAGTCCCTTTGATAATAACTTACTACTCTCTACTGGGAGATGAGTGGCCACCAAATGTTCAGAAATGACTGATTATTACCTTTAAGTACAAATATAGTTCCTGTAATCTTCTCATTGAACCATTTGGTGCATCTGTGGTACGGTGAGATTATAATGAACACATCTGGAATATCATCATCCTCTGTGGTAGAGTAATGTTATTTTTTTAAATCAACACTTTGCTGTTTATATAGAGGACTATACCCCCCTATGCCCCTCCATTGAACTCTGAGCAGTGGACTGCCATCTGAAAAATACAAGTCCAAAATAATTTCGGACTAATTTTTTTAGACTTATGAGTTGTGTTACACCACAAATCCAACCTTAACTTTTCACAAAGACATGTTTTCAGGTGGTGAGGGGTTCCAGTGAGGGACGTCGCTGACTATCTAGACGTTGCCATGCCTCCTACTGACCACTAGGAGCAGATAATCTAATGACACCTGAGTGAATATACTGTACACTATGAGTCAATTAATTGCTACTTGCATGAATTAATAATTAAATGAATGTGACTGAGATCCTTTCAGGATGTATAATAATGTAACTGAAAACGTTTATTTGACCATAAATTTGAGGTATATTCACATAGTCAAGTCAAGTCAAATTTATTTATATAGCCAAATATCACATTATACAACACCCTTGTCCTCAGATCCTACATACACACTTTGAGGGTTTTAGTTATAGACTTTTTACAGCATCAAAAAACATTATAATTTGGTGTTGTCTAGTTCTAGTTACATCAAATTTCGGTGGTGGGGGTACTCATTTCTTCTTACATTTGGATCACAGATAATGCCTAATGCCTTCAGTACCTCCATGCGCACAAATATAACATTTTGATTATGCTTTTTTAAAAACATAGCTTGAACCAAAAGCATGAAACAGATGGCTAGCACAGTTGCATCTTCAGTCAAGCCAGAAATAGAAATAGAAGGCAACACATGCACAAACACACACAGGTTTGGGTTTCAGCAGTGGTCCCCAAACTGGGGTCAAGGGATCCCACAAGGGTTCTAAAAAGGAAGTTCACAGGAAGTTCTTGGCAAACTACAGTTTTGTTTAATGTCACTTTTACTTAATTGGAAACTTAGTATGATCAAAGGTTTCAAATTTTCCACTGTTATTGCCCCACCTGCAGTAGAGACATAATAACAAAAACATATTGGGTCTTTGTAGGTTTAACATGACAATGTGAATTCCGCCTGACAGATATTATGATATTTCATATATTCATTATATCATATTTTCTCAGATGTGGGAACCAAACAGAGAATGGAGTACAAGGTGAGGGGCAATACTGAGTGGAGAATTATTATTATTATTATGTCAATAAACTAGACTACATGCATTAACGTTATAGTAAAGAATAACAAAGTCTGAGAGTCATTAATATTCTGTAATAGTCTATATCTGAGTTAATTGGTTTTTGAGGTAATAATCATAACAGTTTTTATTATTATTTCCATAGTTCTGGAGCTAATGAGTGCAGTCCAGGTTTCAAATGTCTACATAGTTTCGATCATGTACATTTTGATGTTTACTTTGCAGATTTCGCAGGAAGGAGAGTGAATTGTAAGATGTAATAGTCAATCTGGAATACACTCTTGAAGAAGTTAACTTTTTTCCCCCCCAGTAAACTGGAGGCTGCCCACTTCCATCTGTTTTCTTCCAGCTTCAAACCAATGTCTCAGCCCACTTAACTTTATATTCTTCTACACTAAAACAAGAAAATGAAAACTTAAAAGTCACTAGAACACGGTATTCTTCTGAAGGGAACACTGTGTACTCAAGTTTACGAACATTATTTTGTTTTCTTTTTCTTAACTTTAATTCTTTAATGTTCCTTTAGGGACTTATTGTGCTTCAGTAGTACTTGTTGGAGTGACTTTAATTAACTTAATGGTATTCTGTATTCACAGTAAACATTCCTACTGTATAATAACAACTTTATAACCCATAACAACATAACACAATTATTTCTATTGGGTATTGTGGTCTTTGTGATATTTGTATAGTATCCATGTGATAACTAGGCCACTAGTTCTTTGTGGTAGTAGTCCAGTCAGCAAAAATTAATGCACCTGCCTAACAAACCCACATCCACTTGAGAGAGAGAGCGAGAGAGAGGGAGAGAGATAGACAGGGAGAGAGAGAGAGAGAGAGAGAGAGAAATGGCGCCTCGATGCTGCGCTCACTGAGGCAGTGTTTGGAGCCGGCCAGGGACATTCAGTAAGGGTAGACAAAAGGAAAAAACATGGTCAACACAAGGAAAAGCTCACGGCCGGGGAGCGGTCCCTTCATCTCCTCGAGGACTAGGTCGTCGTCGTCGAGAAACGAGCGAAACTCTGAGGAACATGTAAGCCGGTTTCTTTTCTTTGCCGGCGAGCTAGCTAGCTGGCTCTTGCTAGTTGGCTAGGTAGCTGTAGCCGTGGCCTCAAGGTGCTCCACATAATGTATTATTCACAGCAAAGTACGAGCAGTATTGAACTTGACACCCGCTCAGTCACGCAGATACACAATAAAAGACTTGAACGCCGCGATTCGTACGGGTGTCATTCGCATTGAACGCATTGTTCAGCTGTCAAATTACAAGCTAGCGATGTTAACTCCTGGCTAGCTCCAAGTTGAGTTCCCTTTGTGTTTGGCAATTTCACCCGGCTGACTTGTTTCACCATTGTCTGCACAAATTAGCCTTCCAAATAAAGACAACTGGGATTTTGCCATGAGGCTATTAGCACTGCTTCACGTCGCCGTCCTGGAAGTGTTAGCGTAATTATTTTCTCAAATGTAAAGAGATAAAGCTTTAGATAAGCTAGCGTTATAGCTAGCCCGACAGCTAGCTTACAGTGGGGGAAGGGAGTCCCAGGTTCAAAACAGTTGGCTGGCTCAAGTCCCGTATTTAGCACGTCTGAACTTGGTGAACTTTCTGGTGTAAATGCCCCAAAGACCCATTTATAGCATGTTTTTACTACAGGTGTTTTAAACGCACTCATATAACGCGATACCGAGTGAAATATTTGTACTTATTCGAAATGTGCACTATATAAATAGCTTTAGTTTCTACTCTGATCGCCTGACCTACAAGCTGTCTGACAGTCTTTGTCTCAGAATGTAAACATTGAGATTATGCAAGGCAGGAGGTTCTGCCTTTCCGTATTATTTACGATTATTATAGCACTTAACCGCAGACGATCAACGTAAATCACCGATATGGTAATTTATTGATAGTCATTAGCACATTCTTGAGTTTTAATGGGATGTTTGGCGAGGGCTTATAACGTTACTTTGTTGAATTGTGGTTCAAGAAACTCGACTCATTCCTGGCTTATGTCCAGTCCTATGGATTGCAAGCCAGGCTGACACATGATAATGCGATCTGTGATTTAGGTTTTTGAGTGATAAACCTTACACTTTCACAATGTTATCTCATGATTTTTGATTGTTCTTGTATCATCAAACTCCCAACCATTTTGCTCAGTTTGCTGTGTGCAGATCTTGTTGTCAAAAACCTGTTGCTTTAAAACTGACCATCGTTTTGTGACTATGTTCGGAAAATGATTTCAAGGTATCAGGCCACAACTGTGCATTTGTTCAGTGTTAGTACATCTTGCACTTTTCAGTCTGTCTGCATCTATCTATCTATCCAGTCAGTCAGACAAACCCCTCTGCAGGCATTGCAGACAGTTGCCTATGACAACAGTGAGATACACTCTGGTATCAGCAGGGAAGTTAAGCTGTGAAGGGCGTCAGCATCAAGGGCATATGTCTGGTTGGTCCTCTGTTGTGATTCAGAGAATACATTGAGGAGTTGGGTACAAGGTGTCTTGTCTTATCATAATACTCTCTTCTGGTTTTGCCATTTGGAGCTCTTACTTTCGTCTGTCCTTGAAGTCTTTTATGTTGTCATGTATTAGATTTTTACATGAGCAGCTTGGTTATGCTTGCTTGTTATTTGCTTAATATTCTGGCTTTATACAATGATTGACAGGGTGAATTTTTGATGCAAATATTTGCGAAAGCCTGTCACGGTAGTAGGCATCATCTTTTTCTGTTGCTTGCTTGTTCTGATTGTTTGTCATTCTTGCATTCTCTCCGTCTTCCTCTCTTAAATTGGTGTAATGTTTGTTTGTTCAACAGAAGGAGCCCAGTAGTGATGTGAGCAGTCCCAGCAGCCCGCGGTTGGCTCCCCCTTCCAAGCGAACGCGGCGGCAGACCGCCTCCGAGCCCAGCTCCAGTGATACCTCCCCATCCCCTCAGACTAAGGGCCAGAGGGTCAGCTGGGACATTCCCACCTACCGCACCAGGTCAGCTGCTGGCCTTTGTTTAAGTCATCATAAACAGTGCATGATATTGTACAGCACAGTGATAGACTAGTAAGTTACTAAATTGTCTTTTGCAGAAGTATAATGCTTAATAATGTTTGTAAAGACAAAGTTGAATTAAAATCATTTAATATATTAGTTTAGTTGTCTGTACAAAGTTTGCAATGTTGAAATAAGCTGGAGTTAGTCTAGACAGCTGTTTGCTGTCGAGTCAGATTTCATTCTTCTCATGTCATGTATTGTAATCACATAAACAATAAAAAGACAAACTTAAACTTGAGCTCTCAAACAGTGTTACGTGTTATTAATTGTAGTCGTCTGTGCAGTGTCCATACATATTTTCACTTTGTTGTTTTATTTCTAGGTTGTCCTCTCGCATAATGCAAAATGGGCACGGTAATGCAAGTCTTTTGAATTTGTCCCCTTTTTTTAAGCCATACATTGATCATATGCATTTGGTAGGCACACAATTAAATAATTGGTCCCTAATTTAATTTTTGTTGATATCGCAGCCCATATGAGTCATCGGAATGAGGAGGGCGGAGGGGGAGATCACTCTCACATGAATGGCCATGTGGAACTGAAGAGGAGCTGCCGGGTGAAGAAGAGCCAATTTGAACACCTCAATCAGAGCCTGCTGTTTGACCAGCTGGTCAACAGGTAGCTAGCAGTCACTCTACTGACACCTTTCTTTGCAATATTACTTCTAACAGAAGAGAAACAGGAAGTTGAAATGGCTGAATCAGTTGGGACATACTTTATTCATCTTGGAATATGTGGAACTGGACTCCTTATACTTAGTATAAAGTATCAGAAACCTAAAATTGTATTCGGTTGCCATGTTGTCCAGGTTGTCCTACAGTATTTACAGCACAATCTGTACTTGTATGTGAACAGTGCAACAGTCAAGTCAGGGCTACAAGTTCTGCACTTGTGTTCACTTAATATTGATGTTAGAGATGAAAGTCAGTACTTCAGCACCATCGTCATTCTTTTATTTTTAGGTCCCATGCTTTGGAGTAAAGAGGAAACTAAAGAAAAATGTCACTGTCACTGCACTTAAGACACTGTAGATCATATACTGCTGTGAGACAAGAATTGTTTACCCACCTACTCAGTTTGTCATATTCTGTGTGTGTGTGTGTGTGTGTGTGTGTGTGTGTGTGTGTAGCACTGCTGAGGCTGTCCTTCAGGAGATGGACAACATCAGCAGCATCAGGCAGAACCGTGAGGTAGAGCGACTTCGCATGTGGACTGGAGACACTGAGGAGGTAAGTGTGGCCCTCCTGTAAGACACAACCCAGAGCTAGAAAAGTACAGTACCACTGCCTGATGATCTAATGTGAATATAAGTGATAATGTAAAGGCCCTGTTTTTCCAGGAAAACATGGACATGTATTCCCGGGTGAAGCGCAGAAAATCCATGCGCAGGAGCACTTTCAGCATGCCTACACACCACAAAGTCATGAGCAAAACTGAGCAGGAGGAGGAAGAAGAGGAAGGGACGGAAGGTCAGTTTTCGTACTAATGTTCTTATGAATCAGCAGAGAGAGAGAGAGATCATGAAAACTTAATGAGCTACCTCACATTAACTGAATTAATGAAAACGTAAAAATCTAGAGTCGATTGCTTAGTGTACTTTGGGTGACTCTTGTAAAAGCTCAAATCTGGTAGTGTTCTTGTCTGAAGTTTGAAAACCGCACTTTTGACTTTCAGATTCTCACGGCGAGGAAGAAGAGGAGGATGCAGAGGATGACGATGAAGATGATGAAGGGGATGAAGTAGAAGAAGCAGGAGAGGAAAATGACAGACCGTACAACCTGAGGCAGCGAAAGACAGTGCAGAGATATGAGGCACCACCTATTGGTACTTGCTGATTCTCTTTTTTCAATCAAAAGCACTGTGTATACATTTTGTTTAGCTGTGTTATGGACATTGTCCATTTATTGAATGAATTTCTCATCATGTTTGAAACTACTTTTAGAGGCTTGGTGTGTGACAGCCAGTCGCTTTGTGTTTGCTTTCTCAGAGCCTGTGAACAGAAAACAGAGCAACCCCTCACTTTTTGACACCCACAGATCCCCAGCAAGAAGAAGCCATATAAGGTTGGTAGAAATGTGTGAAAAATCTCAGTCAGATCTGATGTTAAATGCATCACAATGTGTGACTCGTTCAGCTTTTCACTACCATGACTAATGAACTCATAGCTGTGGGTATTAAAAGTTCTTTTACACTTCCATTGGTCTCTGCTGATTAAGGAATGTGACTGTGTAATGGTGCGACACTGAATCTAGATTGTCACACTTCCCCAGAGTGAAGAAACATGCCATTCACAGCAGTGACACCACCTCGTCTTCTGATGAAGAACGGTTTGAGCGGAGAAAAAGCAAGAGCATGACCCGGGCCAGGAACAGGTGACGGCTGCTGCTTTTTTTCTTTCACCTTTCATCTTCCTCTGTTTTACTTTTGCTTTGATCGAAACACTTTTCTATCATAGTTTTTAGTAAGGAACTGTAAAAATAATAGAGATCTAGGACTATTAACATTAGTACAAGGGCTGTAGCAGTGGCCACTGTGCTGTGTATTTGTACTTGGATGTAATCACTTATGTCAGTACTATTTTTTTCACAGATGTTTGCCCATGAACTTGACTGCAGAAGACCTGGCCAGTGGGGTGCTGCGTGATCGGGTGAAAGTGGGTGCCAGCTTGGCTGATGTGGATCCCATGAACCTTGATAGCTCAGTGAGTGGAAATGCTAATAAATACCAAAAAGCTGTAAAGCAGCACAGTTTTAGTCTTCAAACTTGGAAGTGTCCAAGCCTTTGTGAGCTGCAGCTAAAAACTAATTAAAAAGTGATTCAAGTAATTGAATGGAGATCTTTAATTATACTTAACAATTCATTTTGTAGCCATCCAGAGATGCTTCCTGCTGAAGATCTTTCAAAGATCTTCAGTTTTTATAGGTGAATGTTAAAAGTGTGCGTTTTCTCTCCAGGTGAGGTTTGACAGTGTCGGTGGCCTCAGTAATCACATTCAGTCACTAAAGGAGATGGTAGTGTTCCCACTGCTTTACCCTGAGATCTTTGAGAAGTTTAAGATCCAGCCTCCCAGGTGAGAAGAACTAACATGAGACAGTTTATTTCAAGATCACTTTCTTTGGTTTTGAATTTTGTTGTATTTTTGGACAAGTTGGACGTTAAAATCTGATCACGGGTATAAAAATGTCATCATGAAAGTGGATAGCATGTTTGTTTTGGTACACAGATACAACGTAATAGAGATATGTATATGCAAATTACTTTGCTGTTATCAAATAAACACAGTTTCCATTTTATCTCTCTTCCTTTTTAGAGGGTGTTTGTTCTATGGCCCTCCAGGGACAGGAAAAACCCTGGTAGCACGGGCGCTTGCCAATGAGTGTAGCTACGGAGACAGGAAGGTTTCCTTCTTCATGAGGAAAGGAGCCGACTGCCTCAGCAAGTGGGTCGGTGAATCAGAACGCCAGCTACGCCTGCTCTTTGACCAGGTGAGACACCTAAGTAGCAGCACTGGTGAGATCAACAGCAATTCTTGGACAGTATTCTTGTAACCATAGCTTCAATCACGTGACCTGAATTGACTTCACAATGTAGATAGAAAACTAGTCATTTGCTGCTGGTAGAATATTTTCAGTTCCCGTTTTCTTGTAGCTATTGTTACTTAATATTGTCAGATTGCTTTTCACTATTTCACAATACTTCTTGTATTTAAGTGAACCAAGCCAGCTTTAATACCGTTTTTCGATGAGCATAATGTTTTGGTTTTGATCTTGTATATGTTTTTGACCAGGCTTACCTGATGAGGCCATCCATTATTTTCTTTGATGAGATTGATGGTTTGGCTCCTGTTCGCTCCAGCAGGCAAGACCAGATACACAGGTAAGGCTAATACAGTTGTAACTATTCTGTATTTATTTTTGTTTATACCGGCACCTCCAGCATGGTCCAGTGTCAAATTACACTTATCAGTTTGTCAGTAAACAACCTTAATAGTAGTTGTTTTGTGTCATATGCCTGTAATCATCAAAGTGGAAATGTTGGTGGAATTGGCTTGTGAGTCACTCAGAAACTCTGACCAACTGTAAACCCACCTGTTTATCTTTTATTTTCCACACACACACACAAAATTAGCAGCTATAAAAATAAATCAAAAACCCTTAACTGTACCAAACAGATGATACAGTGGTCAAAGTTGTGGCTGCTTTTACTTTTGTGCATATGGTGCAGGTTCAAAACTGCTGTCACTGCAGCTTTGATTTTGGATGAAATCGGCTGGATCTGGGTGCTTTACATCAGTGACACTTGAGTCCATATTTGTTTGTTTATTTTGCATTGAGCAGCCATAGCAAAGGAAATCAGAAATCATAACAATTTCACTTCTGATTTAGACCATTTCAATATGAATTGTAGGTGAGGAAGTATCCCATTATGCAAACACAGCTTGTGGTTGATCCTTGTCGAAATGGTTGCCATCTCGAAAATGGAATATTTGTAGCTGTGAAATGCGACATTACAATTCTGGACGAAAGTGTATTCAAAATATGAAATGTGCATATGCTTGAAATTGTAGATGCTCTCCTCTTTCTGCCATGCTGGGTAAATACTTATGGAGCACAAGTCAACATGGAAATAGAACAGTCGATATTTTTGCCCCACACCGTTTTGTTCCATATGCGTGTTTGATAGACCAGGTCTGTGTACTATTTGCAGAAATAAGGCCTTGTTTATTTGGGCAGTACTGACTCATGAGTCTTGTCAATATTGTCTCAATCTCAAAAAGTATTTTGGCTCTAAATGTCTGCATGTATACTTAATTCTGTCCCACCACCTCCTGCCCTCTGTCCAGTTCTATTGTGTCCACTCTGCTGGCCTTGATGGATGGCTTGGACAGTCGTGGGGAGATAGTGGTCATTGGTGCTACAAACAGACTTGACTCTATCGACCCGGCACTCAGGAGGCCTGGACGCTTTGACCGGGAGTTTCTGTTCAACCTGCCCGACAAGAAGGTGAGACGGAGTGAAACATCAGTATTAGAATCTGTATCTCCTGTCAAACCGTGAGATAACAGAATGCAGTATTCTGTGTAAGGATCACTTATTGCACATACAATGCTGCACATACCATGCTGTACACACATGCACACCCAGCTTGAGACGCAATACAATTCAGAAGTAATTAGTGTTTTACTCATATGAGTCCTGCGATGAAATTAGTACATGCAGCCCTCTGGCTATTAAGAGTCTCCAGGACTGTTTTTCCCTCGCTGTTGGGTGTTTTGATCCAACAGGCAAGTGGCAAAGCAGATGCTCATTAGGTTTCTGGAAAATTAAAAATCAATTTTAGAAGAATTTATTGTTATGCAGATCTGATTGCTTTAATCTTGCTCTTGGGGAAACTTGTTTTGTTTTTTTCTGCATGTGTATAAAGTGACAGTGAGTCAGATAAACAGCTCAGTGTAGGTGACTCCTCCGCATCGAGTCCGTCTAATGGGTCGTCTTGCATCATTTGTCCGCACAGTAGGATCATTGGTAATCAAAGCCTAATCTGCAGGCCGTTGCCGGCTAAGCCCTCCAGTAGTGAGCTCTGACTGATTTAAAAACCTTGCTCTTGTTCAAATAGCAATCCTCTCTACACATTCAAATTCAGCTTCCCCCTGGTATTGCCCAAGCTAGAAACCTGTATGAAATCTGGCTCAGTTGTGTCTTTTGAATAGAAAGGGAGATGTGATGAAAGATGATGAAAACTGTTGCCCTTGCTTCACGACATAGACCACTTTGCACTTGATGTCTGCTTATCAAAGCAGAGTCTTGTGGAGACGATGCAGTGAATTGAAGGGCGTATTGTGCTGAAGTGTTAGGAAGGCCTTCTGTTGAGCTCACTCAGGCACTTGCATTTTGATCTTGCTTGCTGTTGTCAGTTCTATATGAAGTTAAGGTGAGTAAGACATGGTTTTAATTATTAGATTTTTATGATGTGATTTCCTTGGTATCGTTTCTTTTATCCTGTCTTATGCAACATACCATTTAAATGAAATATTAGTGTGTTAGTTTGAAATGTTACCTTGCCAGTGTTTTCTGAAATGTTGTTCCTATTAGGCTACACAGGGCTTGTGCTCCCTCATCTATTGACTCTTGCTTTTTCCCTTTGTCCACCCCAAATCCTCTGTTCAGGCCAGAAAGCACATCTTGGAGATTCACACACGGGACTGGAATCCCAAATTGGCTGAGCCATTTGTAGATGAACTTGCAGAAAAATGTGTCGGTAAGAGTGACGCCTGTGTATAGAACTGTATGCCATCTTTGCTATATAAGTATCAAGTCAAATTATCACTGGCTAATGTGAACCTGTGAAGCACATGGAACACAATTTACAAGCAGTATCAACAAAGCGTTTTTGAAAAATCCTTCTTTATTTAATCCGCTGGCAGTCATGTTCTCTGTGCCATTTGAAAACAACCTTCATAAAGCCTAAATTTAGGCAGACAAATGATTAACTAACCTTCATGTATCTGGCTTGCTCCCAGGCTACTGCGGTGCTGACATCAAAGCACTTTGCACAGAGGCAGCCTTGGTGGCATTGCGCCGCCGCTACCCCCAGATCTATGGCAGCAGCGTCAAACTGAAGCTGGATGTCACCTCCATCGTCCTGGGGCCTGGTGACTTCAGCAAGGCCATGAGGATAATCGTCCCAGCCTCCCAGAGGGCCCTGGCTCCACCGGGCCGAGCCCTGTCCCCCACCCTCAGGCCCCTGCTGGCCAGCTCTTTCTCCTTGGTGCTGAAAGCTCTGCTCCGAGTCTTCCCCCATGCTCAGTGTACTGACAGGGACAACACACACGGTAGGGATCTGGGACTGAGGCGCCCATGGTTTCCGCTGTATCATTTGTTTTCACTTTCCTACTGCTGGTTGCTGCTTCTCCCACCTTGACTCTTGCTCTCTTCTCCCTTGCCACCTGTCTCACTTGTTAGTGTGCTTTCCCTGTTGGCACTCTGTAGAATTTGATTGTTTGTTTCTCTTTCCCCCACCTTATTACCAAAGTGCTTTGTATCACCCTCACACACTGAACATAGAGTCTGTGCTGAAACATTCCCCCTGAGAATGCAGAGGTGATAGCACAGAGATTGGATAACCAGTCATCCTGCTTACACTTCAATATCTCAACCCCCACTTCAGTCAATGAAAGAGTGTTCACAGCAGATTAGCCACAACGTAGCACTTGACCAGTGTGAGATTGCTTACAGGAGTTGTACTTCTTGCACCCAATAATGACATGAATTTCCCAGAGTGCTGCATCGCTTTAAATGCCCATTACATCTCGCCTAATAAGCCAGCTCTCTTTATTATTCTCACTTTTTCTGGTGAAATGGCTGCATTAATGTCAGCGATAGGGCTGCTTTCAGGATAAAACTTTGTAGAAGCAAACTTTTAAGTGCGTTTGCAACCATTGTACTCAATAACTCCAGGAAAAGTGAGTTGCTACATATGCATGGCTGTATAAGCAGTGTCCCTCTCTGTGCTAGTAGGCGGTGACAATCAACTGCTTGAAGAGGACTTGTACAGCGACGATGACAATGAGGACGGCTCCGCTTCCATCTATGAAGTCCAGCCTGCTGCATCCCCAAAGAGTCAGCTCTCCTCTTCTGCAACGCACAGACCCTTCCTCCATTTCTCCTCGTGAGTCCACCTAAAAAAAAAAAAAGATCATGGGCACCTGGTGATGTAGTTGCAATATGTGTGAGATTAATTAATTAATAGTGCATAGACACTGGTGTCTAAGTACACTACTAAAAACAAACATGGGAAAATAACATTTTAGCAATTATAAGGTTATATGAGAGTGGAAATGAATACATGTAGGTTTTCTGTCAGGTCTAAGCTGAGGAATTTTAAAGACAACGTGCCATCATGCCAAGCATATACACAGAACATATATTTAAATTTTCAAACATGCAGCTAATACTGATATAGAATTACTTTTTGACCTTACAAGCACAGTGCCATCTCTGATCTCCAGAGAGTTACTGGTTTTCATAGTGTCATCTAAGTAGGGACTAATGTAGATCTAATGTGCCTTGGAAATACAGTTATCTTCCTAGTAGAAGGACACTTCTTAATTAAGATATAACACATTATTTTCCATACCAGTTATCAAAAAGTCAGACTGTATAATAAGAGGAATGAGCTACAGATAGTGGCTCCACAGGCAACACTTGTAGAGAATCCTCAGCTATGGAGATAAAAGGCTAGATCAGAGGACAGGATGAAAATGAAAAGAGAAGGCTGAAATCAGAATTGCAATTGCTTCTTCCATTCAAAAATGGGGAAAGGTGAAGGGACTGGATGACTTATGGCCTTCATTTATTGGAACCATTTATTGATGAACCTATTAAGCTATTATCGAGCTTCTGGTTGTTAAGTCTTACAAAATGTGCTTGGAAGGCTGAAACCTCCATAGTGGTGTGTCCAAAACGTGAAAGAAAAACCTCTCAAGGCAAATGTGTAGATTTATAGATATAGAAAGGCTTTATTGGATCATCAACAAATGGCATTGAAACAGCACTTAATTCTCTGCCTTTATCAGAGTGCTCTCAAATCCAGGGTTAACTGGCCTGATTATCAAATCTTGTCATCAAACACCGGTGCCACAATGGAAGCTCACAGAAATCTAGAGAAGTTCCAAAACATGCGTAGGTAGAGTTACACAACATATACGAGACATCATGTAAGAGCGAGATGAGGGCAGAGACTCATTCCCTTCCGGCTCGTCTAATACGTGTAAAACATACAACAGAAGTGCAGTTCTTGGGTACAGACGCAGGCCTTATAACCAGCACTGTTGCAAGCAGAGCCCGTGCTGCAGGCTTGTTGCCGTGTGTATGTCTATATGACATGTACACAAGGGAAGGCTTCCACATAATATGGTGGAGGTTAGAGGTTTGCCCAAACTGTAAAAAGCTTCTGCAACTCTTAACCTCTCTCTAACCACTTAACTTGTGTGTGGCTCATCCTTTTGTTTTTTTTCTGTCAAACTATATCACTTCAGCGCAGGGTTGCTTTTACTCCAGTTGCTAAGAGTTCATTGTTTTTCATTGTATCTTGCCTGGTCAGAGATGTAATATACTCAATGTGCTTGAAATGTGACAGAAAACAGTACGCAAAGATATTCAGATTTTTGCTGGTATTGTCGAACCATACTGAGGTGGTTTCACAGTGAAGCCCTGCTGTCATTTACATTAAAATGCAAGCACTTTCGGGGTTGTGGAGTTAGTGTCAACAGTAGCTTTACGCATCAACAGCTTACTGAAGCACATGAGCAAAACTGAACTGAAAACAATAGTGCTTTTGCTGTGTCAATACTGTTGAAAGTGATTATAAGTTTATAGCTACTATGCTAACTATGAACTCCCTTCTGCCTCTAGCTCTGCCCTCCAACAGCCCACAGCATACCGGCCTCGTCTCCTACTGGCCGGGGCCCCGGGCTCAGGACAGAGCTCCCACTTGGCCCCTGCCTTGCTGCACCACCTGGACAAGCTGCCAGTGCACCGCCTGGATTTGCCCACTCTCTACTCCGTCAGCGCTAAGACGCCAGAGGAGTCCTGTGCTCAGGTAACACACACACACTGATGCATGAGTAAATGCAAACATACACACGCAGATCCACACAAGGCCATCTGTTGCACAGGTGGTTGAAATTTGGAGAGAATAAGCAACTTGTTAGAGTTTAGTTTAGAGTTTAATGATTTGTACCATAACTTTTTTTACTCATTCAAATTCAAGCAGCCATGTGTGCTTATCCTGTCTGTGTGGTTGTAGGTTTTCCGCGAGGCACGCCGGAGCGTGCCCAGTGTGGTGTTCATGCCGCATATCTCAGAGTGGTGGGAGACAGTGAGTGACACTGTGAAGAGCACCTTCCTCACCTTGCTGCAGGATGTGCCCTCTTTCAGTCCTGTCCTTATCCTTGCCACTGTTGAGACTCACTACTCACAGCTGTCAGACGAGGTAGGAACACCATGTACACACACCTGAGCTGACATTTTCTGATTTACCTGGAGGCCTGCCCCATGCTTTTTTGTGGTTACATATTGCTGTTGATACAATTGCTTCCATTGTGTAAGAGAGGAGAGTGTTAACCTGATGTCTTTTTATATGGTATTGCAGGCGAAAGCATCATTCAAAGGGTTTATTTCTTTCTCTCATACTTGCTAGCGCTAGTGCAAACACACACAGGGTGTCACAGTCAAGGTCATCTGCTCTCACAGAGTTTTTATCTACTTTGGCTCCATCTCCCTTTTCTTGTCATTTATCCCACTGCCCACTTTTCTCCCTGGGTATCCCCACCCCTGCTCCTTCATCCTTCTTCTTGGATTTATTATTCTCTTTCTGAAAGCCAAAGCAGAGTCAGACCACCCGTTGTGGGTTAGGCTGTAAGGGAGAGTAAGGGGAAATAGAGAAAAATTGGAGGGGGGAGGAAAGAGATGGAGACAAATAAGGAGGAGTGTCCTCTCTAGTCAGGCAACAGAAGGGCTTTAATTAGGTCCGGGGGTTGGCAGCCCCACGTCTTTACCCCAGGACACACACACACACACACCATGTCAATATGCCTGTGCAGACTGTGCAGGTTTTTTTCAGTCTCTGTGTATGTGTGTGGCTGCTGTTTTGGCAAGGCCTCAACCCTGGCCATGCTCCAAGGAGAGAGAGGCTCTCGGGATGGTTCTTTCTCTGTAGTTGACTCATTAGGACTGAGGCACCTGGGCTGTTGTGCCCATTGAGGCCTAAGCTCTTTTTTAACCTTCATAGTTAAAGTTTTTTTTTCTTTGCTTAATTTTTAATTCTCTGTTGGTCATTTTTAGTTGTCTTTCTAATTTTGTTTCACACCATTCTTTGTTTTCATGTTGTGTGATTGATAATTCCCTGCAATTCTTTACATTGGCCTTGTTCAGACTTGGCATTAACATGCATCTTGGGTGATCCGATCACAAGTGGACAGCCCTAAGTATGTCAGTTCAGACCTGGCATTAGAACGCGTCTCCACATGTGTCTTTAGTGACCACTTGTGATCTGATCTCACTTCCCCGCTCTATATGCAAATAAACACATACATCATTTCTGGTTGCAAACACCAAATGGGTTGTTGTTTTGAACCGGCGGGGGCAGCAATGCACTAAACTGTGCCTCGTCTGCCGGAAAGAAGAAGAAGAAGATTTAGGGCCATATGCAGCCCAGACCACATTTGGAGGTGGTCTCGATGCGTCTTGGCTGCATTCACACCTGTACTTAGAGCTGTCCACTTGTGATTGGATCACCCAAGATACATGTTAATGCCAGGTCTGAACAGGGCCATTGATTTAGGGCTTTTAACTTGATTCAACTTCACCATGTTTTTTGATTCACATGCTGTGTTAAGAGATTAATTATGAAAATGGAAGTAATCACAACCCGCAGACCACTCAGTGTCAAATTGTAGATTGCTATTCATTACATACGAGGTGGCTGACTGAAACCATGTAGGATTTGCAATTACTTTTTTCCCATCAAATTACCTTTTCTTTGGTCATTGAACACATAACCATGTGGCCTGGAAAATTAGGAAGCACATGCTGAGACAAATGGTGTGCTCAAGTCAACATGGAGCCAGCATGAGGATATCAAGACTGTCCTCAGGCTATGCTGGTTTTCTCCTGTGTGTTCTTTCCTATTTGTGAGTTTTGCGCTGCTAGTTTGTTGTGGGATTGCATCATTGCACTTGTTAATCAGTTCTTTTCTTAACTTTTTTGCAGTTGCATTGTTCTTTGCTCATTTTTAAAGCTATATTTTAAAGCAAATCATTATGCCTGTACCACACACTGTGCCTCTGTCTGTCTTGTTCCAACACTGGCAATGAGGTATGCTTGGTATAAATAGTTGACAAAAAAATAAATGACTTATTAATTATTGCCAAACCCTTGTGCTAAACTACTGCCCAGTTGTTGCTGTATTTACTCTGAGAAAATGCTCCGTACATTGACTACTTTCACCGTTGACATTCTCACTGTTGGAAATCCAATCACCCCTCATTCTCAACCATACCAGCCTTTGTTGGATTGACTACTCGGTAAATTAATTGAAGATTGATTTCTTTGGAATGTGTTAAACCTGTAGCTACCTTTGGTCCCACTGGATGCTTCAGATGAGCATTAGTTTACTAGTTTTGATAAGGCTGCTCTGCAATGAATCATTGAGTCATTTCTAATAATAGCGGTTCTGTGATGGATTATATATTTATCCCAAACAGGTCAAGTTTGTGGTAGTTGGTTTTCTATATTGAGATGACCCTAACCAGTAAAAAAAAAATAGAAAAAATAACTGTGGTGTGCACAGGAAATGTGTTCAAATGAATGTAATTATAAAGCTAAGTCGACACAGAGAAGCTATGTGGACAAGAGGTATGGTTTGCAGACTATTTGCTGAATGAGTGTAATTTTGCTTTGGCTGTTTACACGTTAAGCAGTTTTGTCTTATCTAATAATTGGACCAAGTTGCTAGAATTGTTTGTTTTATCAAATGTTTTCACTTATCTCTTGTCTCAAAAGTGGCCCAGTAGCTCCCTCAGCAAGGTTTGAGGAGTTTTGGTTTAAATTTTTAGGCATGGACATGCTGTAGTCCGTGGCGCTTTAAGTGATTTGGCTATCTCTGAGAGTGTTGTTTCACTCTCTGGCACAGAGAACACTGTGACAGCTGCTGTCTCAGCTCCAAACCTCAGCAGGGAACAGGCAGCATCCCTCCCCAGCCAAAACTGACACTACAGGCTTGGGTCCAACTACATAGCCTCCCTCCCTCCCTTAACAGCCGTTCACTCTGCTTAGATTGACTTCCTTCTCGGTGGAGGGCCAGTGGAAATTGCTTGAACATGTGACTGTAAGGGTGAAGTAGCTGCAGTTAGAGAGTGAGATAGTGTCCCATCAGTCTTTGTTTATCACTGTAACACTTTTTGGGATGTGTGGTGAGGCATCACAAGTGGATTGTAATGGCATGAACTGCATGCTGAATGTGAATGCTTACGCCACAATTTTACCTTAAGGACCTGATTATTGATGCATCAGCAATCTGGTTTCAATGCTGAGATAAAGCAGATACCAAACAAAAGCTATGTTTTCACCAAAGTATCCAGATCTTTAACTTTTGGTGGATTTTGCCGCACAATTTCAAATTGCTAGCATTTAGCATATTTTTAAGATGTAGGTGGAGTTTTTAATTAGAATTAAAAAAAAAATAAAATAAAATAACCACCACACCTTATTATAGTAGAGCTGTATTTAAGAACGCAGTTGACTTTTATTTGTATTGTGAACTGTTCGAGCACACAGCAGATTACATGTCTCTGAGATAAAAAAAAATCTATAGTTTTATAGCTTTAAGACATAACATGTTTATTAAACACAATAATACATTTGTTACACATGTGCTATATGTTCTGACTTATAGTGCAAATGTGAAATAACAACGTTCAACTAGTGATAGCATGACAGGGTGAGCACTAACCAGCAGAAAAATCATTTCTCGCTGTACATCCATCCATTTCCTGTCACTTTTCCGGGTTTGGTTCGCAGTGGCAGCAGGTTAGGCAAGGTATTCCATACGACATTCTCCCTAGCCACATCCTCCTGCTCTTTTTGGGGGATCCCGAGGCATTCCCAGGCCAGATGGGATGTAATCTCTTCAGCGTGCCCTGTGGTCTCCTCCCAGTTGGATGTACGGAACACCTCCACAGGGATGCAAGTTGGAGCCATCCGAATCAGACGCCTGAACCACCTCAAATGACTCCTTTCAATGCGAAGGAGCAGCGGTTCTACTCTGAGCTCCTTTTGGCTGCTTATATCTGTGACCTCATTCTTTCGGTCACCACCTAAAGCTCATGACCACAGCTGAGGGTTGGAATGTAGATCGACCAGAAAATCGGGAGCTTTGCCTTCAGCTCTCCCTTCACGATGACAGTCCAGTATAGTGGCTGCATTACTGCCGACGCCGCACCCGTCCGCCTGTCCATCCCGCGTTCCATCTTACCCTCACTCAGTTATCATCATCTGGACTTTAGTGTGTACTTTATTGTAGATTTCATTATCAACATTTTTCTTGTACTTTATTGTAGGATGTTTACAGCATTTCTTTGTGTGTTCCCTTTTAGTTTCTGAGAGCATTAAGGTACCATCTCTAGACAGTTGTGATTCAAGAAGGTGTCTCAGCTATAGCTGTTATTATGTGGATTACATGAAGAGATATTCACTCAAGCTGTGTTTTACTGCCATCTCATTCTGTACCTGCAGGAGGGATTTTTTCTTCAAAAAATTGAGACAGAGCTGTAGTAACCGGGCAGAGTCAGGCAGTCTGACAGAAATGTTTTTAGTTTGCTTTTAAATCAGTTTCTGCAGTTAAGAATTGATCATGCCAGCAGAGCAGGTGTCCAGTTTGTTTTATAATTGCTCTACCCCGTCAGACATCCCCAATTTTCTTTGTACATTCAGCTCTCTCCTCTAGACCCCCTCTCTTGTTTCAGCCATTAATCTATCCACACATTCTTGCTATCCCTTCCTGAGTCGACACCCCTGCAGCCTTTATCATGATGAAAAATAGTGAGAATCATTACCTGCGGTGTGCTACATACATTTTGACTGTCTCTGGCTACCCTACTGTCTTCCTCGTTTTTACTCCATTCCTCCTTTTCTTTCCCCTCTTCCTGAGGAGAGAGCGCAAAATCCAGAGAGAGAGAGGATAAGAAAGAGAACAGAAGGCAATGCAGAGAGAAAGAGAGAACAAACATGTCATGGGTAAGGGAGAGGATCGATGTGAAAGACAGATGGGGGGAGATATAAAGCGGAAAGTAGGTGCTTAGTCAGCAACAGGGCTTCCCGTCGAGAGCGGCCTTGAGCTCTATTACTGAAGTGAACTGGGATCTTTGAAGCCCCCAGTAGCCCCAGTATGGATTCACACCAGAAGTTAAGAAAAAGGCTCATGTATATGTCTCCCAATATTGTATATTAACTGTATATGTATGTATGTATATTATATAAAAAATATATTAAAAAAATATTATATAAAAAGAGAAACAAAAAACAATGGACAACAATGGTTTAAAAAATTAACACTACTTACTTGCTAGGTTTGTGGATGTCAGGACTTAAAGTGAGGTTATTTATAGGTAGTTGTAATGGAGAGTCAATGCAGCTAGTCCCAGCAATGTGATATAGCTGTAGCATAATCCCTTATCATAATATCCCTCCCAGCTATTGTTTTGACCATAAAAATGACTGGTAAATTCACATAACTCGTAATAGTAGTCATAATTGTCAATTATCAGCTTATTATAACTGGGAATGTAGGAATGTGTAAGCCCTTTACAAACATCACTGATGAGTAACACGCTGGACAAATGTGGTGAAATTGTCCTTTAGCGTAAATCAGGACCTCTTGCATTGGCACCCCCGCTGCACTGATCGACTAGCTCCATTCAAATGAATGAGAGGGCTGGGTTTTTTCACACGGCTCAAGTCGGTCTGAATGCGTCCTTAGGGTGCCGCCCAGTTGCTCCCACTACTAAATTAGACTTATAGTATTGGACATAAATTATCCATCTATACATAACTATCTATATCTATCCACCTTATTTTGGAATGTGAAGTTAACAGTCGGTCGAACTGTCCCTGTTTTAAACGCTTCATTTTCATTGACATTTTGTTGTTTTGTTGCAATGATTGTGTTGCAATCAATTTTGTTATGAGCATATGTTTTGTACCTGTATCCAGTATTTGGGCTTTTGTGCACATGGACTGAATGTGCCAAACACTAAGACATCTTCATATCTCAAATGTCTGAAAGCTTAGAAATGCAGTGATTTACGTCTGAGTTTGCATCCTTAAACTATTACATAATATGTTTTCTTACATCTTTAAAGGACCAGTGTGTAGGATTTAGGGGGATCTGTTGGCAGAAATGGAATATAATATTCATAATTATGTTTTCATTAGTGTATAATCACCTGAAACTAGGAATCGTTGCGTTTTCGTTAGCTTAGAATGAGCCCTTCATATCTACATAGGGAGTGGGTCCTCTTACATGGAGCCTGCCATGCACTGCCATGTTTTTTCAGTAGCCCAGGATGAACAAACCAAACACTGGCTCTAGAGAGGGCCATTCGCGTTTTTACATTGAAGTGGCAGCCACCTTAGGTTCTCCGACACGATTGGAAAGGGAGGGGTGAGGGGAGGGGTATTCAGTTGGTTGCAATCTGCAACCTCACCGCTAGATACCACTAAATCCTTCACACTGGACCTTTAAGGTGATGCATCATTGGTGAAGTTTGGATGATTTGCACTGTTTGATCAGGTATAATCTGGTCTCTAATAGAAATGCCTGAAGACCCATTTTCTTTTTACCACTGTTGCAAGTAATGTGGATATAAAAAATGTAATCTGTTCATTAAGTCCTAAACTTCTAAGCAGCATTCTTAGTATCTGCTGTGCTCAGTCGTGCATTAGCTTAATGTAGTAGCTGATGAAAACAGACACATCAGCTACACACTGCCTACTACGTGACAGACATAAATTGGACTAATCAGTTCATGGGTGTATACGATGAAATGAAATTGGATTAAAATGTAGTATTCTCAAAATTGGATTAATTTTACAGGGAGCTAAAATTAAGAAGTGAAAGTAATGGATTTAGTGTACTGCCCTATGAACAAAGGACAGAACCTGAGACATAAAGCTCATTTTCTGCTATTCCAGTTGATAGTATAAATCTAGCTAGGTGCCATGGCCTTTGTACTTGTTGTTCTATGCTTTAACCTTCTGTTTTTATTACAAGCGTTGCATTGAAAGGCATAGCAATATATGGTGGTGGTTGCTGAATTCTTTTCAACCCCCTGATTGTTTTTCATACAGGTGAGAAGTATGTTCCAGAGGGCCTACGGGGAGGTAGTGACGCTATGCCCTCCAGGAGAAGAGGACAGGAGGAGGTTCTTCTCTGACCTGCTGCTGGTCCAAGCGGCCAGGGCTCCACCACGCCTCAGGAATACAGGTACTTACTGTATTCACTTACATACATATGCACGATGAGACAGTTATGACTCATCTCTGCTGTCATTCCTAGAGGGCAGTGTTGTCTGCATGTGCTTCTTTCCTTCCTAGCTCTGTTCTCAACCTCTCCCAGTCATTTTTGGATCCAGTGAAAGTTAGAGGAGCAGATGTTACTTGATTGGTACATTTGAGAGATCCTCCTGTGTCTGTACCTAATTCACATTTGCACAGTAGAGTTAAATGTTTGACATTCAGAATCTGTTTAATTTAACTTAAGATTGAGAGTAGAAACGTGTAGATGTAAGATATTGAGTGTGTAAGATTGTCCCAGTGTGACGCCTGTGTGTTCCTGGACATCTCTATCCCTCACCCACATCAAAATGTGGGCCAATTTTAATCCACAAATCACACCCCCATCCACCCCTCCAACTGCCATTGCCCAAGTCCTCAGTTCTCCCCTAGCCCTCCGTTCCGGTTCAATATGAGAGAACTGTCCACCCGGGCTTTCAAATGGAAATGGTGCCCAGCGTTCATCTGCAGTTTCCTCATTGATGCAAGGCAGGGGTCCCCCGCTTTACTCGCCCGGTGCTCTTCAGGGGTTCGCTGCCTGACTAAGACAGCAGTCTGGCTTCCAGCAGAGAGGCCGGCAGAAAAGCAGGGAGAGGAATTGCTGTGAGAGGGCCTGGCCGCTATTAGCCATAATTAGAATCAGGGTTTGGATTGCTGCTAGTGAGTGAAGCGGCCCAAGGTGCTGTGGAGCCTTCCTAACGATGTCGGCAGATGCCTTGGGCCAGGACTGGTGCCTTGGGAAAGGAGGGGAGGATATCTGCTTGCCTTGCTTCATCACTCTGTCATTGGCCAGAGGCTATTCCTTAGTGTATTTCAAAACCTGTGTTTGGAAAGGAGCATAGCTCTATTATTTTCTTCAGCTGGAAGAATCTTTAAACACTTTTTCCTGGGGTAAGTATTTTTTGGTCTGTGTCTGCAATGATGTTAAAAGGATGCGGTCAAGGATCAAGTCTGAGATGAGACTGTCTGGTTGTTCACCATGAACATCTGTGCTAGCTGTGTGTTTGTATTTGATTTGCATATTGGTGTAATGATTTTGCCCGTAGCTGAGGCCTTTGTGTTTTGTTGCTATGGGCAAATGTACAAAGATTCTTTATTTTGTACCTAAAGATCTAACACCAAGAGAGATCCAGTGCTCTCTTGGTGTTAGAGCTTTAGGTCTTGTCTATAAATGGAAGCTGCGAGGAAAATGTATTTAGTTAGTGTACTCCTGTTTTCACTTCCAACTTTTTTTTTGCTTCTCTTCTAACAGAGAGGTGTGAAGAGGTACTGCTGGTGGCAGAGGCTCCAGGAGCCAGAATCCTGTCAACAGAGGAACAGCGCCGCCTGTCTGAACAGGAGGAGAACACTCTACGGGAGCTCAGGCTCTTTCTCAGGGACGTGACCAAGCGCCTGGCCACTGACAAACGTTTTAACATCTTCAGCAAGCCAGTTGACATTGAGGAGGTAAAGAGGAATGGACTCATGTTGGGACCCACACCCTGGTATCTCACTTATAGTTTGACAAAGGCGGTTTTTAAAACAACTTTTTGTTTGTGTGTTAGGTATCAGACTACCTGGAGGTTATTCGGCAGCCTATGGACCTGTCCACTGTCATGACCAAGATTGACACTTACCAGTACTTGACAGTGAAGGAGTTCCTGGTGGACATTGACCTCATCTGCAGTAATGCTTTAGAATACAATCCTGACAAGGATCCCGGAGGTGAGGAGAAAAATTACATGGGTATGCTAATAAATACATCCACGCACATACATGTAGGGTACTGTACGTAAATTCACATGCAGTATACACATGAAAATTCATGTGTGCACAATTCACATGCTTACACTCCATCAGAAATGTCCCTACTTGTACATAAACGCAATCTGCCGCAAGTAAAAAAAATAAAACGCTATATTCAAATTAGCTGGTGTTTTTCGTGCTGAGAAAGGCTAAAGTCATAAATACGCATAGAGATTAAATTAATATCTATTGTTGCATCCAGGACTTGGGCTAAAAGCAAATAAGGGGATTCACCCAAATATTAAAGAATTCCTTTAATCCCAAACTCAACCCTAAGATTATCCCTAGAACTGACAATGAACATAGACAATAGACAATCTGTCACACTCTTCTATAGCCCCAATGAAACTCTAGTTTTTGTGATGGCCCATGACAATCCCTTGATAATAAGTCCGAATTGGACTGTCCAAATCAGTATGACCAAGCGTTTCTGTAGTTATTGTTGTGTTCCATTTGGCTGTCATTGTGTGAGTAAAAAGTAATTAGATTTAACACATAATGACTTGTGAAGAAGCTTCCAGGCAGTAAAATTACAGAACCTCAAGATGGTTTTCTTCAACTTGGAAATTCAAGTGAAATAAAGTACATACAGCCCCCACTGAAAATAGCATTTCCTCAGTCTAATTCGTGCTCTGTAGCTGAGGAAGGCTGCATATGCATGAAAATTTAATTGTCTCTTGTCTTGCAATTTGAACTGATTTTTACCTCGTCCTCCTTCCACTCTCAGCAAATTTTCCAAAGCTACATATGGGCTTCATACTAAATGCTTGAAAACACAAGAACACACTGGACACACAAACAAACAGAAAGGCCTTTTATTTGCAATAGCTTACAAATTGGATTTATACTTATTAAATGGGGTGCTTGCATCCATGACACGGAAAAATCCCATGTGAGAGATGCATGTTTGTGTATACATTTAAAAAAAGTGGAAAAAGTTGAGAAGAGCTTGTCGAACCGAAGAAAAAGGTATTTTCTACCAGAATCAAATCCTCAACAGCCATACCATGATGTTAATTGAAAGCTGCATACAGTAGGCCATTCAATTGATATGCCCATTTTAATTCTCGTCTTGTGTGTTTAGCTGCTCCGGTTCCCTCGCAAAGATATAGCTGCCTGACACTAATGGGAAGCAATTCTCTGCCAGCCCAAATGAATAAATCATATCTCTGTGTTTGCAGGCGAGGGCCTGGGTCATTTGTTGGAATGTAGGGTCTACAAATGATACACTAAAGGGGAAAAATGCAATTAGGCAGTTTAATAAAGAAGACTAACGAAGCCTCTTGCCTGCTCACCCAGTGCTTGGCCCAGGGAATATAGCCCAAACCCTGCACAATTATGCTGCTGGGGAACTTCTACATGGGCTCACAAAGTGCTGGGAAAAAACCTCATTATCCCTCACTGGTCTGTTTCTCCTTGTCCTTCATGCTATCTTTATCGTATCGTCCTCCATGCGCAGTCATGTTGGCTTCCTTGTCTTTTACCGCCTCACCTTGGTAAATAATTACTCTGTTATGTTAAAAAGCCTGATATCTCTGTGCTCCACAACGTGGCTCAGTGTCACAAATACTGAGGGGAAATGCCGATAATAACCCTTTGACAATGAACGCGTAAGCAACAGCGTTTTATGTCAGTGCGTTCACGTCTGTTCTAGATGGAGAGGTTAGGCAGGGCCCATAAGGGTGCTGATGAGCTCTCGGCATCCCAGCTGGCCTTTGACATCTCTTCCATTGACAGGCATTTTTGCCCTTATAATGCACTTGCATGTATACACACTCAGACACACTCTGTCAGTAGAAAAGTGCACACACACATACAAATTGCCTTCGCAATTAGGCAGCCATCCTCCAATTAGACAAAGGAAGCTGGCAGATTGTGACCCTTCTGCCACTCTCTGCCTGAACTGTTCTCCCTCTGCTTGCTGTAATGAGAGACTGCCTGTTTACAGTGGCTGTGCTTTTAGCCTGCCTCTTCAGCTCAGTCTTTATTTTCCCTCCATGGATGCAGGAGTAGGGAAAAAGGAGGATTTAATGATGTGCTACATCTGTGCTACATCTAAGGGAAAAGAGGCATGAGTTAAAAAGGTGCAAGGAGTGCGAATGTGAGAGAGAATGAGTATGCGTTTAAAAAAAATTAGGATTGCAAGTATGTGCGATTGCGTGTGTGTATGCACCCACCTTTGTCTTAAATGGGTGAAGTGGTGATATCAAGACTTTCATGCATGTTTGAGTTCTGCCCGCTACCATTTCTCACCAAAGCCAGCTCTATCCTTTTATTCAAACTGTGAGAAAATGTTACAATCCCTTTTCTCACAGATACAGTGAAATGGGGAGGGCTTGCTATCGGCTCTTTGCCTTACACACATGATAGGGTGTGGAGAACATGCAACATCAAACTGCAAACTGCAGTCCTGCACAAGCCTTGATGGCGGGAGAAAAAGAAATTCATATCTAAAGAAAAAAAACTTCTATATTGCATGGCAGTTACTGGTTGATATCCTGTGTTACAAAGGACATGCCCTTGAACATACATGCACACATGCACGTCCACACAGAAAGCCACAGTTTTGTGCCTTGTGACACTAGTGTTATGTTTCGCTGTCTCCTTTCTCAGACAAGGTGATCAGGCACAGAGCTTGCAGTTTAAAGGACACAGCCCATGCTATATTTGCTGCCGAGCTGGACCCCGAGTTCGACCGCATGTGTGAAGAGATCAAGGAGGCGCGCAAGAAGAGGGGTAAGAAAATCACGCAAGTGAAGCAAAATGGAACGAATGTTTTTCAGTCATTGAAATAAGACACACTTATAAAGTACACTCTCATCCACTACACTGTTGTTCAAATTTTACGGCGTTGCCCCTTACCTGTACATCTCTCTGTAGACATGTGTAAACATGTGCAGGCCCAAACATATCCTTAATTAGCACTTCTCATGAAAAGCACAGTTTTGCAAGATCATAAACTTTAATAACTCCAGTTACTTGATAAATTCCCCTTTATTTAGAGATGGTTGTTTTTATTATATTATTGGTAAAGCAAACCAATATAGCAGACTAATAACACTGACCTTAAAATCATCATTTGTTTATCTTATAATAATATATAAACTATTTATACTATTAATATATAAACATTTTGGAAGAATACTCACTCATTTGAATAATGAGTGCTAGCCAGTCCACGTTGGCTGTGTAGTTCCCAGCCTGCCCTCTGTCTTTTTTATAGAAAGTCTTTGATAGATTATTCCAGAGAATAGAAACCTGCTTTTATGAAAAATAATCTGTTTGGTAGCCCAGTAGTACTTGATGGCTCCATCAAGTCAGTCACAAGTCAGTTTTTAATGTAGAGTATGTGGCGCAGAAAGGAGCGATGCCGGAGGCTCCAGTGTTCCAGACAGTACCTTCTGTGCTAGCTGTCTGCCTGGCACTGTGCATCTGTACACTCACCAAACAGCCCCAAGCACTGATGAGTGGATTTAGGGTAAATCTAAATGAGCTTTATGCACATAGAATCACACATATACAATGTAGTTAAATGATACACTGAAGCTTTTAAGTATTGACTTTTATGTATATATATGTTGTCAAATAATGAGCACAAAGGCATGTAATCATATGCAAATATTCCTGTTGCTATACTTGCCCACATGGGAATAGGCTAATTAACATGCTTCCTTACATAGAACACAGTGCCCATGTAACAGTGCTCTCACTTACCCGTGCAAAACGGTGTTTAAATATACTATACTACGGCTGGGCACTTGCCAAAACAAAACATGTTGTGTATGTGCAAGCACACCTGCACCTGCCTTACAAATGGATCTAGGAAGGATGACAAGACTGCAAAGTGTCACTGTTGGTCCCTGCACCAACAGGACCAGAGTACATTGGAAAAATTACAGTCACAATAAATTGTACAACATATGTTCAAGACTACAGAATCAGAAAGAAAATCTTACCACTACGTTGTGTTTTTCTTCTTTTATTGATTGACCATGAAGACACATCCCTCCCTGCACTTCATAGTTTTTGAATTTACAGGCATGAGAAAACAAAACCATTCTGCCGAGAAACACATTTAAGTGCCTAGTGCTTTCCCCATGAAATATTCTTTATCTTTACCCATTCAAAGAGATGAAACACTGTCACACATTATCACCCTTTTTTGTTCTGGTCTGTCGCTATTCGTTTTTTGGTTAAATTTTTCGGAAATATTTTAAAGCTCACAAGTGTATTGAGGGAACTGCACAAGAAGACCCGATTTCTCTTTTAAGACATTATCTACAGTATGCACAGCCCTACCCCCTGAGGGCCTATTGACTTCTGACTTAAGCCACAGAGGCCTGACTTCCATGTCAACTGGGAAACTTATCAAAGAGGAAGCAATTTTCAGAAGTCACTCTGTTGCTTTTGATTTCCTTTTTTAGCAACTAAAAGCACAGGATGCTAAATGAATATTGCAGGAGCCGAAGTCAACTGCCTGAGAGGAGGAATACAGCAGTGTAAATATTTCATCTTCCAGTCAAGGTCCTCCTATAAAGCTATCAATTAGCCCAGCACTGCATGATGTCCAATTGCAGCAGTGTTCAAAACCCACAGTGCATCCGGGGGGATTTTCTCCCCCGTGACAAGATGAAAGGAGCTGTGATAAATTTGGCCAAAAACTTAAATATCACTTGATGTCAGAGTTGAAATGTCTCATTTTCAGGGGCTTGCATGTCTCTACACTCTACACTTCTGTTTTCCATTCCGGTCACACTCAAGCTCTCATATTGAAACAGCTATTGCAAATAATATTGTTGTAGTTTTTGTAGTAATATTTGCTCTGATTGACGTGTGGCTGTGCCTCACTCACCATGTCACAAACCTTTGGTCATCTTTTTCCGTCGGACCACATTTTTATCTTTGTCAAAGTACCTTCCTAGTCCTTTCGGTGTTTATACACACATCCACAAACACTCTATCCTGCCAGCCGTATGTTTCAGAAGTGTTTTCCCACTTATACACACACAATTGCACATGCACACACAAAAGAGTGTTGTCTGTTGTCGGTAACTGATCCTCCGTGGGCACTGCAGACCTCCAGACGCCAGCTGAGCTGACGGCAGCTCCGGGAGCTGTGGCAACCAGAAAGCACCACGCTGCAGGAGAGGAGCAGGCCAGGAGCAGCACTCAGGGCGAGGCCACTGACAAGCAGTGCACCACTAGTGAGTATTCAAGCCGTCTTTCAGACCACACACTTATATAATTGCTACACAACCCGAACAGGGTGATTGATGACAACTACAGAGTGATCACGCATACGTCTGCCCTCCATACCCCACACACCCACCTTTATAGGACAAGTTAAATGATAGTTTGCTAATGTAATACACACCGTCACCATGCTACATGTTGGTAAATAATTGTTTTGGTAGACACATAATCCAACCAATTTGCTTGCGAAATGGTGAGAAATGACTACTACCACTGAATGATATTTTACTATTTTGCTAACCACTTATAAAATACATGTGCAATAGCTTTTGTGCACATGATAACATGCACATACTGATTGTGTCTGCATATTTAAACCAATGCAGTTACACCCCCAGCTGAACAAATATAGAAATAAATCAAATAATCTCTCTGAGTACAATTGTACCTTTCTGTTTGACTCACACACACTCAAACTTTGGCTCTCTCTTTCTCTCCTTGATTTTTTTCTGTTCCTGACACAGTAGCAACAGCTGTGTTGTATTGCAACAGTATACCAGATGTATGTGGCGCCACACACCTGCCTGCTCACACATATGCACGCATACACATACATTTCTCAGCAGTGGAGAAGCAACACACTGAGCAGCCTCATTAGCGAGGCTGCTCCCTCCTAACCACTCAGAACATGACCACGCCACAGAGCAATTACATGTCCACCTGTGGCAAACGGCAGGTGCCTAAGGGTGAAAGGAGGGCCAGGTATGGGCAGGGGGCAGACTAATGAGGCCGTTACCTGAACGAATCAGAGGTAAGCAGGTTTTACATGTAATCTGAAATAAGCCCTCTAGCTTCCACAAAATAAGGAGAATGAGATGGGCTATAAGAGACACCTTCAGCATAAAAAGTACAGAATCTAGATGAGACAAACAAGAGGTAGGGTATGTGACATGTGTAGTGACATATCCTCTGACCAAACTCTTCATTGTCTGTGCACATCACAGTTGATGCCTTTTCTGTGTGACACTGCTTCATTTTACTTTGTGGCAAAGATGTGACATGAATGAATGTACTGGCTGAAGCAGTTAAGCATGATAGTTATAATGGTCTGTTTGTTGTAGCCAAAGTTTAGATTGTTTTTTGTGTGTCTGTGTAGTACAACTGTCCAACACAAGGTGGTGCTTGTCCCTCATGAGAGCGTCCCTAATGGAATCCCTGCTGTGTGGGTAAACCATTCCTTCTCCCATGGAGATGGTCCCCTCTTGAGAGATGAGGGTCTCTGTTGGCCACCATAAATACTGTAAGACTCTAGGCATGTCTAAGTCTCACTGCAGTCTATCTTGTCCTGTTAAGGAGAAAACAGTTTTATAGTTGGTAGGTAATATTTAGAAATGTTTTAATTTCCCCCCACAATAATTCAGTCCCGGGTAAACTAATAGAGCTTCGATGGAAGACTGTTACGGTCCAGTGGTTTTTCAAAGATGTATTTTTTGGTTAAGGGGTGTAGATGTAGTTGCATATTATACACAATCTAATGTAGTGCAGTACATCACAGTCACTAAGTACAGCCTAAATTGCCATAGAGCTGATTCAACATCCCTGGCAAGCTGTTAACAAAAACTGAACTTAAAAAGATCCACAAATGTATGATTTACTGCCTTGGTATTTTTTGATTTTATCACATGATATTGTACAGGTATGCCTAAGAAACTCAGCGCATATGTATTAGGGCTACAACTAACATTTGTTTACAGTATTGATTAATTTATTGCTCATTAACCTATGTAATGTCTAACTAATCAAAGCTATTCATTCACATATCTGTAACAATGTGACAAATGACAGCAAAGTAAAAGAAGAGTGTTATACTCAGGGATTAAAGTTCTCCGTTGCTACGATGGATTTACGTCAGTTGGATTCTCAGAGAGGATCTGAAGGAAAAAATAATTGG
>NTHP01000119.1:574005-659005 GCA_003416845.1 Oplegnathus fasciatus | reverse complement strand
GCAGTTCTATAGGGCTTTTATCTGGGCCACCTCTCCCTCTCTCCTTCTATCCTCTTTTTCGTTTGCCTACAGCTGAGAATTGCCTGTGACATTCAGATATAACGGAGAGTGGTGGAAGGGATGAAGTGCACTATTTGGAACCGTGGAGAAAGTTACGCGAAAGGCTTTCTGAAAGCTAAGGATATTTCTGAATCAGGTGTTAAAAGCAGTGGCCGTGGATAAGCCCAGTTGTTGAGATGTAGATGGCTGGGGCAGCTGCTGCTGCTGCTGCTGCAGCTGCAAGGTCAATCAGGGGTAGAAAGAAGGGTGACCTTGCTGCTGTTAATGCACAACAAAACAGGAAGAAGGATGTGGTTTCCATTAGCCTGCATGGATAGCTCTGTCATGGTTTCTCTGCTCCCCCTCTCTCACAGCCCTTCTCTCTACCTCCCTCCCTCTCTCCTGCCACTCCCTCCCAGGAGGAGCAGAAAACCCAAGGACCATTACTTGGGCCACAGCCCTGGGTTCATTCGTAGAGCATCACCACAAGGATCCGGTTCATATGGAGTGCCTTCCTTTCATTCATAATTAAGTCCTCTCACTTTTTCTCATTCACTCATAACTGTGTTTCGCAAGCTAACTCAGCTGTTTTTTTTCCTGTGACAATCAGAAGGCATATGCTATTGATTGCTTAAATAAATATCAACGTCTGATTATTCTTTCTTTTCTTAAATGTCATACTCAGACTTAAGTGGTGTGCTACTTTTCCAGTTTGACAAAAGTCTGTTTTTTTGCATTGTTCACCAGTGTTTTTCCACTGCCAGTTGCCAAGATTGTCCTTATTCAACTGTTGAACTGTTTGTGGAAGAAAAGAATAACGATGCAGCCTCTGCATAATGTGTCCTCCGCGTCACTCAATAGCATGCCCAAGGCAACAGCTACCAGGCTGCATTCATGTAGATGGAACACTGCTGTGTCTTGCCTCTCCCCTGCCTTGTATCTCACATCACAGTAAACAGACAGCTCCTCTCCCCATTGCCAATGTCAATCCATCACAAAACCTTGATGGGATATTTAAAGTCATAATAAACACCTCCGCTTCTTTTTACCTCAGGCTGAAGTAGTTACTGTGTAAAAGGATGGCCTGGATTTCTGCTCAGGACAAAAGAACAGCAGGCACACAGCCTGTGACATGCTGTCATGGTTACAGTGCACAAGGAAATAGGTTAATAGTAAGGCACTTTTTTGGTTTAAGAAACACAAAGCACTGATTTTAGCTTGATTTTCCAATCTGTGCCTTTTCTTTTTACAGTGACGTAGGACCTACTGCACTTACTGAAGGGAGAAGTTTAACCTTGAAGCCAGTTTGTTTTGCATGCTAGCCGATGTCTGTAATATCTCCTAAGTATTTGTTTTACTCGTAGCAGCTACAAACCAGTTGCTGCCATAGCCGATTTTCTAAAACTCTACTCTACGAGTGCTACATTTGCCACGACATTTCAGTGAATTGAGAGTTAAGTGACATGTGGACACACAATTGGCCAGTTTATGTACAGTACCATAAAGCTGCTCTTTCGCAATCCAAGTGTTTTGTAAACACCCTCACATCATCTGGAACCTTCCAGACAAGGTTAAAGGAAGACTTCATTTTTTTCCTTTGCTTCTATTCTTGTCTGTAGTTCTCTCACATTTTCTTTGTCATGTCACCCAATTTCTCCTTCATCTCACATCTTTTGTTCCAAATGTGAAAATTGGAAAAGAAAATGTGATATTCATATATTTAAATTAGATCATTTATTTTCAATTATTATTTTATATCAGTCATCATATATTGCACATTTCAGTTTACATTGCATGTACCACAAACCCTTCTGAACGGCATCTGGTACAGACTACAGGTGATGAATGGCATCTTGTTCTGTGCATGCAAGATTTCTTCAGCTTCCCAACGGATACAGTTAAAACATACTAGTGGTCCACATCAGAAAACAAAGCCTGAAAGTAAAATAGTGACGTTATCATTAGTTATTAGAACTGGACACTGATTCTCCCCAAGCTACTTCTCGACTACCAGGCAAAAACAATCTTGAGTTGCACACTCACACCCTGTGGCGCCCACTAATAAAATCCATGCAAAGCCCTGAGCGAATAAGCGCAGAGCTTAAGCTGCCATTTTGTGGGCACAGATGCCTCTTGGATCATTGTGGCACCAAGCGTGAAATGAATGTAAAATCATCCATGATGCCTTTTGCCTCCATTTATTGTTTTAGGGTGCAGATGAGCTGACATCAGTGTTAGTGTCTCTGAAGATTCATTCTGTGTCTGTGGGTCTTTTCACTTCCAGCGTATCGCTGTGTATAGTTGTTGCTGTGAGCGGAGTGTACACAATTGACAAGGTTGGGTGGTGATCCCCCTCACACGATTTTAATGTCTGTTTTTTATTACCGTGCAGTGCCGATAACCATATATATTATTGTAAACAGCTTACATTTCTACATTTCTGCCTGAAACGAATGAGCCCGGAGAGTTGCACTGGAATGATTGAGCGTTGCTGCTCACTGCCTCTGTGCATGCCCGATGACTGCAAGCTGTGCTGCCTAAGGATGTTAGAAAGGTGATGGGAAGGGAGAAGAGAGAGAGTGACTCAGTGAGTGAGGGGGGGAGGCTTTTGAATGCTAGACAGAAAGAGTTATAATGCTGACAATGCCCAATTATGATATATGGTTATTGCCTTTTCAGAAGCGAAGCTTAGTGTTATAAGGACGATGCCAGGATTAGGGCAAGGTTGAGCATGTAAAATACTGCCAATGTGTAGGTGGTAATTGAATTTTTTTCATCTGATATCAAAGCTTAGCAGCCCTCATGCAGTGTCTAAATGCTGAAATTTCTGTTGATTGACTGGTTAATCAGATAGCTGGACCTCAAATGACACATTCATTGTTTTGAGATTGTGTTTTCTTTCTAGGAATATCTGTCCATCACAAATTACATTCAGAGGCTTCCATGGGTGGTAGACAGGTTTGGATTTTCACAAAGGATTGGCTGGCCTGCCATTCCAATTAAGTGGATCTGGTGCTGTGCTTTCTATGATAAAACGGTCTGTCTTTTTTTTCTCTGTTTCTCTCCAACACTAAAGAGCAGCCCAACATCTCAGCATTTAGGCTGTACTACAGACAGAAAATTATACAAGGCCTCCTGGGCTTTTACTCACATTGTTTTTTACCATAGTGCAGTCGATTAGTCAATTTCAGTAAACATCAGAAGCTAGTAAACGCCGAGCAGCTTAATGGGGTGTATTCCCTCTCTCTGCTTGGTTCTGATAAGTTTTAATTGACTGGAACAATTGCGCAAACATGATGCATTAGTGCTTGATTAGTTGGAATGACTTATGGATTTGTCGGTGAGATCCAAATTATCTTTTGGACTTTATGCACTACTCAGACCCAGCTTGATGGAAAGTAAACTGGTATCTGTTTCCCATTAAGATCCACCCAACGTGGCCAGGTTGTGTATCACCCTTTGCATTTGAATGCAATGATGTTTTTGAAGATTCAGTTACTGGTTGTCTGATTTAAAATACATTACCCTCAATATACTGGGAATGCCACAGGAGACATCACACTAGCTACTATTCTCTTAGATTTTTTTTTACCTTTTTTTGTTGTGTTTTTAGTCTATTTGGGGACACATGCTTTAGAAATCTTTAATTAAGTAGTTTTGGTTTTGGTGGTTATTGGTGCTGACACTGATGCACCTTCTTTCCCAGAATAATAGATAAGCTGATAAGCTAATGTCTGCATGTTTGGAGGTGGAGATTAACTTCCCTAAACATAAACTCAACCATCCATGCTCACATCTTTGGCGCCTCTTTCGGAGATGGCCACATTAAGCGACATGAGTCACATTAGACTGCCAGAAGAATAGGAATGTGCGGAGACTGGGTTTTTAATTACATCAAATTACTCATAGAATTGCACTTATCCAGGCTAATCACCACATCTCCATTAAACTGAGAGATGAGGTGCATTTTCTCTCAACATAGCTGCCCCTTTCCAGCTAACCACTCATTAAGACATGTCATGAAAGTCAAGGGCAGTTATATAACTCATCAGCTCTCCAGTGCCCAAGTCAGACCTGTGAATGGTTCATTGTTATTTATCAAACCATCTTATCTGTGGCATGTTGATTACTAATGGTCCCATGTTCATGCAACGTTAACATGACAAATTTCAGTAAGAGCTTTTAATTGCTTTATGAGCTGTTCTGCTGTTTGTTGTTGTGGTACCATCATGCCAATCTGGGGTCTGTGTCAGGGACAAGTGGGTGTAAATTGCTCTCTCTCTCTCACATAGACCATTTCAATGACTTTAAGTAAAGCTTTATTCTCTGATCAAAGCATTGTTAATCATCCCTCCATTTTGTCACGACCGGTGAATACAGGCAACAAAGGAAGGACCCAAATGCAGACAGACCAGGCTTGCCGGAAGAGTTCAAGGATTTGTTGATAAATTGAGGGTGTATATTGGCTTACCGGCAGCTACAGGCAGACAGGTTCAGATACAGGGGCTGGGTTGGGTTCAGGTTCTGGTGGCTTGGCACAAAGGAACATGGTGACTTTGACCATCTTGCACTAACCGGGGAAAAGAGGCTGGTATAAGTAATGTGGGACTGATGACTGAAGTGGAAATAGGTGAGCAGATGGGCGGAGTAAATCAGGTGATGGGAATGGCTGAAAGATGTTACTGCATGGTAGGGTGGAGTGGCTGGATGTGGGTGTGAGATGACTGGGACAGGAGGAAAAGTCTGAGGGCATCTGGTGGACAGGTAGGGAATGGCAAAAAAGGGGCCTGGGGAAGTGGGAATGTAGCTGAAAGGTGGGACGGAGACAGACTTTGTGACACATTTAGGGAGTTCTTAACCGCATTATATTTGTATATGCATCCATACATGGGCACCTTGCAAATGCAATCATCTAAAAATTAACATACAGTTGAATTGCCGTCATTCTGGTGGTCTTAACAAAAGTGAAATACGATCACCATCACAAATTTAAGATTTGTTACAGAGCTTTTGTATTCGACTGTATCGAACTATAAGCTTTCTGGGCAGTAGTCCACTCACTGTTGCCCAGTCACTGAAGAATATTATGTATGGTACAAACTACTGCAGGCTATTGTTTGCATTTTGCTTTATGAACTTCATCTCAGGAAATCTCCCAATAGTACAGCCACTAACTTGAAAGGGAAGAATGTGTTCATACATAGGATTGTGAAGACTTATGATTCCTTATCTATTAATTTTGATGTTACTAGTAATAATTAACCAGAATTTCATATATGCTTTGTCCTTTGTTCAATAACTGATGTCATTGATAAAACTTCTACAGTGTAATACAATTATCCCACCTGCTTGACCACCTTGAAGTAGAATGTTGTATTGAGAAGAACTGTGACTTGTGTAAATGTAAACATGTAATTTAGCTTCAGCCAAAAATGATCCGCTTCAGTCAGAACTAAGTCAAAGCAGGAGCAAGAAAGAAACAGTAATGGCTTCCCTGGAAATTATAAAGTAACAGAGCCCACAGGTGTATACAGATGTAGTGGTGGGTTATGAATGCATAGGAAGCACCAGCAGTGCAAATGGTGCTGAATGAGCAACTCAGTTTGACACCTTTTTAAAAAAAAGACCATTCAGTTGGCAATGGCATTGCAAGAACTTGTCTGACAGATTAGCAGATCAAGAGCACAGTGCCACTTGAATCGGCTGCCTGAATTAGCAGACTCACTTCATTTTAGCTAGACAACTTACGTACTCAATAAGAACATTTTTATTGAGAATAAATGTTAATACAGGTTTTTATCTTAGTGTCAGGCTCTGTTTTGATCTCTGCCTGCAGGCAGAATTGTTGAATCAGCCAAAGTAAGAGCTGGGAGCAATCAATATTAACCCCCTCCCCCAATACCTCAAAGTCCAACTACACCATGGGGCAGTTTGAGTTAGGATTAGCCTTTGTCTAGACACTGTCTGGGAATATTGCAATTAGTTAGTGGAGGGCCCACCATACATCCAAACCTATATCCAATTTTTCTCCCAAGGAGAACAAAACAATGTAAGCTGTTACACTTATGGATTGGACTTTTTCATTTCTATCAGATAATGAGGGATAGAGCAAACTCTATGTGCAGAAACTGAAAACTATTATTCTGAATGAGGGAGCAGCTAATATTGAGGCTGATTAGGGATACAAGCTGAGCAGTCCTTTTCAGCCCTTATTTGTGAATGCAGCAGTGTATCTCATATGCAGCAGTGATCTGCGATCACAGCACAGCATTATTCCTTGATTCTGCTCATAACAGCAGGAGCCCATTGTCTCAACTCTTGAATATGACTTTTGGTTAATGGATGTAGTGGCAGCAAAGGTCCTGGAAAAAGTTAGATTAGTGATTAGATGACTTTCCAGAGGATAGAGCTTGATCATGTAGGGAAGCAGACATTTGTTTTAGCATTATCACTGGGGAGCAGATGAGAAACAAAATTGTTGGTTTGAACAAATAAGTACTCACTATCCTTACTAGTGATTTGTTGTGACATCATGACATCCATAGGAGCCTGAGCAATGGAGCAAGTGGAGCAAATGCATCCCCATTTTTAATTAGGGGGAGCAAAATTCTGGTTTTGCTACCCCTGTTTTGTCTTTTTAAAAATAGATCAGCATACAGTCCCCGCAAACAGGTATTATATTTAAGCACCCTATATCAATGATCATTTTACTATCTTCAGCAACTGACAAAAACAAATAAAAAAAAACAAACACATTTTTGGACCCCTCTTTGAATTGGTTCAGTCGAACCCGTCGCTGATCGTTTGCCACAGTGTGCTTTGGCTGTCAGGAGGGGGGGAGAGAGGGAGAGAGGGAGAGAGAGAGAGAGAGAGAGAGACTGCATGAGCTGTATCTGACAAGAAATCCCTTTTAATTTTCCAATAAACTATCAACATAATTACACTGAACTTTTATTGCACCTCTAGTCAATAAATGTTTAGTGATAGCAGTTGTGAAGTATTCTGTTTCTAATCAATACTAATACTAATTACTGACAACTAATATTTTTAACATCACAATTCATCATTAATCTGGAAAGTAAACAACAGTTTGAGGTACACATTGGTTGATTAATGATTCAAGACATGAGCTTTGAATGTAAATAAGGTGTCAGAGTGCATAAAAAAAGCATCAAAATAGAGCTTGTTTATCCAAACAAAATTCTTGGGGGAGGATCCCCCGGATCCCCCTACAGAGGTTCAGGCTAAGCCCCCAATGTCCTCAAATCCTGTTGATTTTATTATTTGGGATGTAGTGGAGGCTAGTCTAGACTAGTGCAGGTGGCTGTTTATTGACTTAATCCAAGAGGTTAGGTGGTGTAGAAATGAGGGAAATTTGTTTTAAATGTATGTATCTTTCCAAGTTTAGTCCCCCATTTTAACACATAACCAGGCGCCCATGATGACATCATGCATGTGACTGAAAGATACCTAATTTTAATTTAATTTGTCACCTTCTAAAAAGGTCAATGAATCTTAAAACTGATCAAATAAGGTGTCTCTGTAGAGCAAAGGATCTCTGTGTAAACAGTGTTTAATTTAATATCTCTGCTGAGTCCTTTTATTATACAGCTGTGACGACCTGAATCCCTTAACAGACTCAAAGGGTATCTAATTGGTATCTAATCTAATCAATTTAGCAAGTGTAAGACTTCCGACAAAGTACACAAAGTACAATGGCTATCCTTCACAGTGGATGTGATAGGCCTCCAGATCATGGCTTTTGTCATACGGTCAGCAGAGTGTAAGCAAACATAGCGGTAACATTATGTCCAGGAATAATGTAATCTCAGGGTATACACACACACACACACACATATATATATATATATGTGTGTGTGTGTGTGTGTGTGTGTGTGTGTGTATATATATATATATATATATATATGGTGTTTTTAATTGGTTGTTTGAGTGGTAAAATTAATATATTTCTGAGGCTCTAAAAGTTCAATTCTAAATATTGCAAAGTTAGAATGTAAGATAAAAAGATGCAGCCACAACTAAACTGTAGAGTGTTGGCAGGCAATAACCGCTTGTTGCAGTTGACAATAAAACTCAAATCTCTGACATGGGAATAAATTAGCACATTTGACTCTACTATTCTTATCATGTGGAAATCATATGGGGCCTTTTCTCATTACAGCACAGAATGCAAGTATCCTAATGAAATGGAAATTTTACCCGTAAGCAGGAAGGATAGAGGATGCAGTATGGTTTTGGTGAAGATCTAGTTAGTCTCAAGGTCCTATCGTGAAATCCCCCTTTCTTCACAGTATATAACTTCAGTGTTTCATTTTACACAGTAGCTAGCTGTTGGACATTGCCATCCTCCTTGGACTTGGATGCTCTCTTCCACAAAGGATGTGCTAACTCATACGTCAGTCAAATGAGCTTACCGGTGCACATCTTTTTACCTCATCGCTCCTGCCTTACAGCTTGTCTGTATGCGTGTTTTTGCTGGGGGCGACAGACCTTTCCCCCAGAAGGCTTTCATACCCTGCTTTGTATGTACGTGTGTGCGTAGGCTGACATCTTCAACAGCACTTGGAGCTGCTGGTGCGTTAGCGCATATCTGTCTTCTAAGAAGAGGGCACCACAGGCACCATCATCCCACTGGCCATTTACTGAGCAGCAGACAGGAGAAGGACAGAAATAAATAGATGCTCTCTCTGAATTATGTCTTCAGTTCCCCCACCTTGTGACTGTATTTCCTCTTTGTTGTTGTATTGATATGCAGTCAATACATAGTCAGCCCTTCAACGCTTGTGACAAGGTTTGACAATACAAATTGCCCAATGACCTGCTGTAATGTGCTGGTTGTAATTGTTATTTTGTAAACCAATGACATTGAGTGCTACCTTAGAGTAGCCTGACAACTCAAAGAGCACTTGGTCTTTCTATGGACCAGTTTTGTTGTTTGAAATCAATCAATTTGTTGGAATCTGCGAACTGGCTTTCAACTCAAGTCTCCATTATGAGAACGTTGAGAACCCTGGTTCTTTATACTAAGCTAAGGTAAGCATTTACTGACTCTAGCTTCATATTTAGTGTACAGACATGTGAGTGCTATTGATCTTCCCGTCTGACTCTTGGAAAAATGTCCAACTATCCCTTGAAACCAAGCACGGTGATGTGGCTGTGTAGGCCTTTATGTGAGAGAAAAGAAGTGAAGTAGGGAATTGGGAAGGGAGCAACACGGCAATTGAGGGAAGTGACTGATCTCCTTCATTTCAAGAAGCAAGGATGGGATCATTTATTGATCTGGACATTTCATTAAGTGTCAGTGTGGAGCGTCACATCAGGTGACAAACGGCTGTCTTCCTTTCATGACCTAGAGACCCCGAGGCCCTGTGTCACCATGACAGCCTCTCTGGCTCTCTTTGTCTCCTACAGTGTTTCCCACGTTGTCTCCTGTTTGCTTTTCACCCCTTCTTTTGCATACTTTCTTACTCCGTAGTTAAAAACCAAGGCGAATGTGGTACATTCTGCTGCACAATTGCATTTTTCAATGTGGAGTGATATTTAGAAATGGAATGAAGACATGAAATATGAGTGAAAAAAACGCAAATGAAAAGGAACAGACTCA
Organism: Oplegnathus fasciatus; assembly: GCA_003416845.1. Lineage (NCBI taxonomy): Eukaryota > Metazoa > Chordata > Actinopteri > Centrarchiformes > Oplegnathidae > Oplegnathus > Oplegnathus fasciatus. Next base: position 649,341 of record NTHP01000119.1, on the reverse strand, counting down.
GATCCGAATATGTAAAAAAACTATCACAGTTTAACTTAAAGCTGAGTTGATACTTGAGAAACTGACTTCTACCCCTCAGCTGAATAGAAGTCATTTGAAATTCAGCTGGGCTTTATGCTGGGCTGATAAATAGTCTTCATTTTACCTGCACCTCTGCTTAGAATTTCAGATGTAGAATTTCTATAATAAAGCTAGCACAACAGAGCAAAGGCATCATGTAAAAAAAATCATTATTTATACATGGCCATCATTTACTTTAAAAGGGTTACTCTCTGGTGTTTTTAACATATCCCAGAGTGGTTATTCTGTTTTTATTTTTTCATGTTCATATTTCTAAAGACAAAATTTAACTTTTTCATTTAGTTTAAGTCATCAGGAACCATTGAATTGGAATTTGTTCAACAGTCATGGCAGGGGATATACAGCCTTTGTGCTGTGTTAATTACAGCTCAGTGGAATGATTCAGATAGAAGAAAAAAGGCTGAAATCCCCAGGGAGGGATAGAGTTGGAAAAAATATAGTTTTCAAGAATAAGTTCCTATTGCTAATGCTTAGAACAGCAGAAGCAAAGCAGTGTCAGAATTTAGATTCTTTACTGTGAATACAGTTGCATTAAGCCTTGTTCACAAACCTTTTTGTTGCACTTTTATTTAATTTAATAATAAATGCCTCTTGTTGAATGTCTGTGTCTGATGATTCTGATAAGCTTAGGCAGACTCCTATATAGTGATGGCATTCTCATACCAAAGCTATGATGTCTTCAAAAAATGCATTCAATTTAACTTTTTTAACTTTTTCATTAAAAATACTTCAGATTTGAAGTAACTAAACCACTATTTCGAACACTTATATTAAGTTTGGTCAGTTATCTGATAAAATAGTATTTTTATAGTATTCCTGTGTACTGCTGACACGCAGCCTGTCACCTGCCTATTGGTTATTAACAGTTATGACAGCTGTTCCTCTTTGTCTGTGCAGACAGTCTGCTTGACATGTTGAGACAATACTTTCATTGATAACTGTATCAGATTGAAAAAAGTTTTTTTTTATTGTGATGAAATCATATCAACTTTTTTTTTTACTGTTATCATAGTAATCACTTTATAAACACAAGCAGGAGACCCTCCTATGCTAATACAGTATGCTATTAATCACACATTTATCATAATGAGAGGTGGAGAAAGCAGTGTTTTGTCACTGGACAAAAAGGGACAATACTTTTCCCCGTGTGAATTTTGATGATACTTCAGTTAGAAAAGAGTTTGTAACTATTAGAACGTGTCTAGTATTTTCCCAGTTTGTGTAAAATCACAGAAATGTGAGTATTTTTGTTTATTTTGAGGTTGTGACACGACTCCTAACTCCAAGCTCCTCCCCGTCAGTCGTAGGTGATGAGAGCAGGGCAGATCAATACTTCATTAATGTTACAAGATTGAGGTCCTAACTCCAGTCGATTCCAATGAACCAGGGTGACAAAAGCAGAGTTGGATGCTGAGTTGCACCTGTGACCATGCACACAGTGGGTCTGCATGCAAGTAACTGCGTTTATATACTGTATGTGTGCATGAGCATGCACAAAGCCTATTGGTTACAGTGAAGGGCAGCAGGTCAGAAATTCAGTACAATCATCTCCAGATAAGAGTTGGATTCGTTCCATGGGTGTTTAATTAGGTTGAGACCAGGGCCGCCTCAGCATTTTATATACTGTAAGTCACAGAGCTCGACAGGATGATAATTGCTTGTTTGTAGCATGCAGTATATCTGTATGGAAGCATCTGCATTTGTTATGTTTCTCCAGTCATTTATCTAGCTTTTTACTCATTTAATGAGACACAGTCTCTATCTATCTCACTTCCGGGGCACCGAGTGGTAGGCAGCCTGTTGCAACAGCTCTCTCTTATCTTATAATGTTTATTAATTATTTTCTTTAATAACAATATTTTAACAAATGTATATTATTGTAATTTAACTGCTAAGCAGTTATGATACAATCATATCTTTAACATTAGTATCAATAATAGTTTTAATCCACCATTGCCCTTGAACCAACTTTAAACCTTAATCACATTGCGTTCATACTGTATGTTGCCAGAATGACTCATCTCGCACATGCTGTCCCAAGTCTCTTTTTTTCCTCACTTGAATTTGAAAGTCTAATATTTGTCAATTTGGAGTCTTGTTGTAAGTCTTCCTTCATTTCTGCTCCAAGTCTAAGCTGAGATCTATAGCCCTCATTCTGTGACTGATGTGAATCTTAAATCAATTGGACTCTGCTGCTACTAATACGCACACAAATCCCATATGGTTATGGAATTAAACATGTGAACACACAAAAAAAAACATTTGCATATTACATATTTTCTCTGACACTTGTTTTTCTTTGGTCCCAAAATGTTGTAATATATTTCCCAGCATGAGTGTACCCTTGTGTTGGCCCAGTGTCCTAAATGTGAATTCATGGAGGAGAATTAGACAGGAAGCGTTCTCTGGAGGCAAGGAAAATGCTGTTCATTGCTATGGAAACACATACTTCCCCCCCCTTATAGGAGTAAGTACATAGAGTGGGAGCCTCCTAGGTTGTTATTAATGCATCTCATAAAATCTACATCCCCTACTTTTTCTTCAAAAGAAAATTAAGCCGTGGTCTGTTTCAAAACTAACGACCTAACGTTGTCTGAACTGCTGTGGTGGATTTTATGTTTCAAGCTTGAAGATCAGTGAGATCATTCAGATGGCTACTGTTATCATAGGTATGGTCTGTTGTCACAGTTACATGTTGAACATAATGTGTTCAACTGGTGTTGATATCCAGAGAACTGCTCACCATTTGATGGCGTTTAATTACTGTATGAATTACTGTATGTGTCATGATTTTAGCTTTCACGCTCAGTAATTGTAGTAGTTGCATTAATTGTTCCTCACATCATTGAGAATGATAATCCATATCTGAAAAATGTGTTAGGATCATCATTTTAGACATACACTTCTAACTATGCAGTAAAGGTTCAGGCTTTATTCATTCCTTTTTACAATGTGTTGTATGTGTAGGTCCTAAAGTCCACAGTACACCACTGCAACATTGTTGCCTCAGGCAAATGGCCATTTTAAAATATGGGCAGCCACTGTGGAAATGGAGGACTGGAATCAGATTTACAATTTGTAAATGGACAATGTATTCACCAATAGATATTGGAGCGGGTCACAATGAGATGATTACATTTTAGTTAAGTGTAGAGTGTGTCTGAGTGGTTTGGTGGGGATATGGGTAAGTTTGGTGCTTTCATTTTAGATTATATTTTTACTGTATGCTCTGGGCCTCTTCAACATTTTGGGAAAAACATTTGGGACCAGTTGCCTGGCAACCAGCGTAGACTTCAGGAAGTTACTGGACCCGACCAAGAAATGGTCTGCCACATAACCCTCCATAAAACAGCGATTTGTGGTTTTTACAGTTCAGTTTGTATAGATTACACAAATAAGATACAACATGTTGATAAGTGATCTTTCGAGGTGCTTGTAGGTGAAATTTTGACAGAGCTTTTGACAGAGCCAGGCTAGCTGTTTCCTTCAGTTTTCAGTCTTTGTGCTAAGCTAAGCTAACCAGCTGCTGGCTGTAGCTTCATATTTGGAGTACAGTTCTCAACTAACTCTTGGCAAGAAAGCGAATAAACGTATTTCCCAAAATGCTGAACTTTTCTTTTAAAGAGGGAACGTTCCTCCCATGTAAAACTTAAAGGCTAGTCAAATGTATTTGTTCTTTTACATAATGTAGACAATGTGAATTGATTCAGAATTTAAACACTTGCAGATTGGAGTGGTTGCCTAGATTTGTTTAACTAGCTTTGGGGTATACAGTAAGTATGAGTTAGTTCTGATGGTAGTGTGGCATTGAGCCCACAGACCTGCCATACCAATCTATCTGTGATGGATACACTTGCCTTTATAGGCTTGTGTGTCTCGGGAGCATATAAAAATAATAATTAGCCTACACCATGTTGCATAATGCTATAGTCATGGGGTGCTTCAGTGTTTCCTTGGATGGCCCTGCTATAAACTGTACATTGAAATGTATCAGGATTATACTGACAAGCCTTTGGGGCTTTTAATGGATGTGTATGGCCATGTATACCTGTGGAAGGAAAAACTTTCAACATTTAACACAGTATGAAAGTTGTCAGTCTTTTATACTAAGTTTTATTCTACAGATTCTACAGAACATTTCCTTCCTTTGTTCTCTCTTCAACACTGTGTGTGACTTTCTGCTGGTGAGTTGTGATCTGATTACTCAATACTAGGAATTATTAAATAGAGAAATCAGTGAATCAGAGGCACTGATTCACAATTCCACCCAAAGGCATTGCCAGAATATTCCGCTGAATTGTCCATCAGTGTCACCGGACTGATTTATTTATTTAATACTTGCTGGTGCGGCAGTTTGGATACTGGTCTCCTGGGGCTTTTAGCTCTCAAAAGCTGTATTTGTTCATGTGTGCATGCGTGCACATGCATGCACACACGAACAAACACACACACTGTTCTGAGATGTATGTTTGATCGCAGCTTGAAATATTTCTGCCGCTACGTGAATCTTGTATGGATTAGGCACTTTTAATTATTACAAAGTGCTCTGGTTATCTTTTCCCTTCCTTCTTCCCTCCCCCATCAGCGTATCTCCCCTCTGTGGTTGGCTGTTCATGCTCTAACAATTTTCATGCATTATTAAAGAGCTGACTATGACGAGTCATTTGCTGCCATTCTGTCTCACCTTTTCCTCCCTTAGGAGCACTCTTCATAGCTCTGATGGTGATAGCTGACCCCATCGAGACCTCTTTCACTGGGTTGTGTATTGTTTGTTTTGGTTTGTGTATGTAAGAAAATACTGGAAAGTACGTATCCAGAGAGGGCTAAAAGGGAAAATAGGGGTCAGCAAAAAATTAGCCACTATGCTTCTTTTTTATTATGTTCGTTTCAGAATAACCGTGCTGAAGTTTGCCTTTACTGTGACTGTGATGAAAGACATAACATTTTTCAAAAGAACATAAATGTAAAACTTTCAGTAGAAAGGCAATATTTTTTGTACAGAATTTGAAAAGAGCCAAGCTATGACTTATCGCTGGACATTGCAGGGTGACAGCTCAAAATCCAAATTCTGAAGGTTAGATTAAAAAAATCATGGTCAAAACTGAGCATTCTGACAAATGAGTGTGTTCACACACACAAAGAAGCATTATTGATGGGATGCCAGCATTCAGAAATATCCAAGATGCCTGGCAGGTGTTCTTCGTCTTTGTTCTTGCTCTCTTTCTCCATCTCTGGTCCCTTACTTGCAGCAGAGCAGCCATCCCATGTGCCAGTCGTGCCTGAAGAAGAATGGCGCTCTCTGCCTGCTCCATTGCTTACCCTGCGGCTGTCTCCTCCTTCCAGATCAGATCAGAAGGAACCAAAAAACCAAAGCTGCATCCCACCTTAAAACTTACTCTGCCAGCAGCCCCTGTACCCACTTGAGAGGGGCTCTATGACAAACTGGGCATGATGGCCAGTGGACAGGCTGCCGATCGCTGCAGCATGCCTTGGCGGGGGGGGATGTGTCTCATTGTGTCTTTGAGCATCCAGCTCTGGTGGCTGCTCTACAGGGAATACTGCCCAATTTCTTTCCTATCATTTTTAAATGTTCTAAATACTAGTCTGAATAGATATTTGTGGGAGACCGGTACTCCTTTTCTGTGATGCGCTGTTATTGTCTCGTGTATGCAGAATGCCAGTTGCTCTGTTTTTGAAAGGTATCCATTAGCCCCCTAGCGTTTTGACATTCGTAGCCAGAACAATACTTGAACACTTGGTGTATTATGAAATGAGAGTGCAGTGAAAATTTACAAGGCAGCACTTCAGCACATGCCAATGTCAGTTTAGGCAAGTCTAGGCAAAATTATAATGCTGGATGCTTTGGTACCCTGGCAAGCAGTGGACAACGATTGTACATATTCTTTATAGTAGATTTATATGTTGTTTTTATATGGTGTTTTCAACAAGTACTCCAGCCCTTGAAAGTGTGTGTGATAAGATATAGTACATACCCAAATGTAGTGCATAAACACATGTGAATTGCTGTTTGTTACAATAATTGTACAGCATTAGCTGACACCAAGTGTACTCCATTCCCCTCTGGGTCGTCTGGTGTGCTGGTTGTGGCTGACAGGAAGTCCGTGGCTGGTCATTAAGAGGGTCTCTAGAGAACACAGTTACTAAAGAGGAGGGTCCTGAGCCCATCATTAAGCACTGTTTGACTAATTATCCCCTTCTTGTCATGTTTATGTGGAGACGAAATAGAACTTTCAGTTAGTGGGATTGTTTTTCTTGCTGGTCCCTCCCTATTGTGAACAAGTACTTTAACATAAGGTTTCATTTTCTACCTTCCTCAGTGTGCATAATCAGATCTTTAGAGTGGAAAGATTAGCCCTGGTTAAAAGCACTGAGGGGAGAGAGGAGATTTGACATGCAACATGCATATCAGGATTTCTTGTCAGAGTTTGTCCATTCATTTCTTTGTGGGGACTGTAGTGTAGATATGGATTATACAATGGAGACCTTCTGTAGTAGTAAGGCAAAAGCTCTCCTCAGAGCATATAGGGAGTATACATATACTGAATAGTATGAACTCTGTTGAATAACATAATGCAGTCTTTACCATTTAGTCCTTTGAGAACCAGGCTGACATATGTTATTGATTCTGCATAAGATTCCACTTTGGCAGATTTAGATAATTCCAGTGGCCCTTGACAGAATTATAATGGTTAGGACTTTATGGATTTTAATGAGTCCATTGTGATTTAGTGTCCATACTCACATCTGAGCTCATTTACACACATACACACAGATGTGGGACCTTTTTAAATGATCAAATTTTTCCTTTTTTGAGATAGTTATTTTACAACAGGATTATTGTTTTTATTCTGCCGTTGCTCCTAATTATGCAGTGTCAAAAGCTGTCTGGTGTGACTCAACAGATGATTTGAAACTGTGAAGGCCTTTTGGTGCCAAGACCCCAAAGGATGTCTTTGGGGTTAGGGTGTGCTCACTGACAGGTCATGGTAGTGCCTCTCATTGTCAGGTTCAAATGCTTGTGTCCCTGGGAAACTGACTTGTGGTGGTCATTATGTGTTTTCTATTTCACACTCTCTTTCTGTGTCTGCTCTTCTCTCTGACTTTGTTGCTCTGGTCTGTATCTCAGTGTCTGCTTAGGAAAATCTGTAAATGAAGGCAAATGCCTTGAAGTTTCTCTGCATTTAGCATTCTTACTTGCTTGCTGTGACACTTAAAATGCACTCTCAGAGAGCAGACTTTGGTTTTTCCCCTTCCTCTTAAAGCCCCAAGCACCATCTGCTGTCATTAGTGTCCAACATCCATGTTGTAGCATGGCTGCTGTCTCTGTCTGCCTCTCTTGCAATCTTTGTCACCCACTGCCTGTTACTCTTTGTATTTAAATCTGGACATTTGGCTTTCCTCAGTCAACTTGCAAGCTATGCTATAATACTATGTGAGGAAGGAATTATGTTTTTTTTACTCTACAGTATCTTTTCAAAGAGGGAATAGTGAGAAAATGTATTTTGTCTAGAATTAAAGACTTAAAATCTTGGATTACTTTCAGTTGTTTAACATTAAAAAGTTGTGTTGTTTTTTGTTTTTTTTTGCATTGCCTTGACTCATCCTGCTTTGCCTCTTATCCTCCAAGACCTAGAAACAGCCTTTTGCCACAGAGAAATGTTTTGACAGATATGCACATGTCCAATCATGTACTCAAAGAGTGTAATGGGAATTTGCCATGAAGTGGATCTAATTTTTTCCCCCTGTTAAGAGGGTGGTAATTTTAGTTACTTGAGAAGTGTGGCAGGTGTGGTGAAGGGCTGTGTATTGACTTTTTAAGGTCAAGAATGATGTGAATGTTGTTAATAGGAATCAGCTGCCAGAACAGCTGGTCATTTTTGTAGTTTCTCTAAATTATTCTGAATTTTTGTGAATGTTTTGTGCTTGTTTGAATTAATAAGTTTTTAATAAGGAATTAAAAAGGTTTCCTCCTTATCTTTCTCTCTTCCTGTTTCCTCTCTCCATCATAGATCATATAAAGCGGAAGATTCGCCGGCGGCCATCTTGGGGGCGGGGCATAATTCGTAAGAAGAAGATCTATAAGAAAGGAACAGAAGAGGAGGAGGAGGAGCCCGAGGCAGAAGTGGAAGCTGCAGGGCCCAGTGACTCATGTTTGACGCAGGATGAGGAATCATCTTGTGATACCACAGGTCCCCAGCCCAATGGCCACCATCCCCATGTGTCCTCCACAGAGGAGGAGAGCTCCAATGAGCCCCCTGTTGCAGCTCCTGCTGAACCTCCAGATGCCAGTGAAGCCCGAGAAGAGCCAACACCCAAGGAGGAGGAGCCCACAGCCAAAGAGGCAGAGTCTGAGAACACAGAGAAACACACTGAGCTACATTGCCTTGGTGACAGTTCCCAATCCAAGGCAGACGGGGATAGCCAGGCCAAGCAGGCTGACTTCCAGCCTTTGATTGAAACGTCCGAGTCTTCAGATGCTGAGGCCCAGCCTAAGCACACAGAGGGTCTCCTAGTATCACAAGTGGACTGTGTGAATGGAAATGAGTCAATGGACAGCCTGGACTCACAGAGCCTCAAGGAAAGCAGTGAGGCTGAGAAAAGGACTCCTCAGAGCAAGGCTGAGGGCTCTAATAAGCCAGAACAGGAAGAGCACAAAGACGAAAATGAGAGCAAACCAACTCAGGAGCACCCTCCCCAGGATGGGAGGACAGTTACAGAAAATGTTGAGGAAGATCAAGATAAAGAAGGTACAAAGCTAGACTTAGAGTTCTGTGATCTGGGACACTTGCTAAATTAGAACATAAAACCTTTTCTCCCTCTATCTTAAGTATGTTTTTGTATGTTTTAATGCCTTTAGTATTCCTTGAAAAAGCAAATATACAGTGTATAACATTTTTACCTGGAGGTTAAAGTAACCTAATTTGCTTAGTGCTGAAAGCATGGTGTATTTCGAGTATTGTTTTGTTGTTGGTGAGTTTTGGGTCACAGGTGAAATTGGCGAGCCCATCTGTGTCACTGCAAATATTTTGACAAGCTGTCAGTCAGCTAGATGTTTTTTTGTTTGTTTGTTTTTTCAATAGTTGAGCTCTTCGTTTGAACTACATCTGAAGGGAGTTTTTATGTGAGAAGAGAAATGTGCAAGTTCTCAGTTACTGGTGTTGGTCTCTTCATTTGACTTGCTAATCATTTGATCTTAACAGTAGATATGCAATTAAGCAAGTTAACAAAATCTGTTAATTTTTGCACTTCTCGTCAGTGCTTTGCCCACTACTTAATTATGATGATAAATTACTTTTTTGATTATAATCCAGCTCTTCTGATTTACACTCAGTTTAGCTTTTAAAACAGAATGAGCATGAATAATGCAACATAAGTCATCCAAAATATAAAAGTTCTCTCTCCTGGCTGAGCAGACAGTATATTTCACTGGAGAAACTCCAGGGGCTTGAAATAATGTGTACCTCTGTAGACACTCAACAACTTCTGATATGTATCCTGAAAGGTTTTTTTTGTCTATGAAAGATTCACAATGTTGTCTGCCCTGCCCCCACCTCTGACTCTGCCATATATTTTTTTTCCCCTTTGCAATGAGCCACGATGCCCTTTCTATTGGTGTGTAGTATTTGAGTCAGAGATAAGCCAGTAAGTTTATGTGTTTGATTACAGCCTGTGGTTTGGCTTGTGACAAGTAGAGGCCAACTGGAAGGCTGAGGTAATGGTGCTGCTAGAATGTGGAGAAGCCATCAGAGGATGGCACCATCAGACAACAGAACACAAACAAACTCCTCAAACAATAGACAACTCAGCTACTCCGCCCCCGCTCTCATTACAATCTCAGCCAGGCCTTTTGTTTCCATCAAAGCATTTCTTGAGCACTGTTCTAAATGGACAGGAAACAGGCCAGATGTGAAATATTGTGCCCTTAGTAGCTGGTAGTAGCTTTAAATAGATTTTCTTCACATACTGCAGTATTGCATTAATCTTATAGCCATGGCAGTCGGAATTTATTTTCTTTGAAAGTATCCAGTTTGTGCTTTTCAGTGATTCATGATAGAAACCAAAAGAGGTCTCAAATATAGCTCACCCATTCATATTAGGTTGTTTTTTTTATTGCTATCAAAATTGATTGTCTATTGATGCATTAATTCTTTATGACCCTCATTCTTAACCCCTCTTCCATCAGTAATCCATTTATCTTTTCATAGGCGGTTCCAAAGCCCGGAAATGCAAGAAGAGCCTGTCAGAGCAGCTGATGGGATCTGCTGTAAGGATAGAAGAAGAGCCACAACCAGTCCCTCCCCATCCCCCGGTCGTGGTTGACCACCAGCGACTTTCGGTAAATTATTCTCTAAGTCAGTTATTTTGCCCATTAGCGGTATATTGGTACATGCAATTCTCAATCTGAAGGCTACTGTGGTTTTGGGGTCATCGTTCAGCATGTTTTCAGTACAGTATTGGAAACTAAAGAATGCACAGGTGTAAATGATAAAGTTATTGATAGCTGAATCCCATTTAGCTGCATCAGTGTTAGGCTCCTGATATTGTGCATGCTGGCTCAATGTCACACTGTCATGGCTCACACTTGAATGGAATGGAGCCATTTTTAATTTTTGTTTTTAACATCTGTGCTTTTCCTACTATGATAAGTGAATGTATGGATCCAAATTGTACAGTGTGCCCTCAAAGTTATAAAAAGATAATCTATAAAAAAATATATTTCTTGCATTGCAAGAAAATCATTAAGTGCCCACAGACTGAGACCTGACAAAAATGTTGTTACTCCTCTTTTTGTGATAGACGGCAATTCATATACAAATTCCCTCTGAAATGGGGTTTGTTTTAGACCTGCAGATTTTCAACCTGATTGTTGTTGCTTTGTTGTGTTACGGCAGCATTTGTTGACATGGTCAGCATTTTGTATTAAAAATGCACCCAGAAATCTGCATCAAAGCTTGAAGACACTGGCCGCAGGGGACCACATGCACTGTTGCTGGAACAGGTTAAGAAAAACCCTCATAGCCACCCTCGTACGAAAACATTATCTAACCCCTTACAACCCACCAAGCATTTAGCTTTTTAAAACCCCAGTCCATGCCCCATCACCATCTTGCTTGATTCTACACGGTCATCATTCTAATTCAGACCATGAAGGATGTAGCAGCTGGAGTGATTTGGTATTTTGTGGATTGGAGATTTAACAGGTACTGCGATCTGTATCAAAGCAATGATCTGGTAACAGGAAGGTGGACATTCTTAAGGGGAAAGCATGGTCACACAAAATGTCCGTGGTCATTTATTATGATCGTGATCACTTCATGTATTCAGTTATATCCACAGTTAGGAATCAGTGTTGATATGTTACAGCACTTGAAGCGCATTCCTAAAATAATTAAACAAATTAAATAATTAAGCAAAATGAATTATATATCTACAGACAATCTTGGAGACAGAAAACTCAGTGGTTACAGTGTAGCCAAATATTACTACATATTCACTTTTGATTTCTTAAGTGCTAAGGCTATAAAGAGAGGGTAGATATTTTTCCAGCAAATACAAACAGCCCCACATCCCACCAGTAAATAAGAACATGTTGAAATATAGACCCATTGGTTGCAACAGAGCCAGCTGTGGCAAACTGTCACATTTTGCAACTGACTAATTAGACTGTGATTATGGAAAAGAGGAGCTATAATCTAAAAATGGTACCAATATGCTTTTGTTTTTGTCTTATTTAAGTTCGTATGCGTGCTTGTTTAAATGTTGTTGGCAGTGTGGGTGAAGGTTTTTTTTTTGAGTGTTTTCTCCTCGCCTCTAAAAGAAACAGCTGTTGTTCATTTCTGTACCCTAGATTGGTCAATTATTGCTTCCCATGGACTGTTGAATCAGACAATAATGTAGAAAAGAAGCAGAATGAACGAGCTGGTGTATGTCCCTCAGTTAGTATGGTGTTAAAAATGGCACTGACGATCATACTCGGCTTAGGCCTGCTCCCTTTTGAATGCTAACCATTCATGTTATCTTTAGTGAGCCAGCAGAGGTAGCTAGACCCGTTCTCCCATTTTCTTGCTGGCATACCCTCTCACATGCACTCAGAAACCTCCTGCATTTGGCATTAATTCATCCCTTTGTCCTCCATCCATTCTTTAGCTTCCAAACTGAAAAGGTTAAGCAGAATTAGTATCTGGATAATTAGAAGTCTACCATTATTTGAATGGGGCCTAGAAGGCATGCATTGAAAGTTTTCCGTGGAAACTTAAGGTATGGAGGATGGGGAAACTCAGTCATGGGTGATCATCCTTTAAGCTTCAGTGTGGAGCCGATGCTGTCACACTGCCCTTCTCAGATGGATAACTTTAACTTCTGAGGCTTATCCCTCCTTTCCATTCACCCTATGGTCACGCCACTATCCCTTCCCCCTTTTTTTGTCTTTCAACTATCATTTTTTGTATCCCTGCTATCTGAACATGGAGGGAGCCAATTACAGAGGCAGACCATTTCCACATCCCTCAATCAACAGGTGTTGTTCCTGCAACATTTGAGGGAAACAAGGTTATGACTCAAACATGAGCTTCTGCCTGCCTCACTAGATCCGCCAACTTGTCCCAGGATGTGTTCAAGTAACAAAGAGCATGTGAAGCAGCTCTGCGGTACTTTGCACAGTCACACTAGGGTCCCACCTAATACCCCAAGTGTAAATTGGAGCCTCGGCTCAGTGGGCTCCCCTGACAGCACTTCTTACTGATCGGGTGGGGGTGGCTTGGTTTTAGGGCGCTCTGTGTAGTGTAATTGATGTAAAAGAAGTGTTCCTCTGACATGCGCTTGCTTCTTTCCTCTATGCTCCAAAGTGACATCCAGCTATCAAGCCATTATCTAGTGGCTTTTACCCATGTCCCCTGGGCATGATGGGGATGGTGGGGTACGCATCTTGTCTTGCTGAACCTGACTCCATCTTTCAAACTGATTGACAGGCTTTTTAGTTGGCCTGATCTTAGCCTCAACTGGCTGCCCCTATGAACAGCCACACACAGCACTAATCTGGAGGTTTATTTGTTAGTAGGGGGAAGAAGGGAGATATCTTAAAGAAACAGATCGTGAAAAGAGGGGACTGTGAATAATTGCTTTTTCATCCCCGGCTTACGGAACAAATTGAATATCCGGTGCACAGGATGAGAGTCACCATTTAAGCAGATATTTGCTGGCAGGGCTGGGACTGGCATGCTGCCGGAGTGGTGTACTGTTCCTTCTCTCTTCCTTCAGTCGAATTCATTGATTGCAGAGGGCTCATTATTTCTGACTTTTAACTTGATAGCAGAGGCTCTGAAATCTCTCTGGAATTAAATACCATCAGAGTGTTATGAGTTTGTTCACAGACCCTACACTCAAAGCCTGTAGGACAGAGATTATTATTAGTATTAGTATTATTTCACTGTTCGCATCCCGCCTTTCAGAGCCATGGCACAGTTATTTGCTCTGATTCACTTAGTAAAATCAAGTTCTGTTATTGCCAGTTTCACTGAAATGATGCTTGATGCTGTCTGGATCAAAATGAATTCCTCAGCATGAATAAATGGGTCCTGAGGCTTGTTTCTCTTACTACTCCAAAATGTCTCTTATAGTCAGCTGTTTTCTTTCATCAATAATCAGACACTTGTCCACAGATGGACTGGAAGAAGTGGTGCTGACGATTGCAGATGAGAATTCAGTAACAAGAAATCCAATCTGGCCCAGCAATTTTTCCTCCATCTTACCAAGAACACACCGATTATCGTCTGCTCTGCTGTTTTCTTTAGCAGCTGCCTAGAAAGAGCTAGTGTTTCTAGTTGCTGGCACAGTATGGAGTCTTTTGGCTTGATGCTTAGCTATTACACCATGTCAGGATTTCCTGTTTTAGAGAAGCCTGTCAACAGAAATGGCCCCATTTCAGTTTGTCATCTTCCTTCATTTTAGTACTAATAACAGTGGGGGGGCCCTCTGGCGAAGTAGCCATTCCAAATGTCTGTTCAAAAGAGAACAGCTTAATAGTAGTGCTGGACCAGCGTTTGATTGTCAATAAAAATAGATAGTGTTTGAAGTGCGCCTTTTATTTTCATTCATTCCCACTGATGGCCTTGACAGTGCGGCTATTTGCATGTAATTGCACTCGCATAGCTCTTGGCCATGCATGTGAAGGCCAGTAGTGGCAATAGCTCACACAACATAAACATACCATAGTCTTGTAATTTCTTTATATTATGTAGTAGTTTGCCCTCTTGCCAAGCCTTCTGGGTGATTTATTTTACCCTTTCATGCATCCCACTCTACCCATGGCTTATATAAATTAAAGGTTTACATTTTGTGGGACTTTGTACTCATGATTAGTTATACAGTACATGAAAATTATATTTTTAATGCTTAGCTTTGCTTTTGTCAACCCTGGCAAGTATAATAGTATGATAAGTATAACAAATAGTATAATAGTAGAAGTAGTGGTCTCCCACTGGAAGCAGAAACACTGTATAGCATTGGGGTGGATGGCAACTTGCTGTAGTGGCTGGAGGGAATATTATATTATTGGGATGCTATTACTGTTTGTTAGTTAATAGCCAAGGTGGGAATCCTAGTCAGGGTAAAATTTTAAATAGCAAGAGAACTGTGGATGAAGTATTGGAAATATTATCTAACAAACATTACTTTCTGGTCAGTTAGTGTCTTTGCTTTCCAAGCTTTCTGTTAAACGTTATCACCAATTAAAACACAAACTGTGTTTGTTGATAATATAAAAGAATGTTCACGTAAACAGATTTTGTTACAGCCCCGTCACCTGACTGCTTAAAATCTCTTGATGACAGAAATGTACTGTAGAGCTTTAAGCAGCAGTGCTTATTTAGATGTATCCATCCAGGCTGTACATGTTTGTATATTCTGAAAACATATCCTCCATAATACATAACGAACAGTCTGAAATGCTCAGTGCTTGGTCAGCACGTTTCACTGTTGAACACCCTTCCCTCTTCAATACACACACACTGGTTGCACTACACATGTAAAGGACGTTGCATTGATTAACCTTTATTTCCCTTGAGGTTTACCCTAAATTTAACCATAGCTGGTCGATAGCTAGTCCTTTCCATAACCTAGACCTAATCCTAACTTTTTCTTTGTTCATTTTATTGCCTTTGGTTTTGCCTTCGATGCATTTATTTTGAAAACATCTCTGCATCAGGTGGTTTTGCAGGGGTATGTGGAGGTGTGTTTGGGGTTATTTGAGTAAAGTCAATGCTAGGGTTTCTCCTTCTTTTATTACCAGGTGATATTGGATCTCTGCTGTCTTGAATCTATAAAATATTAAAATTCTTTCCTGTAGCCTACTTACCAAACATTTATTATTCTCATACTTATCTCTTTTATTGCATAGAATATTTTTTCTTAAAAACTTTTCCTCCCCAGAACCTGTCACTGAAAACAGAGTAGTAAAGGTTGCCTCACCATTTTTTACATCTCTCATTATTCATTATTCATACCTTGACCTTGAGTGGCAGATAGTGGGAAATAGTGAGAGATCGGGCACAATAGTTATTATCCGATTGGACAGTGATGCATTCTGTTCTCTAAAGTTTGGAGTTGATTTGGCCTAAGCTGTAACTACAAAAATCACGTTGCTGACACAGTTACAAAATACCATGATGGCAAAGCAGGATTTAATGTTAGACAGTTCTTTCAGTAATCTGGATGGATAACTCCAGTCTCTGTTGCATTAAGTAATGGTAACTATATCATTATTATGTTGAATGTTCTGCACTAATGTTAATGCTAAAAGAGAGACACTGCTTTGTGGTAACCAATTGTAAGAAGTGCATTGAGATTTGAACCATATCTCCCAGCTCTAAGTCAAGGTATTTATTTATTTTTTGATTCAACACAACTCATTCATTGATCTTTGTCCTAAAGTGAACATGGTAACAGTTTTATTTATTGATTATTTATTTATATTATTATTTATTTACTTTTATGTATTTGGTCTGACTGGGTCTCTGTTGCAGATGTGCTCTTACTGGCAGATGTCGCTATAGGTTTAATCAATGTCTGAGTCATTGATTAAACACATCTAGACTTGATGTGACAGATATCGAAACACACTGAGGTGTTAAATTATATAGATCTTGATAGAAGTTAAAAAATGTATTAGGACACATATTAAAAATAAGTGAACAAGTAATAATTCAGTCAATTAATATATTTAATCATGTACTTTAATAAAAGATCTTACTCAATGGACCATACCACATAATAATATATACCTTTTCCTCCTCTATACTGAAAGAGAATGCACAGCTATCAGATTTTGCAGAATTTGCCTGTGATTTGATGTTGGAAGTAAAGGCGACCATTGCATATGTAAGAAGAGTTGTCAACCCCAGGGTTGGGTTTTTACATGCCCAGCCGAAAGGCATGACCATTTCATTTTAATGCACTGAGACCATGGTAATACGATTTGTCATGATCGTCCCTGACCCTTATAACGCTATCTATATTGCATTACCTGTGTGACCGAGTGCCCTGTAAGCCACATTATGTGCCACTGCCACTGGATTTTTTATTTCTCCAGCAAATCACCATCCACTAGTGCCACATCCACCCTCTGCCCTCATTAAAGACATTCATAGTATTCATGGTAACAAGCAAACCAGAATCATTTATAATTCATTCTTTTGCTGGTGTTGGAAACAAAAAAAGAATCGGTAAGTTAAAACAGGAAGAAGGGGGTGAATTGTTCTCTTAGAGGCAGATATTGAAGCCTTAATAGTGTCCCTGGTGACGGTGACTGTTGGGCTTCAAATCCTTGGGTTTTTTTCCCCTCACTGCCTGGTAACCCTTTTCTCTCACTCAGAATTGAGGATGGCTCTTCGTACACACACACACACACACACACACACACACACACACACCCACACACCCATGTAGCAAGTGAAGCATCCTTCAGTGATCAAAGAGGAAGACCCTCCACTATATCACAGTCGCCTCCAGTCTGCGTGTATGATTGTTTACAGGTTCTTTGTTTGAAAAGCTTTTGTATGTAGCAGACTCAAAGCATAGAATGATGGTAAATTCAGCACAGCACAGCAACATGTTTGCACATTTCATTCGTGCAGAACAACACATTCTTATTTACAGCCATCAAATTATGTTTTCCTTTTAGAAGACTGTGGGGTGAGTTCGCCAAGACATTTTACTAATTATGTTTAAAGAGCAGCTTAACACCAATGCAAAATCTTGTTTTTGTTGACCGCCAGTGGTTGAGATTCCCACATTGCTGCAGTGATGTACAAGTGTACCCAGGGTGTGGACTAAGTGGGCAACTAGCGAAGCTTGCAAACAGAGTTAAATTTCACATTTACACATTTATTAATATGTGCTCTCTAACACACAGAATCCATGTAGACTGATATAGGTGTTTCATGTCGAGGCACGGGCCCAAATTTGAGAATATGGTGTCAGAAGAGAAGCATAAATAATTAAAAAATATAGTAGGCTAGACCCAGAGGTGGTTTTATTGTCTCCCAGTGATCTTAACCTGGCTTGGAGGGCACAAGTAATATGAGAAATATCGGCATGCCAGTGCATGGGGTTGATGGTGTGCCGAGAATTGGCATGTCATCAGGTTCATAGGTCAGGGGTTACATACCAGAGGTGCAACACCGTGTGATGAAGTGTGTTGGCGCCCAGTCTCTAGCCTGAATCCAGTGGCATGAATCACTTCTGGTTTGTTCCACTTATGTTTTCTCACTATTTATGAGAATTTAGCGTGTGTGGTTTTGCAGTAGCATAGCATTTTTATAAATGCAATTTAAATGGTGTAATTGTCTGGTCAAAATTCTGCACAAATTTTTCAGATGTGAACATAAACCCAGTAATAATTAGTCATTGTGTTACAAGAAATCCTGGAAGTTAACACCTTCAGAAACTCTCTTCATGACTAAATCCTCTTTCACAGGCAGAATTTTGGCACTAATATAACACCATATACCATTATTCTGCTTTGTTCCCCAAAGCAACAGTCATCCCAAGCCCTCTTCACTCCATCTGTGGTCTGAAGAAGCATGGGGATAGATAGAGATGTGAGTAAAGAAAGGGATGTGAGTAAAGATGGGAAGGGGAAGATGGAGCAGGGAGTTTAGAGGGGGTGAGGTTAAATGGTCCATGTCAGTAGCAGTCTTTAACGCATGGGATTACTGCCCTTTTGTGTGCAGTGAGCTCCCTCAATCACTGAGCCCGTGTAAGACACACTCACACCATTTACCCCACACTGTCACAGACATCCTGATCAAGCTGACAAAGGCTGGGAAGTACACTGCTGCAATCAGCTGGCTAACCGTAAGTGGAGAATAAATTGAGGGGACGAAGAGAGAGGGAACTAGGAAGGAAAGACACGAACAAGAAGAGAATGAAAATACAAATACATTGGGAGTAAAGGAAGAAAAGTATTTGTGTTTGAAAAAATGGGGTTGAAGAAGAAGTGAGGAGAGCCTTTATGAAACATTGAAATGGGCGGTAGGTGAGAAGATGCACTATAAAGGAGAGAAGGTGCACTATAAAGTAGTAAAATGCACTTAAAGCCAGAGATGGGAAACATAATGAAAAATAGAAAGAAATGCAGTGGCAGTTAGATGAAAGGAAGGTCGGAGCAGCATCTTACAGAGAATTTCACATTATTACACATATGTGAGATGGGTTGTAATGGTGCTAATTAAAGCTTTTATGCATGTTGTTAAAATTGGCATCTCACCGTAATGTGCTCCATTTGGTCCTCTTTTATGAGTTCTCATGGCTGGGTTGAAACCTATGAAACCTGAGAACTCCCTTGATGTTAGACCACAGTTACTGTATAAAAAGCGCGAAAAGAATCCAATAAAATAAGCTCAATATAGGGCGGCTGACTTCACTTTTTGAAGTGACGATTATCATCACCAAAGTGATGACTATCACTTTGTATTAATTCTGAATATTAGAGAAATTCTTAGTGTTCTTAGCTTCTGTATGCACACTTTATTTGTCAAGGGACCTACAGTTATTAGATTGGCCAGGTGGAGGTTTTTATGTCAAAGGCTTATTACCGGTGAATCCTCCAACACGGCCAGATTAAGCTATGGAAGTGTGAATATTTGAATGGTATTATCTACTCAAAGTCATGTTTCCAGGCTATTGAGTTCAATATGATAAGCCCCTACTGGAAGTCAAGCGAGAGATTTGAAATGTTTTCTTCTTTCTTGTCCTTATTGACTGTTTAAACTCAAGTTGATCTGCTGTTCAAAATGTAAAACCTTAAAACATTTATGTGGGTAATGGCATCATAAATAAATGTTGAAAAAGCGGTGCAGAAAAATGTGTTTAGGAGTCAAATAGCTACCAAGCGTCTGATCTTGTAACTTGTGTCATTTCTCTCTCTCACTACTGTTGCGCTCAGTGTGGGGCAGAATTATTTTAACAGGACGGTAATGGGTTTCTGTGCAACCACAAAATCTAAAACAAGGAAGCACTCTTAAAAATGCAGACCTCTGACAAGGCCTAATAATCTCCCCTGTCACCCATTAATTTTACTGTCAACATTGTTGTGGGTAGATGAAAGAAAAGCTGTGCAACAGTAGCCAAGTTTGGCCTGAGGATTGTCATAGGGGACTATCTGGGACCCATAGTCAGTTCTGCTTAATAACACCTTGGCAACCAACTATAAAGCTAATACATTTAACAGTTAAACATGGCATTCTGTACGCAGGTGGTGTTGTATCCATAATATTTCCGCTGTCACATATTAAGAAATAATTTTGCCAGTTCATGATATTTCAGTTGAGAGCTTTGGGGAAACAGCTGAACTGCTAACGGTCATGGTGCATCCCAAGGGCAGCTCATGTTTGAAATTCACTTTTCCCCAACTCCATTAGAGGTGTTTGTGCTGAGAAGTAAAAACGTCCGAACAAAGTGAAGTATCGCTCTCAAGGTTAAAGTCTGTCTTGGGATTAAGTTTCTACTGACGTTTTTTGTTGACGTGAAGCCGTAGTCTGTTACTTTAATCAAGACAACTGTTCTGTCATTTAAAGAGAAATCATAGTCAGATGGAGTACAGTGATTAATACAGTGCTAACCTTTTTGCCTCTGTAATTTTTCTTTTGCCCTCTGTAATTATCTCCCAGACGTCCGCTGATGAGAGGCTTTGACAAACATCCGCGTCTTATTAATCTCGACATTGCCTTGGTTTTATGTGTTTAACACGTGGACACCGTCTCTCACATACACACACCATTTAATTTCTGTTGAGGTTGCTGTGTTTGCCTTGTGTCAGTGATGGTAACTTTAATTATTGTGCCTTTGCTGTCTCAGTCCATGCATTCTGATGAGCCCTGTGTTTAAATAGACACACACATATATATATATATAAACACAGACTTTGGCTCGGGTAAAATGTGAGGAACAGGTCAATTAAAAGGGCCTTTGACTGTCCAGAATGTTTTAATTAAAATAGCAGTGAAATGTAAACTTGGTTCTAATTATGATTAGCCTTAATTAGCTGTCACTCTGATCTTAATTGCTTTTGAATACAGCTGACCTCCAAATGCTTCATCTCCATGCACCAACATCACATCGCTTAGCTTGTGTGACCAGTTATTCAGCACTGTATGCCTGTCTGTTTGCGTTTCATTATTGTTTCTCTATACACATGTTTATGATGATGTATAGTATATGTCTTTAAGAAGTAAATAAGTATAATACTTTATTTGTAATGTACGTTTGTATCATTCCCCTCAGGCTCTACTGGATATGGTGGTGAAGAAGAGTGAGGGCTACAGCGTGGAGCAGCTGGAGAGACTGTACTCTGTTCTCAGCCAGTGTATCTACCAGCACCGCAGAGAGTATGAAAAGACCCAGCTACTGGAGGTTAGAAAAAACACATTGTGGGCAACATGCAGTATTCTAACCAGCAATTCCAGACAATCATGGCTAACTAAACTCATCATCAAAATGTTATTCATGACTGTTAATGGGCTGACTACTGCTGTCCAGGTGTCAGTAGAAAATCTAGTCTATCAAAGTAAACCATAAAGAGTTTTGCCAAAAAAGTAGGCACGAAATTCCTACAAGTCATTAGAGTTGTTTGTAGTGTGCCGTGAGACTAGAGGTGAAAGTCGATAAATTAATCAGTTGATTGACAGAAAATGAAATCAGTAAAAGCTCCTGTTTCCAGCTTCTCAAAGGTGAATATTTTCAGTTTGTTTTAGTCTATGATAGAAAATTCAATATGTTTAGGTTTTTGACTGTTAGTTGGGCAAGATCAAGGAATAAAAATAGATCGACTAGGGCTCTAGAAAGTTGTGAAGAGCGTTTTTCGGGATTGTAAGACATTTTATGTAAATTAAACAATTAACTGATTAAGCGAGAAATTAATTGGCAGATTAATTCACAATGAAAAGAATTGGTAGTTGCAGTCCTATGTGAGAATTTGTAAGCGTGATTCCAACCCCTCATCTTTTCACCACACAATGGTTGCCCCAACACCTTATTGCTCGCTAACCAGCAATGAGGTGTAAGCTTGTAAGAGAATATGCGAACAAGGCAAATTCAGTTGTAAGTGAATGCAAGACTTTCTGTTGCAGTGGGGCGTCTTTTGTGTGCAATACAAAAGATGTGACAGTAGTAGTTCTGCGAGGCTTTATTGCAGCAAAATGGCCTGAAGAAGTATTTATTTTCTGGCTTCCTCTTTTATTTTGTACTTCGGATTTGACACCATGCAAGCAGAATAACTCAGTCCAAGTAACTCGTTTCATGGTGCCAAGTCACATGTTGCCACTTTGACAGTGAGCTTCTAAACAGCTGGTAACATTTATTGAACCAATAACATTCCAGGCATGGTGGACTGTTATTAGCAAGTGGATGGGAGCAAATGATATCTAAGAAGTATTTTAGGAGGTGAGATATAGACATCCACACACACTACGACAGGCTGAAACACGGAATAGCGTCTGTTAGAGGCATCATGATAAAAACCACGGCTAGGTGTAGCTATTGGAGGATAGATACCCACCATGGAGGTGGAGCTGAGCAGGTGTGTAATGATATAAATCAATATCAGGGCTGAAATTAAGAATTTTTTTATAATCAGTGTCCGCCTTGGATCCCGTTCTGAAGCAAAAAGAACACTAAGTAAGTGAGCAAATGTAAAAGAGTGTGTTCAGTACTGTGTGTGTGTGTGTGTGTGTGTGTGTGTGTGTGAGACATACAGAGATAAGCGAGTCCAGATAAGAGATAAGTGAGTTATAATCCACACAATGCTCTTGTTGGTGTTCAAATTCATTCTACATCGTAAAATCCTATGAGGCTTCATTAAAATCATTCATCAGTCATTCAGCTTTTGTTGTCCAAAAGGAAGAATTACAATTTCAAGTGGCATTCTGTGTTCAACAATCTGAATGAGCTCTTAGTAGCAAAAGATATAAAACTTATATTTCTTACTTAATACAGTTAAGCCTGCATTACACAGGGAGTTAATATACATTTGCGTGCCCTACTTTTCATTTATTTGAATTCAATTGATTTTATTGAAGTTTCTTTTTAATGTAGCATGATAGCAGATATTGTAGATCTCAAGGTCATAAAATGTTAAGTAACTTTAAAAACTCATTGGATGTTTTTCTTATTCAGTCCTAGTCTCTTTGGAAAATACAAACAATACATTTCTTATATAATGTGACTAAGGTGTTTTTTTTTCTATTTTCATGTTTAATCGCTCTTGACAATGTTCCATACAGAAAAGGCTGCTGTATATTTTCCCAGAATCCCATCTGGTCATCTGCTGCTGCTGTAGGATGTCAGAGCAGACAGCGGGCCAGGAATGGCAGTGTCCTGGTGCTGGTAGCCAGAACTGGCTGTCAGGATGTCAGAGAGAGGAAGCGGCAGAGAGAGAGGGAGAGCGCAGTCAGCCAGGTGGTGCCGCCTGTCGACAGGCCGGCTGGTGGAGAAGGGGAGGGCGCATGTCTGGGTTCATTTCATACTGCCAGCCTAAATTGGTGTTTCCAGAGCAGAAATGTCAGCTCGTTTGGCACGTGTTTTGTTTGCCTGTGTTTCCAACACACATCTCGACTCCACGGCAGGTCATCTCCTTGTTCCTCCCTAGAGAGTGCAAAAACATGAGCACACGCGCGCGTATGCAGGGTTGATACTCAGTATGGCGGCTGAAGCCATTCCCACTTAATGTTGCACTCTGTTGCAGCGCATGGTGTTTGTGTCTACGTTGTAGAGACGAGGGAAATGGAGCGTGTCCACACACTTTACTCTCCCCCCCCCCGTCCTCCTCTGGGTATGGCTTGTCTCAGTCTTCCAGAAGAGCTGACCTTTCAGCAGATGGAGTGGACTGCACCCTGCTTCCAGTTAAAGCCAGGGGGACCATCTCTGCTCTGTACACAATAATACACCAACTATGTTCCATCTACAAATTAGCGTCCATGTTGCCCTAGGCCTTGTATTACATTTTGCCCGTGTCTCAGACAGCAATTTAATACTTTGTAAGAGACTTTGACCTTTAACCTGAATCTGTGGTGCCAGAGCTGTACATGCCACCGATCGAGTTAGCTGATCATCATAAGGGTTGGTTATTTCTCTGCTTATTAGTGTGTTTGCTGCTGAAAATTCTTGGCTTACTTGTCGAAAGCAACATCAGGGGCAGTGTTGACTGCAAAATTGTTCCTAGAACAGGTTGGATTTCTAGGTCCATTTAGTTATTTGCTTGCTCTTATTCCTGCAGATGGGCGGTAAAATGTAGATGACTTAATGACACGTAAAGCTATTTGGAGCATGTGTACTCTTAAGGCTTCTTTTGAGACCTTCTCTCAAGACATTTTTTCAACAGTCATCTAAAGACAAAACCACAATAAAATAGGCAGAGAAATTCTCCTTTGACAGTAGCCTCTGTAGAACAGAATGCAATGCAGCCCAAGCTGTCATCATTGTGAATCTGTTGTCAGTAGCTGTGAAACAACACCTTCACCAGGCACAATACACTAAATTGTTCTCTTTTGACTCTCACTTTTTTCTTTTATGAAAAAAAGAAACAACAAAAAAAACTCACAATGTTGTTGTTTTTGCTCTCTGGATCTACACGTACACACCTCAGAGAACCCTGTTCTCCCAGGGGCTGTAGAAAATTTGATCTGGGAAATGGAGGAAATCAGTAACTGAGGTGGAAGTAGATAAGACAGGTTCAAAGAAAGCGGGTACACCAAAGTAATTTTTAACACCTTTGTCACAAATGGGTTGAACATCACAAATTGATGACATCTTGACTGTGTGGAGCATGTGGTGCTGGATTTATCTTTTAATGCATAGTATTGATGGCCCCATTGGGAAATTAAACTCCTAAATCTGCAATTCTGCCATGTTGTACCTATTGAGCGACACAGGAATTAAACCTTCTTGCTATGCAAGTCGACTTCCACTCACATGCTAGAGAGCGAGAGCACTACAGGCCTGACTTTATGTTAGTGAGACAGAGGGTAGGTGCTGCGGAGGCTTGTTAGATTGTCTGCTGTGTTTTTGGGATGACAAGGTGGTAGGCCTTCAGGCACATAGACTCAAGATCACAGAGGTGCAAAGCGTCAAGGCGGCGGAGAGCCTATTTGTGCGCTGGTGTGTGGGTGTACAGTGAGACACGGCAAACAGGCAGGTGTTAAAAGCATAGATGTGTCTAAACATGGGCTGTGCCTGATGAGCTGAAGCTTTCAGGGAATTTTCTAAATTAGTGACTTTTTATTCAGCTGCACGTTAACTTCACTTTTCACACCTCCATTGGGTTTTACAGCTTGTGTGACCTGGTGCTGATTGTTCTGGGGGTATTATAAAGTGCTAAGTGCGTTGGAAGGGAAGTTAGAATCACATGCAGAATAGGTCCTGTAACCTTTTAAAAATCTATTCAGAATAAATTTCATTATATCTAGATTGTCAAATGAACAGCTGGCCACTGTGCACTCTTCATGTCATGTAACAATGGACTTAAGCACCAGTTGAAAATTTTTGTCCGCCA
This sequence comes from Oplegnathus fasciatus, assembly GCA_003416845.1. Taxonomy (NCBI): domain Eukaryota; kingdom Metazoa; phylum Chordata; class Actinopteri; order Centrarchiformes; family Oplegnathidae; genus Oplegnathus; species Oplegnathus fasciatus. The sequence continues at coordinate 624,197 of NTHP01000119.1, read as the reverse complement.
CTAGAGGATTACAAGTGGCACTGATCACCAGAAGTTAGCTTGTGAATTCAATGTCATTTTCCAGCGAATTAAAGTGTGCATGAATATGGCATTCAGGCTGACTTTTCAGTCAGTCCAAACATTCAATAGCATTTCTATGCTGATTTTTTTTTTTTTTTGAAAGGAAGAAATGATGAATACAATAACACACAAAGACTTCTTTGGACAGCCACACTAAATCAGCCAGGCATTTAAAACCTGATGATCTGCTCGGCTGCAAGTATCTGTTATTTTCTTAATATGACCTTTTGGTTCCTTAAATATCATGAAACAGTAAAAAAAAACAAAAAACAAAAAAACATTTAGACGGCATTGCAAAAAGTTTCTAGTGATTTTACATTAAAGATAATTAATTATTAATTAACACAAAAGTATTTGTGTAGTTCTTTGCTAAAAAAGCAGTCTGTAGTATCTAATAGTTAGTAATTACGCACAGCTATTTGTGTAATTGTAAATTTGCCATATTGGCATGAGATGCAAAGTTTTCAGTGAAAAAGGACTATCCCTCCCTGGAAAAGTTTACTTCTCTTTAGAAGTGTGAAATTGCATTTTACTGTAAAGTTGATAGTTTTTAACTTTTGTTGTAGATGTTGAAATTGGTATCTTGTAGCGGCGTCTGTCGCACTGACTCAGCCATTCAGATGAGAGAACACACACAGTGTAACATCTTCAAGGCATTAATCATGGTCTATTGCAGGCTAACATCCATCTCTCTTCCTCCGGCTCTGTTCAGATTTAGTCAGTGTCAAACTCTGCTGTTTTCATGCAGAGAAAAATCGCCCGTCTCATTCCAGCACAGCTTTGCTTCATTTTACATCATTTATCATGGTGAAAGCTGTTGTTTGCTGTGGGAAATTTCCAAGTAATATTGAAACGGTGGTGCACAGATGCTTTATACACACATCAGAGTTTGCTGTGTTGCTTGAGACTAAGCAGTATGTGTTAATGTGTGTGTGTGTGTTTCTCTCTGTTTGTGGCGCAGGAGATGGAGGAGCGAATCCAGCATTTTGATACATTCCTGTGAGATGGAGAGAATACCTATCAGGTAGATCCTGAATAGCCTGGGACCACAAAGACACACACAAACTGAGTGAGAGAGAGTGAAGGAGCTTCTGAGTCCAGCCCTCAACATAAAAATACAACACAGAAAATCCAGCGCCCTCCTGTTACTGGGAGGGAACACAGCGAGGACAAGGTTGAGGACAGAGACATTTAATGGTGCTATCGTCTCAGGAACCTGGCCAGATCCAGACCCATTCTACACAACCAAACTCCTGGAGGTGTGTCAGTCACACACATGCACACACACCAACGGTGACGGGCAACCCTGGTGCTACTCGGGTGCTATCCTAACTTTTATTCATGCTGCTCTTGGGATTACTTCTTAACTTGGATGACTAGCAAAACCAACAGATCTGGTGATGTCATATCGCAACCTGGCCACTTCTCTCTGGAGCAGGCTGTGCATACACACACACACACACACACACACACACACACACCCACACACACCCTGACGCTTGGGTATGCGTGTCTACAAACACACACCAGAAATTCACAGACACACACACACTCACTCAGATCCTCACCAGCAGAAGTGTGAATGCAGAGTGCCGCTAGGAGATGAGGACAGATAATGTTCTGAATCACTGAACTACATTGCTGAGCCCATCTTGCCCTCGAGTGGAACGCTTCATCATAGGCCAGTTGTTACCGTGCTATTATGCGGCTCATTTTTTTTCTGCCATTTTAGCTACTTGATTAGTTCAATATCTGAGCCACCGTCAAGGATACTCACCCAGAACAATAGTTTACAAGAAAGTTTTGGTGCGAACACCAACTTGATGAGGTTAGCACAGCAGGACGAGAAGCGATTATGTCCTCTTCATTACGGTGGTCATCAGGTGTGGAAAGCTGTTAGCCCCCTCAGTGTTTGTCTCAGAGTTAGCGTCTCCCGTAGGTCAGCGGTACTCGAAACATTCGCTCATAGACCATCTCTGGCGCTCACAGTCTTAGCAGATTGTCATGTCCTGAATTGTTTGTGGTAGCTGAACCCCCTCCTCACTACATTCACAGTCTGAATGTTTCCCCTCCCGCTCAAGCTGTGCCCGCCAGTTGATTTTCCTTCCGACACCCCGGCTGAGGAACTGGAAGCAGTACAAATTGGAAAGCGTCTAGAGTTTGCACTGCCTAGTGTGTGCCTTATTTAAAACCTCATATGAAACTGATATCTTTAGCAGGATTTTTTTATTTACTTCTTGTGACAATGAACAGGCTCCAAGTTGGGGTGGGTCCTAACCACTGAGGTCACGGTGACCTTGAAGCGCAAAAAAAATAAAATCTCAATGCCATTAGGTCGTTTTAAAACATATCTAGGTTACACATCTCCTACCTGGGCCAAAAAAGTAATTGAAAATCTGAAGAATACTAAATGAGTTTTAGATGATGCTTACCTTCTGTGGCTGTGTCAGTGTCTGGCCAGACACGTCCAAGCACTTGAAATGTTGTTTCGATATTTAAATATATTCATGCCCTGTTAAACCCAGACCTGTTGGGAAAGTCAGTCTCCACCTGAGCAGACGGCAGGTGTAAGAAGAGGTTGACAACACCAGCTTTTCCTTCAGTTTTTCATATGCAAAAAAATAATGATGCGAGTCAAATGATTTATCGTGCCAAGTGTTATCCCACTCCCCCAAAAGGTGCTGACATAACGGTGCCTGTTCACATGAATTCTGTTTCAACTATGAAAATGTTCTTATAAGATGGTCATAACAACCTATGTATTATGTTGTGTATTTGATAATAATTTTTTTTATGTTTTTTTATAAAATGCTTTGCTTGAGTTGAGATTGTTTTTGCATGGGTTGTGAATCCACAATGAACAAGGCCATTCTAGGCAGTGCCCGTCACTAAGGTGTATAAAGCATTACATTTTTTTTCTCCCTTCAAATGTGTGTACCGACTTTATGGATTAATTTCATTCTGTTTTTCTCAACACCAGACGAGAGAAGCTGAATTCTCATCTGTGGCCAACACAGTATATGTTTTCTGACTGCAGTAAATGAAGCTATTTACTGAAGCTTTATAAAGTTTTCATGGCATTTTCATTGTTTTGGAGATGCCATATTTTGAGCAGGTGTAGACTGGAGAAGGCCCCCCTCTTTCTCTCAAAGCACTCTTATCCAATCCTCAAACCTCTTGGTGCAACTCTGACCCCAGCTCACCTCTGCCTTTTCTCGGATTCTAGGTGACAAAAGCAAAGACCATATGCAAACTGGCAATGACAGGTTAGCACTTGGACTACTGCAGAGAGAAAAACCAACGCTACCTCAGCTTAATTTATTTTAATGCGAAAACTGTTTACTGGGTACAAAAACAGTATTTTTCTCCCCCGAAATACTGTTGCAACATCTAAAGTACCATCGAAGGTACCAGATCAGAGCAACCACAGCTGCTGCAGTAATCCAAGAGTTGTTTATATCTCTCCAATTGTTATGTATGTTTGCATTTGAGCCAGATGATGATTGCATAAATTTTAAGGATATTTCATGGACTGTATATTTTATGCTTTAGTTTCAGGTTCTCTTAATTTCTACTGTACCTTGACACTGAGGAGATAATCCTACATCTGCTCCTCTTTCATATTATCACCCCCATACCGTAGAAGCTATAGAGAGCATTTTTCTGCCTCTTTACACATCCATCGCCTTTTTTTTTTTCAAATTGTTTATTTTTTTTTGCAGATTTTCATCTCATGATTCTGATTATTTATTATTAAACACGTTTTACACCTAATATTCAGTAAATTGTCTTTTTGTACGTTTGAAATTTAACAAATCGGGAAGTATCACGCGTTTGTTTTAATAGTTTTGCTGAATTGCGTAGCGTTTTGTAGCAGGTTTATTTGGCGTGTACGGGGGGAATAAAGGGTTTACAGGTCTCTCAGGTTCAACACGCGACAACATGCCCTTTCAACTTTTCTATTTATTTCGTTGTTCTGGTGTTTTCTTCGTTCAAGTGGTTTACAGACTGTGGCATACTGGAAGAGACTAACATTAAGACGGGACCGATATTTAAGGAAAACGTAGTGTCCGTCTAATACATCCCAGGAAGAGAAACAGGACCAGATTAACTTTCTTTTCATGTTGTTCACTTTGTCTCCACTTTTTCTGCCAAAAGAGTTATTTTTTATGGATTTAGATACACATATGGAAATAAAATATGGGTAGTTAAATGTCATACATTGTGATCTTCCTTTCTTATTATAAATTGTAGCCAGTTTGGACTAACAACCAATTTTTGTCTGGTAGTTGAGACTACTTAGTCCAGTATGCAGAAGGAAAGGGTTTGTTCTATCCTGAATTACTTTGTTCTTCCCTAATTTTTCAGTTAATTTAGTCGAGACTTTCCATAGCTTTGTCGATTCTGTTCGTTTGTGTATTGAACACACCTGTTCGCAATTGTTACTTTAGTGTAAGTTATATTTGAAATGAAACATTTACTGTATTTCTCAAATAAACTGCTGTGATATACTTGAATAAAAGGTGCAAACTGTAAATTTCAAGTGTTGATTTTTCTTATTGTGAATTCAGACAAATGGGAAATCCACACTTGTAGTTTCAGATAACCTGTAGCAAAGCAGAGTGCATTATTTTGAAAGCAAATTTGTGAAGCCATTTAGTCTGCATCTCCTTTTCAAAAAATCACACCTTGGCATTTTTCTATGACAAAATACTTCACACCCATGTTCTGTGGTAAATACACGTTAGAGGCCTGTATTTCGTGATGTGAACAAGCAACTTACCTGTATTGAGTAGATTGCTTCTCTTTGAGAAAATACAATATACTTAACTTCACTATACCTTTCATCAATTATACAGTATACCAAAAAAAGACTTGACAATGTGTTCATGTTCTGGTATATGTATTAGGTTTCAATAATAACAACTGTTAATTTCTCCTTTTTGGGTACAGATTTACAGACATACCATTTTGAATCCCACCTATCTTTTTTTTTTTTCTAAAAACATTTATACAGAATTGCCTTCAGGTTTTAAAATATACATATTTCCTTCCTGTATTTACAGAATACCAACCCAACACCATTTGTGGGTTGCAATGAAACACATTGTATAAAACAAAAAGAAGGTGTTGGGGAGGGGGAACTGATGAAAGACATAAAACATGGATCAACAGATAGCTTCTAGGATAACAGTCACAGGTGGTTATTGTGCTTTTTTTCCGGAGGAACTGTCCCAACTTGAACATTTGATCAGATGTCAGCGGAAGGAGGAATTCCCTCTCTCTCTAAATGCAATGCTGTCTTTGTCCCAGAGAGCAAGAGAGTATGAATCAAAGGGGGGGAAAAAACAGGCCACTCACCCTCCAGATGATATCTCAATCAAGCTGGAATTACACTAAGAAAAAATAAAGATTTTCTCTCCTTTTAAACCCTACCTGACCCAGATTTGATAGTTTTTCCAATGTTTAGCAAGTCATTAAAAGGTTACAGAGTTTAAAATCTGTTTTTAAAGTTACCTCATAAATCCACACTCACAGTAGGAATTTTGCTTCCTGATATAGTGGAGAGAGAAGAAACTCGTCAAATCCACTGATAAAGAGGAAAACAGTCAGCGAATTCCTTTCCTCTGCTTTTCCTCCTGTCCTGAAGATGTCACTACTGAAAAACGTTACACCACAAAGAAACTCTGCTCTCTAATGAATGACTATGAAACCTATACCTGTCGAACATAATTCTCAAAAAGGGACAGAAATCTGGACCTGCAATGGCTTTTGCTGCGATGAGTCAGAGTAAAGTAAAGAAATGGGGAGGTGGTGAGTTTACAGAGATCTGGAAAGACAGAACTGAAACAATGATGAGTTCATTGAAAACCAAGGAGTTTGTAATTTACTAAGAGGGTCCCTGTGCCTGTTGGATGAGAGGATGAACTACTTCCATGACACATACAGTACTGGAGGTTAGGCATCGTCACCTGACATGGCTGAGTAGTTGAACATGAGTACATTCTGCACAGGGCTTTTTTGGGGTGGGTGGGACAGATAACAGGGTGGATGGATGCTGGCGTCAAGTCCAGAGGTCGCTGACCGACCGGCCCGGCCCCAAGCTGCCGTCGCACATTGTCCCACAACCGGAGCTCAGCTGGTGTTTGGCGTCGACCCAGTGTGATCGCGTCCCAGCCACCCTCAGCCGCTCTGAATGTACTTCTTGATGACCACACAGCCGTGTCTGAAGAGCGGGCAGGGCAGCGACTGCAGGAGCGTCCAAGTGTTGGTGCAAGGGTCAAAGGTCTCCATGTTGCTGAGGGCTGGACCCTCGCTGCTCACGATGCCTCCTGTGGCGTAGATCTTCCCGTCCAGGATCACAGCGCTGCAAGGGCAGACACAGAATTTTGTGTTGATCAGGTGTCATCCTTTTAAAAAGTTAAAATATTTAAAGGAATAGTTTCAGGCCGCTTTCAGGCTGAGAGTCAGATGAGAAGATCGATACCACTCTCATATCTGTCTGTTAAATATAAAGCAACAGCAGCAAAGACTCTAAACAGAGGGAGCCAGCTAGCCTTGCTTTGTCAAATGGTAACAAAATCTGCCTACCAGTACCTTTAAAGCTCACTAATTAACACATCATATAATGTTTAATTCATTAAAACTAGTTTTACGGGGGGTGAGTTATGTCTCCGACTACAGTATGTCTTGAGTCTCAGCAGTTGTCTGGCAACCAGTGGAAATTCCGGGAAGTTACTGGTCATGGCCAAGAAATAGTCTGGCACATAACCATATACCCCCATATACTGTAACGGCAAATTGTTTTTACACACGTTTTTGTACGGACTAAACAAATGACATATGAGTTAATTATTGAGCTTTCGAGGTGCTGCTGGGTGGAGTTAGTTACCATTTGAAAAAGCCAGGCTAGCTGTTTCCAGTCTTTGTGCTGAGCTAAGCTAACCTGCTGCTGGCTGTACTCTTACATTTACAATAAGCCTGTGAATATTCTCATTCATGCAGGTCATAGTTATCTCAAGGAAATTGAATCGAACGCAACTGGATTTTTGGTTTTGTCTGTGAAGACGTTTCACCTCTGGTCGGACCAGTCTAGCCCGGTCAAACAAGCACGAACTGATGAAGCCTCTTGGATGAGAGGTGAAACGTCTTCACAGACAAAACCAAAAATCCAGTTGCGTTCGATTCAATTTCCTTGAGATCTTACATTTACAGTACAGACATGAGAGTGGTTCCAATCTTCCCATCTAACTCTGCCGGAAAGCGAATATGCATATTTCCCAAAAAGCTCGAGCTATTCCTTTAAGATCTTCAAAAAATCTGACAGTGTTTTTGATTTGTTTTTTCAGCAATAGCCATTCTATGTACAGTATACATTGTGTCATACCTCTCTATATCGTAGTTTTTATTGTTAGTGGCGGAGTCCGCCATTCCCACTGGATTCAAATTACCTACCTATCTACGCATGAGGGATTCACAGGAAACAATGCATGCTTGTAATCCAGGGTTACTGTTTTTAATTGTATCTCTTTGATATCAGTCTCACTGTTTACTGTTCACTCTCTTACAGCCGTATCAGAGCTGTATTAAGTTACTGCTAATGCCAACCCGACATTTCCCATTGCTGCTGCTTCACATTAAAAGCACAGACTGTTTGGAACAAATAATAATAATGAGATAATCAGTGTCAGGAGGATAAGCAGGTGAAATAAAGTGTGAGCTAATGTGGCTTTGATATCAGATATCTATGACTCAGAGCAGCAGGGATATTGCTCTTTTTGTTAATTGTGATCAGACAACAAAGCCAGAAAGAAGACAACATCTCCGTAAACATGCTGATTGTCGCTAGGGGCCACGCCTGACATTGTTTGACATCACTCACACATGCTCTCGACGTGCCCAACAAGGCTACTTTGTAAGGTGGGGAGAAAAAAAACACACATTACATTCCCTCTTGAGGGCGAGAGAGAAAACGAATGAAAAAGCAAATATCTGTACAAATGTGCTCATTTGATATGAGAAACAGAAACAGGAGTTTGTGTGCGGAGAGGATTAAAACTTGGGCTGTAAGCTGATTAGAGCTTTGTACTCCTATTGGGGTTTGGAACGATCTGCATTTACATAAGGTGCACGCTTAAACACACACACACACACACACACGCAGAGCGAACAACATGCAGTCCTATTGCACAAATTCAAAACACTGTTGGGACGGAAAAAGATGATTACATAAAGCCTAAATCTACTCAGAGAGAAAGCACAGCTGATCCAAAACGGAGAGAGCGCAGGGCAAAGCCTGGAGCTGCTCGTCCTGATAAACAGAGGGGAGGTGCGGGCCTGCAGAGGGCCGGACGCAGCGAGGGGAGGATATCAGCTCTCCTGCACGATGACCTGCTAGACTTCATCTTCTGTGCAGGAGCATGCACCGCAGATAGTGCTGTTTCTGAGTATTTGCGCGTTTCTCTTTTGGCAGCTCTGTGTGTTTTGTTGTTCTCCCTCCTTCCCCGCGTCTCTTCCTCTCTCGTGTCAGACTTAGTTAAATGTAGCAGAACAGCTGCCTGGCGTGTGCTGGTGCAGCTTATCAATAACTCTGACAACATGATTTATGTTATACATTCTGCACATAAGATCACTGTCTGTAATTGCTTCCCAAATGTATTTCGTGCAAGCTTCCTTTCTTTCTCAGCTTCTGCAAAAAAAAAAAAAAAAAAAAAGGGCTCAGGCCCAGAAAACAGTGGGTTCATTATCCAGCAAACTGCACACCTCGGTGGCTCGAGCTGACTGGGATATTAGGATGTGATCCTACTGTTGTTCATTTTCATTTATCTCACTTAATCAGCCATTATGTGTCCACAAATGGTATAAAAGTTACAGGTGTGGACTGCTGTTTCATGGTACAAACTTTACACTCACCCAATTATGTGCAAATAAATACAAATGACTCATACGTCACAGTATTAACGCAGGATAGAACAGAGTGTGGATAGAATTCAATAAAATAGAATTAAATGCTTTGAAAGAGAGTTGATTAAATCAAGCCGAGCCTCTGCTATTCAAACGGATGTCTTGTTTCTCTCACCGTGACAGACAGCGAGGTTACTGATCAAGCAATTTTAAAAATCAAGCCCATGAATTGGAAAGTAATTTTTCTACCAAGGGAGAAGTTTCACAACGTCGGTGCATCGTGCTGGAAACGTTGTCAGCCTACAACTGGCTTTGTTCAAGTTTTAATTAACTGGCCTGAATACATTTTCCCAGTGCAACCGTTTACCTGCCTTATGACACAAAGACTGACAGATTACTAATAAGCTTGAGTTCTACATATTTTTTGAGGCTGTGTAATAATGTGTGTAGTGTTTTTTTTAAGCTTCACACAGACACAGACCTGCAATTTGAGCTTTTGAAAAATCTTTAAAATTCCACCCTGGGGACTTTACTTGCATGTGGCACCGCTACATTAATAATCTCTTACCTGCAGAACTGCCGAGAGTGATTCATGTTGGGACCAGCCTTGATGTTGCCTTTGTCTGGGTCGTAGATAGTGGTGGCTCGAGCGTAGGCTCCTCCCAGGATGAATATAAAACCGTTGAGACTCACTGCAGGGGCATATTTGTTATCTAAAGATATGAGAGGAAGAGGAGGAGAGATTTTTGTTAAAGAAAACACAGAGCTATTGTTTGAATGTCATTCTCACACACAGCAGAGATTTCCATTCAGTGTAATGGCATCAATTTGTTTTTTTTCTCTTTTTTTCCCCCGCCTGCGCTCCCCAGGCCGCATGCAAAAATCATCATCAACATTCTCCTTATCACTTTACAGATGTGCCATTCTCAGGATTGCTTTGGAAAAAGAAAAAAAAACAGAGAATGGATGGCAAACCAGGGAAAAAGCGGAGTTCATAAATCACTGTGGCTTTATTGGGTTCTGCTCCAAAATATGTTGAGGCTTGGCAGCAATATAAAAGAGTTACCTAAGTCCCAATAATTCACAATTGCATTACGCCCTCTGGCACATCCATAGATTCACAAAGAAAAAAAGAAAAGAAAAAGATACTGTGCACATGTATTGGAAATACATGAGTGAACAGGTGGGATACTGCATACTGTGCATACTGTATAATTCAATCTGATACAGTATAGCACACGAGGAAAACAGAGGCATTGAAGCAGCACCGCTGTAGAATTATAGATGATGGGAAACAAAATGAAACAGTGGTTTGTGCGGAACCATGCCATCGGAAACCTGCAGCTTGCAAGCAACAGCCCTGCTGTGTGGGAAGAGGAAGTGTATTTCAAACTCGGAGCAATTTCTCTTGAGCAGACTGCAGCTGGCCAATTTACAAGCAGCATGAATAATGCACAGACACTTGGCCGTGAGCTGCCGTCCTCGCTGTTTTCTGCCACAATGGACGGACATCCCTCATTGGAGACGGGCAGCAGGAGGAGTAACGTCTGACGCCTTAATAATGGCGGTGGAAGCCCTAAAAGCTTGTGCAGTACAACCACCTCTCCTCTCCTCCTCCCTCCTCCGCCTTTCCCCCTGCTGCTGAGAGGAGTCCGACATGTTTAATTAACAGGTCGCCTCTGGAGGCGAGAGGTGCTTCTGCTGCTCCTCAGACTGACACTCTGAATGAGCTGCACTGCATTATGTTTTCAACTACTTCACGTCAACTCATGATGTTCTGTGACAACAAGGCTAGGGGCCAGATGCATAAACCTCTGTGTAGATTCACACACAGACAAACACGCATTATTTTTGTCTGATTTACAACACATGCGCATGGTTCTGTTTTATAAATTTCAATCATTGTGGAACTGGGCGCGCATGCACAAGCCTCATTTTCACTCCCACAGTTTGCCGTGAATGGATTTAGAAACGCCCTTAAACATCTGTTTGCATATCGATACGTGTGCCCGCTCCCCCGCTCATTAGACCTGTCGATGAGAGGAACAGCAAAGGAGACGTGCAATTTCACCCACTGTGTCTCATCTGCGAGGTTCACAGCACCACAACAGCTGTCATTATGCACAGCTGTGGCTATTTATAGCACCCATACTTCATCGCATGTATACCTATAAACCATCATCATGGCGATATCTCAATCACTATCATTAAACGTCAGAAGGATGATCAATGATTCATTTATAGCACTTGTATCCAAGCAGACTTTACAAAGCGCTTCACAATTCAAGATAAAATGAAAAGATAATTAGCAAGGAAATAATGACTCAAATAAGTAAAAAGAATGATAAAATTAAAACATTCAGAATTAAGTTTATAAATGCACATTTTAGTGACATTTTACAGAACGCTGCAAAGACTGCAAAAGTCATAACACGATCAGTGAAATTGGCAAATACCATAAACAGTGTTTTACTTTATCATATCACCTGCAGCTGGCCCTACAAACTGTGTGTACGCCTGGTCTGAAGTATGCATGAGGTGTGCACATTCTTTTATAAATAGCAGTTTATGTGTGGGAAATGGCTGTATGCGTGGTTTCCATGAGTATGTATCGGTCATAAATCTGGCCCTAGGAGTCTACAGCCTCGGCAGCAGCTCTGTGAGGCTGTACTAACGTCAACATGCTAACATGCGCCTAATGATGATGCTAACATGCTGATTTTAAGCAGGTATAAGGTTCCATCTTACCTTAGTGTGTTAGCATGCTAACATTTGCTAATTAACACTAAACGCAGTAAAAGCACAGCTGAGGCTGATGGGAATGTCATTCGTTTTGCAAATATCTAGTCATGAACCACAGTATTAGACAAATTTTGACTTGATGACCGTGCTCGAAGAAAAGTCAGGGCAACACCAAAGTCATTCATGATTCCTCCTCTTGGGACCTTGAATGTGTGTGCAAAATGTCACGGTAATCTGTGTAATAGTTGTTGAGATATTTCAGCCTGGACCAAAGTGGTGGACTGACTGACCACCAGAGAGGCATTGCCATCCGTGCCGCTATCCTGGCACAAAAAACCCACTTATCTAAATCACTTCATGCACTTGTTTCATGATCACATTGTAGTCATTTACACACGCTGAAATCCAATCTGAACTTCCACTGCAACCATCTGAGGCGTCAGCTTCAATTTCTGCCCTTGAGAAACAAGTTGCCACTGATTGGTCCTCCTCACATTCTGCCTGACGTGTTTATTTTCTTCTTTTACCTTCCTCATCTCATTGATATGCCGCTGCCAGTCTTTCCGAGCGCGCGCGCGTATGTGTGTGTGCCAGCGTTACTGTGTGTACATGATGTTTTGTGTTAGGTCCCATAAACACAGAACACTCATTTCTCTCTGCTCGGCGCCTGAGGCAGAATAATAACAGGATGCTCTCAAAGGAAAAACCTTTCTCTCCTTTTCCCCACAGAAACTCTCACCATCGCTTCCTGCCTCCCTCTCGTGGACCCGCGGTAAGCAGCGGGTTTGAGTGCTTGGAGAAGTACCAGGCAGGTATATCGCGTTCTCATTTGGCGAGCCTCAAAGGACTGCTGTCGGGGTTCAACATCGCTCCACCACTTTGCCTTTGCTGTTATCCCCCGGCCTTTGACGCAGAAAAACAAGCCGTTTCTGCTTAAACAACATTGAGATACAGTAAAAAGGGGGCAAGTATAGTCTGTGTCAGCTGAAAACTCAGACCAACCTTGCTATTCTTGCAGTCTCACAATGGATTTTGTCTGGTTTCACAGCTCTGAGGTTAGGCAACTCAGCCAGGAATCCACAACTGACCACATTCTACATACAAAATGAATAAAGGGAGGGGGGGGGAGACAGCAAAACAAGGTTTTAACACAGCAGCGGTGATAGAAGTACAGCTATGCCTGCGGGGCAACACGGGCTGACGCAGCCTCTCACACTCTGATAAAACAGCTTAGTCACCGAGTCTGGGACCCCTCGGGCTGAGGTCAAGGACGGCAAACAAGGGAAAACACACACACACACACACACACACACACGGTTATGATGAAATTTGTGGCTGCTGTCTAAACAAACACCTTGTTGTTCCCTCACATCCTTTCCTATCTGATTCCTGCATCAACCCAGCAGATATCTGATTCTATAAAACCGGAACACTGCCGCAGCGATAACACACACACACACACACACACAAATATCACAACTCATTCAATTATACCAATACTGTATGCTGTACAGATCTAGATAAGACTGCTATCTCTGATAACGACTCCAAAACAGCAGTCGTCATCACAAAGCCACGGCATGGAAATGTGCGGTCAGTCACAGGCAGAGGGAGAACATACACAAAGAACAAACAAGATATTCTCCTCCTAGAGATGGAGGACGAGGTGCTGGATGTCCTCTCCAGCTTCCCGCGTCCCACCAGAGAGCACGAGGAGGAGGAAATAGGACAAAGAAGCTTCAGTTCTTGCTGCCAGACACTTAGATATGATTACAACAAGGTAATTGGAGCAGCAAAAACTTTTTTTTTTTTCCACACAATGTCCTTTTATGTGATGTGAGGAGAATAAGAGCAGCCTTTGAAATGACGGGCCAAAACAGCAGAGATGATGTACTTTAATTCGGTGTGATGGAGAACGGGCGAAGGGACATGTCCAATTAGGTAGCTATGGAAACACTCCATCTTCTCCACCTCTCTCGCTCCCCTCCTCTTCCTCCACCTCCATAATGGCGCTCTCAGTCGCCGCGCCCGTTCGGCTGATACGTCATTTGCGCGAGTAATTGTTCTGCTGTCAATTTCCCGATAGAGCAGTCTGGGCACAGCGCTTCTGCTCTCGGGTCCCTTGAGTCGACCAGTCGATGGAGAACTGTCTGTCAGCGGGGGGTGCACGCTGGGTGGAGTATGATGTGTGTGTGTATTTCGATGTGGATGTGCCTGACAGGTTGTGTGAACAGAAATGTGTGACAGTCAGTGACTTTTTAAATGTGTTTAATATTTTCTTACTTACCGCTCAGGGTGTCTAAGCAGATAGTTTTGGTTTTGGTTATTTCACATGAGAAATGTCTGTTCTCTGTAATCTTTTCACTGGTTTGAAGTGGGCAGGGCTTCATTTAAAACAAAAATGATGTAATCTACTTTCATTACATCACCAGGTTAGCAACATCTGAATCAGAATCAGACAGTTGGCGAGTTGTTTAGTTACTGTCAATCAAATCTGATCAAACCACACCCTGTGTGCGGTCAGTCACAGGCGGAGGAAGAACATACACAAAGAATAAACAAGATATTCTCCTCCCAGAGATGGAGGACGAGGTGCTGGGTATCCTCTCCAGCTTCCTGCGTCCCACCAGAGAGCACGAGGAGGAGGAAATAGGACAAAGAAGCTTCAGTTCTTGCTGCCAGGCGCTTAGATAAGATTACAGCAGGTTAAGTTTATGAGTGTTTTTGAGTGTTAAATTACACCTAAAGATGTTGTTCTTCTTTGTCGGGACTATTTCTTTAGTAGAAATTAGTTAATGAAACTAAAAATGGAGAGTAATGTGCAGGGAGATGACAAAAGTCCAGAAAGGGCTCAGTTAAAAACAAGTGCTAATAGGTCTATGATGCTGTTCTTAGGCACAGCCGTGCTTTGAGCTAAATGCTAATGTCAGCATGCTATCATGCTTGCAATAACAATGTTAACATGGTGGTGTGTGGACAGTAATGTTTATGAAGTTCACAATCTTAGTTGAATTGGCCCCAATTGACAATCAGCACTAAGCACCAGTACAGTACTGAAGAAATTAAAATTTTGGCTTGATCTTGGCACTAGATGGAAAGTCAGGGATCATCAAAGTTATTGCAGTTCATCCTTTGTGGAACATGAATGTTATGGCATCCATCCAATAGCTGTTGCGATACTGTATGTTTGGACAAAAGTGGTGGACCGTCACATTTCCATCCATCGAGCCATGCAGCTACTGTAGCATAGCCAAAAAAACAAAACAAACAAAACAAACAAAAAACCCAGCGATTAAAGTCGTTTTTAACATGTTTTGTTGGAGTTTAAGATGCAATTTTTAGGACCCCCGTTTCTTATTAAAGATTGACATCTTTTATGTTTGGAAAGATGAGGAAGAAGACTGTTTGCAACTCTGAATTAGTTTTAAACAAAAGACATGAAATGATGTGGGAGATTTGCCTCTCTGAAATGTAAAAGTACATATTTAAAAAGCATTAATATCACAAATTGTAAGAAGCTGAAGTTTCTGAAATAAAGAAGCCGATGGGGTGGTGGATCTAACAAAACATTTTAAGAGGAGACAAATTTTATTAAGGATTGTGGAAAATGTACTCATACCATACCGCCATGCTATGCTGCAGTATGAAAAGTAAGGCTGAATCACAGAGCTTATGGATTTTCTGGAAAAATGTGATTTTTCAATGCACAAACAAAATTCCTCTCGCCTTGATTGTGCTGGGGTGGAGGCAGAAATCTCAGAGAGAGATATCTCAAAGCCGTGGCACGATGGTTATTTGGGTGAACAGACCTTTTAAGGAAAGCAATGAGGCTTCATAAATAGCTTACTGCGTGTGAGGGGGCTCAATTATGCTCCCACGTCTCGGTACATATACAGATATATTGAAGACAAAGGAAGATATAGATGAACGAAGCTGCAGAGACACCACGCATCTCAATAGACTTGTTGAAAGGACTATTTTTGGCAGGAGTAATATTATTTTTCACTCTGCAAGAGATAGGAAGTCAGTCCTGATAAGTGTTTGTGAAACCCATTTGCAGTTCATGCGGGAGATGGTCCATGCAGAGGGAAAACACACACCCCACACATACGCACACATACACAGGCGCACAGTCGCAGAAAACGCACACAACTGTATTTGTGTCAGTCGATAAGACAGTGCAGAGAGACCGCAAGAGACGGAGGAGGGAGGCGTACGGAGGGGGGAGACAGTGAGAGGGGGGCGAGAGAGAGAGAGAGAGAGATGAACAGAGAGATTAGAGAGAGAGAGCGATGGAGGGAGGCAGCGGGTTGATCGAGAAGCGCTCCCCACCGGCTCACTAAAATCATCGCCGGCCCAATTTCACAGGAAGCACTAAACCCGTCCATTATCTCCTGGCTCGTTGGCTGTCAGACGCAGGCTCATCTACACCCTGACAGATGACGGTCTGTCTGTCTGCGTCTGTCCTTAACACACACACACACAGACACACATAAACATAAAAAGACAAACTCCATGCATGCACACACACACGTGGAGTAAGCTCCCGGCTCGTTACATAATTCATGCACTGTGTACCTGTGCCCCCGGGGGATGTATGGTTGATATGAGGTAAGGAGAGGTTGCGTGTGAGTGTCTGTATCTCTGTATGTGTGTGTTTCTCACCAGACTTTTCTCTCATTTCTCCTCTGCCAGCTGCTCTGCCAGCCCTTTAATACCATTCAGCTCTCGCCCCAAACATCCGCGTTACATAATCATAATTTTGCTAACAGTAGTCTCGCTCTGAAAAGGCACTAATAACAGAGAGCAAGTTTCTGGGCAACAGTGCTGAGGGAAGTGCCACCACGCTGGCGCTTTAATGACACAAGAACAACTTCTTGTCAGAAAACATTTGAATTCAGATACATTTCTGACCCTGTGTTTCTCTCTGATGCCCGCTGCTCCGAGTGTTGCTTGCAGCAACAGTATGCCACCATTTGAGATAATAATCCTATTTCTTTAATAGCAGCATTTGGACAGCTCTGTGCCCTGAGAATCCATCATGCGCCAGCATCTTAAATGGGGTAATCCAGCATCAAATATAGAATTTTTAATTGTGTGGAAAATGTATTAAAATGAATACAAACATAGATTTTTTTTTGCTTTGAAAATACTTATTTCTGTCGCAGCTTTAAAGGAATAGTTCACCATTTTAGGAAATACACTAAGAGTTAGATGAGAGGATTGCTACCACTCTCATATCTGTCCGATAAATATAAGGCTACAGCCAGCAGCCGGTTAGCGCAGCTTAGCATAAAGACTGGAAACAGGGAAACAGCTATCTTGGCTTTGTCCAAAGGCAACAAAATACGACCATCAGCACCTCTAAAGCTCACTAATTAACACGTTATATTTCTTTGATTAATCAGTACAAAAAACGAGGTGTAGAAATGACAATTTGCCATTTTACTGGCAGTTATGAGATGGACTATTTCTTGGCTGCGACCAGTAGCTTCCTGGAGTCTCCACTGGTTGTCTGGGAACTGCTCCAAGCCAAGGAATAGTTGGGTTCATAACCCCCCATAAAATGCCATGACATTTTTACGCTTAGGTTTTTGTACGGATTAAACAAACAAGATGTAATGTGTTATTTATTGAGCTTTAGAGGTGCTGGTAGGTGGATTTTGTTACCTTTGGACAGAGTCAGGCTAGCTATTTCTCCGAGGTTCAGTTTTTGTGCTAAGCTAAGCTCACTGGCCTTATATTAGACAGACATGTGAGTGGTATCAATCTTCTCATCTAACTCTTCAGAAGAAAGCGAATAAGCGTATTTCCAAAAATGTTGAACTGTTTGAATTTCGTGTTGTTTTTTTCAAATTTCACACATGTGTTTATGTGGTGTCCAGGCCCAAACATTAAACGAAAAATGAAAAAGAGTCGAAGGATATGTTCAAATCAATAGCAATCATCCCTGTGCTGCACCTTTCGAGGATATATTTTTGTGAAAAAACCTGCCTGTGGATAAGATCTTTGCACTGGGAACACAGCTGTCAGTGTTTTGAATCACGCAGAGTTGTACACTGTGTGTTTTTCCTGCTACCTTGGAGTTATGGCAGCTTGGTTAAAGTGTTCCTTCTGTTGCTGCGTCCTTCACAGGTCCCCGGTGTCTCCGACTGGAATGTGGCTGCAGGTTTGTGCGGTGAATAACTACGGAGTTTGGCCAATAACATGTCAGAAGCTGTGGTCGAAACCACCTATCATTTCAGCTATGTTCTGCTCATTATAATGATAGAGCAATAACATGGGAAGAGGGGGGATAATGGAAAACACTGAGTGGGCTGATAATAATAATAATAATAATGAGAAAACAACAGGAATGGAAAAGGTCATACACTGACCACTGAATTTTCTGTTGCCATTGCCTGGGTGCAGGTCAACATTTCCCCTGACATACGCTCTAATATTGAAAACTAAAATTACATTTGTTTGGTTTCCCTCCATTTACATTTTAAGATTTTAGGTTGTTTTATGTCTTTAACTGAGAAGAACTATTGGACATCCTAATTAAGAAGCTGGCTTTCATCTTCACCTGAGCACCCAGGAGACAAGTAAAATTGTCAAAATGGGATGTCCACACTGATGTATATTGGCAGGGATTCCCTGTCTATGAAGTGCAAAGGGAACATGAAGCACCCCAAGAATCAGCCTCATACTATTGTATGACAATATGTTGCCTTTAAATGGCAATCAGGAGTTTATGGTTTCCACAGGAGAAGTCAAGCACATGATATGGAAGGTGTTCAAGTGGGTAGGCAACCAGGCAACCATAATGGAGGCTAAAAGACTCCTAGTTGCTCTCTAACGAGACAGCATGATGTCAATGACCAAAGATTAAAGGAATACATGCATATAATGGTTACACTATACAGCAATATTGTTGCAATATATGCCACTTCCAGTTTTGGTGTTATATTACTAATAAAAAGCATTACATTACATCAGTATTCATGTCTTTAACGAGAACAATTTAGCCGGTGAGCAGGTAATTCTCTTTCAAATGGGAAATGCGAAGGCATAATCAGGAAAGAGAAGCCACACATTTGGGAACATCAAACCACAACCTGGCCCACACTGGTTTAAAAAGGAAACAACAGCTCTGTCATAACACAAAAGGCGATGGTAACAATGGCAACACGTCCCCTGAGGACATAACATTTCTACACCGTGTTGAAGCTTGTGTGTGAAAGGAGGTGCGTGTGAAACCACATCTGTGACAGCGACTGTGGGTGCTGTCACCTGTCTTACCTATCATGGGTGATTCAATGAAACTCCAGGCATTGCTCTGCGGTACATAGGACTGGAGGACACCCGCCGAGCGCCCGGCCTCGTTCACACCTCCAAACACATAGACCTTCCCTCCGCACACCGTGGCTGCCGCAGAATGGACCGGCTTAGGCAGAGGAGAAACCGTCTCCCACTGGTTAGTGATAGTGTCGTACCTGGAGAGAAAGACAAAGGAGACTTTTTTAGATGTTTTGCATTTCTTCACACCATTACAGCAACTTCAACCTTGGATGAATTAGATTTAAGAACCACAGCAAAAGAAATCAAGAGAAACAAGAGGAGATGCTGTTCAAGGTTCAAACTTGACTGATAAGTAAAGTCATGACCCCACTTCCATTAAACAGATCCACGATGGGGAGTCCCTAAATCACTTATGAAACCTCTAATGATTCAAAAAGTACTGTAACACTCTGCAGTCAGTCATTCACACTCCCACACACACCAGTAGTATACAGAAACACTCTGATTTTAAAGTTCCCACTGCTCTGAATTCACTGTGAAATGCTCGTTTTGGCTGCAGGGCTGACAGATATAATTAGCAGAATGCCTACACCACCAGGGAAGATGAAAAAGACCAACCATTACGTACAATGACAGCAATTAAAGCAATTACACAAAGCAACATATGTTGGGAGCTACAAGCCATTAGTCTCTAGAGTTGGGCTGTGTGTCAGCGCAGAGCTTTGGACCTTTCTCACTGAGCCCTCTTTGGCAGAGACTTCAACAGCGAGCCTAAAACTCAGCCGACCCAAACCGGCACAAACAGACGCAGCCAGATGAAAGGGCCTGACACAATGGGCTGCATGTGAACAAGACACTGGCTTATGGGATTGTGCCCTTGTCAGAGGTTGAGTGTGCGTTTATATGTATATTTCATAAATTTACATTTGTGTTTTTTGTGCGTGCTGCATGCGAGTGTGTTTAGACATGTGTTTGTGTGTGTGTTTTTTGCCCCGTGGCTCCATTAGCGCAGTGTGTTAGCAGTGTAATCCCGTGTCCACAGGCCACTGATCAAAGCAGCCGTGCCGACAGCCTTCCAGCTGGAGTAGGCCTCATTAAAGAGCCGCAAACGGATCCGGGATCTGTGATTAAAACACACATCCATTCAAACTAAAGCAAGCCTTTTTGATCAAGGTTGTCTCTTTGTTATAAAAGAAAAACACCTTTAAATGAAAAACTGTAGCCAACTTCCCCCAGGACAACAAATCTTACACATCAAACACTTGAGGAATGCTTTACTGCTCAAAAAAGTAGACTCCCATACTGTCACTTAAAGGCACTATGATTGTTTCATTGGGGTCAATGACCTTCATTAGGCGTTTTGCCTAATTTTTGCGAGCACACAGGTGTTAACTCCCTTTACTTTTCTTTTACTTTGTCATCCACCATACCCGTCAAAGATATACAGGTGTGCGACTGTATTTTTGTCAGTCTACGGATGCTTTATTGCTGCAACTCCTGTGGCATTTGAAGTCGGCCTGAATTTAAATGACACCTGGAGGCGCTGGTTGCATCCAGCTTCCTGTGAGAAGGCCGTTAGATAAAGTGCGAGAGGAGACGGGTGAATTAGCCTTTGGGAATATTCTCTTTGGGGGTCTGATAATGTTCTTGGCAACAGCTGCTGAGGGGATGGGTTTAAAATCGACTTGCAGTCTGAGAAAGTGGCGACACAGAGGGCACTCTGGGAAAGGTGGACTCGAAACACTTAGTGCCAATTAGCACTGTTTAAACAGGAACACGCGCACCAGCATCAGGTTGAGTAACTGAGCCCTGCTGAGATAGAAGGACTAACGCGTGTCTCATTCTCTGGCAGATGTAATTACCCCTCAGACCACATCGGGGGAGGTCCATAAATTTAAGGGTCAGACACTGCTGAGTGAAGCTGATTACGGGATAGACACAAGGCCAACAGGACTACTGCAAACAGCTGGTCATGATGAGAAAAGATAAAAGAAAACAATCCTAAACACTCAATGCTGCACAACAAACACAGCATATTTACTTTTAGCTTGAAAATAGAGATTTTGCTGTTTTTCTGGCTGTTCTTACATCACTCAAATCCTCAAATTCGGTTTCAAATCTTCTCTCAAATGTGTTTTTCTCAAGAACTTCATGTATTTGTGACTAAATAAGCAACAAGGTTAAAGCTGCACTAATCAATATTTTATATCAACAATGGATCAAATGACAAAATGCTCCTGCTGCCTCGGAGTGGTAAAAAAAAAATCAACTACTGCAGCTTTAAAATTAGAATAAAACATCCTTATTTATGCAGTTAACACTCAAAAACTAAGCTAATCTTCCTGCAGGACTCTGTGGGTGTAGTTTGATCAAATTATCAGATTCTCGTCCTCATTTCCAACACACTCCTGCCCACTTCAAAGCAGTGACAAAAGCACAGACAGAACACAAAAACAGAAATCTCTCATGTGTAATTACTAGTATCATCCTAACTTTGTCAGATAATAGTGTGCTCATGCGAGACCCCAAGTGGATCAAGAAAATAGGACCATTAATGTAAACACGGCACAGCTATCATGCAGTTAAAAGGGTCAGGAGTTCTGACAAAGAGGAACACGTGTGGGTCAGAAGAAACTCAGTGTCTCAGACAGTCTCAGAGGTCACGAATCTGATTGAATTCATTACACGTGTGATTCACCATCAAGCATTTAATACGAACCGTGACATTAGGACTGACACTTAAAAGATTTTTAGAGTGGGTGAATACGGCTCGATTATATATCCAAGGCCGAGGAGATGGAGGAAGAAGAGAGAGAGAGAGAGGGAGAGAGAGAGAGAAAAAAACACTGTTTATTACAAAAACAAAAGACTATATATCTCTCTTTCGCTTTCTTCTGAAGATCTCTGTCAGAGAGAAAAGGCAGACAGAGCTTTTTTATTGTCACTAAGGCACTGTAGGAGTTTATCCATCAACATGTTGCGTTGCATCGATTGCTTTTTAAAAAAAAAAAGTGTTTATACACAAAGACTGATCACTGCATGAAGCCATGTAATCGGCTGTAGCTCCTGACAGGGCTTGTTTCATCACGCAGGGAAAATCATCTCGAAAATGCGGCTGCCGGGTTACAACAGAACAAACAATGTGGGATTGTGTTCTTTTATGTGGGGAAGGAGACAGAAAGAAAGACAGATAGGATGGGTAGACAGAGATTGTGAATGAAAGAAAGAGGCCAGACTTTCAACTAGATTTGCCGCTGAATCTGTAATCTGGATAAAGAAAAACACGTTAATGCTCGCAGCACACACTGCGGCTGACATGTCAACAAATCAGAATCATAATTCTGATGTCAGCCAGGTGTAAAAGCGACCCACGCAGTGTGACTGTGTTGGTAAAAGAGAGCTAACGTTTCTTTGGCCTTTGTTCTCCACTGACCCGTCTGGATGGGAACCATAATGTTTGACAACAACAGGTAAAATTGGACAGTTGCCGTGGAAATGTACAGTCACACCTGCCATGTTTGTTTATGTTGACAGCAGACGGATTTGCCATCCCCCCCACCTGCTTGCTCGCTCTGCATAGTGCACATGAAGAATTAGATCCAACCTTAATATGCCAGTCTGCAACCTACAATATGGAGAAAGTATAGACACTAAATCCAAGGTGTTACATACAAGGGTGGGAGTGGATTATGCATTACCTGAATGGCATATTCAGACATAAACCAAATATTTATTGGCTGGATTAGTATGCCACAGCAAGACACATTACAAGCTCAAATGGGTGAATGCATATAGCCTGATTTTTAGCATGTCTAAATTGTTTCTACTGTATCTATTCTATGTTTTAGAGTAGATAATCACCCTTAAAGGATAAGTGGTGATGGTGTTACTCTTTTTTGAAATTGTCACCAAATCCCTGTCTGGTGCACTCAAGCCTTTTGATTCAAATCTTCAAAAATTAGTCATGAATGAAAGGCCAAGTCATTTTCTAAAATAGCTGGGCACTGTAGTTTTTAGCAAACATTTCTCAAACAGGAGTAGTGAGTGCATTGGGTGGGAACTATTTTTGGTGGCGGATTAATAGACATGCACTCTAGTGAATATTTACAGCAGCGGGATGGTGTATGTGGGATCAACCCAAATAAACTACAGTGCCCATGTTCATTGTAATGAAGTGACATGTCACCCAGTAAGTGATGTGTTCTTCATAGTTTTTGGATAACAATGGAGGTCTATGGCACAGAGGAATAATATATATTAGGCTTTGACTACACAGGTAATACTTGTTAGTAGGAACAATTAATTGTTGGCTTTGGTCGTTTCATGGTTTTTGCTGACAAAAAATACTGAATATGACTCTCCTGACTATATTTCTGACCTGCTAACCCCATATAAGTCTGGGTGTAGGTCTCCTGTTGGTGTTAGTAGATTGCAGGTGAGGCTAAAAACCAGTGGAGACTGGACCTTGCAATCAGGAATAAGGACTCTGCTGCAGGAGATTAAATGAGCTAGCTCTTTATCTCCATTTCCTTCTTAAAGATTGTTTTTATACTGCATCTCAACAGAACCTTGGAAGATAATCTGCGCTGTTTTTCTAAAATCCATTTCTGTCCTCTCCAAACAAAACTGGAACACGCGTCTGGACGTGTGCTTCACCAGCTGAGACTATGTCACTCAGCGATCACAGACGAGCTGCGAAAATGTGGCGCATAAGCAGAAAATGCCCCTCGGGCCCTCACTTTAAACCTCTACATTAACTAGGAAACATACATCTGAGTCAGAGACCATAAAAATTAATGGATGCAGTAAAGCGTCAGCCTTCCATCGGATTTGCTCGGTGGCATTACACGTCTAAAAGCCTTGTGTGTGGTGTGTGCATCATCTTGTTTTTCTCTGTTTATGGAGCAGCATCAAGACTCTACAGAAAAGAGGAATGAATATGGAAATCATGAATCAGTAAGTGTGGTATAATGTGATACAAGAAGTCAAGATAGCATAAAACAGTGGATGCAATGCACTGAATGACTGAAAGGGTCGAACTCATAGTACTCATTGACCAATGCCTGCCTCTTGAAGCTGACCACATACCCTTCATCTTTTGGCCATGACCTATAGCACATAGACTAGCCGTCTGTATCTCTGTCTTACCAAAACAATCTAATCATGAAGAAGGTGCCCTAGGCATCACAGCTAATTCACTAATATGGTTACCTGCATGGGGGAGTGGGTGATGAACCACGCTTTCCTCCATACCTCCCCGTCTCTCTCTTTCACACACAAACACACACATGCCATAAACTATAATAGATGGGCTGCCAGTCTCTGAGATACTGACACGTCTCCATTTACCCTGAGATACAAACTACAGCATACACAGAGTGAGAAACGAGAGTGGGGAGTTAGAAGGAGGAATGAAAAAACGCCTCGCTCAGATAACAAAAGCACTCGGGCTCTATACACCTCAACACTGACAAAAAGATCCATTAAGAGGCAGAAGAGTGCATCATGCTGCAGTTAAAACCACACTGGAATGGCATGCAAACACTGACTGCTTAACAATAGCTACAGTATCCCCCACACTAGCTATTAAAAGCCAAACAGCTTGTAGTGGAAGATGATGCACAAACAGGAAAGACACTAACAAAACTCATTCAAATCAATCAAGTCGTTGACTACGCTTACACCACACAGGCCCACAACAACAGCACTGTAACCTTTAAAAACTGACTGTGTGCACAGGGGTGCAATGGAAGTTGGTTAAAAAAATAGAGGCAATGCATTCACCGCCTGCAGAGAAGAGCTGATGCTCTAGATTCTATCAAGCAGCAACTCATGCCCTTAAGTTACAAATTCGTATTAATCCCGGCAACACCCCAGCTATCTATCTCACTCGCATGAACACTATCTCTCTGTCTATCTTGCATTCTCTTCCTGCTGCCCACATGCACCCTCAAATGCACGTGTGCCCTTCAGCCTCAGCTGCACTTAATGTTTCGTGCCTATTGGCAAATGTTAGCGTGCTAACATGCTGAACTAAGATGGTGAACATACCGGCTAAACATTGGCATGTTAACATTGTCATTGTGAGCGTGTTAGCATTTAGCTCAAAGCACGGCGCTGCTATCTGCAGACCTTTAGTCTTGTTACATGTGTGGTTCTGGTTTATTTATCAAGTTTACACTGAGTCTCTCTTTCAAAGGTGAATCGTATGAGCATTGATTTGATTGAATATGTGAAAATATTTGTGCATTAAGTAACTGTAAATTCAGGAACTATACTGACTGTCTTATTTTACAGTTAACCCCCTTGTTTGCAAGCTCCCCCAGCTGGTGTCATTAAACAAGAAGACCTCAATATACAAAGACATTTGCATGCAGCCCCATGTTCGACAGTAGTTTGATGTGGTTTCTATACTTCCAACGGCAACAAGCACAAGAAGAGAGGGAGTGCATGTGTATGTGAGTGCATCAATCCCTCATAGCCCTCTGTTTCCTGTCAGGAGTAATGAACTGAGAGGTTGTGATTTGGCTTGAGGAAAACAGGGCTACTGTGTGAATCAGCTCCAGCCTGGAGGGCATTCAAAACAATTTGCACACAAATAATTTGCTTACATTAACATTTTTCACGTTAGCCAAGAATGTTCATTAGGAGGTAGGTGAGGGTAAATCTCGACAGCATGACATACTCTATAGAGTCCGGGTAAGAAAAAACAAAATGCAGTGGAAATTGTCGGCTGAACTTTCATTTTAAAGCAAATTTAGCTGCACATTTGTACGGTGCATGTGGGCTGTTTCGACAAAGGAAGCCGCTGATAGTGACTGCGGATGTTCATTTGAAATCATTCAACTGTGACTTCCTGCTTCTTTGCATATTTGCTCGTATCTCATCCAAAATGCTTTACTCACACCTGGGCAAGATCACTGTGTGGACGAGGACGACAGAAGGAAAGGGGTAAAGACGGGAAATGTGAAGGAAGAGAGGGGGTAAAGACAGGGAAATGAAAACCAGGAAAGGAGAGTGGTGATAATATTTTTTGCATTAATTTGAATGTCTATCAAGTCAGGCAATAGATAGAAGCACATAGAGGCGAAAAAAGGAGAGAGAACATCCATTTTGGAGAGGAGGAAACGGGAGGAGAGGAGTGAGAGTGGGTGCGAGAGGACAGAGTGAGAGTCTATCTGTGTTGTGTCAGCTGCCATCTGTGTGTCAGAGCACATCACAGAAACTGTGAGGCCTGTGCCCACACCTCCACTATCGCCCTGCTGTCTGCTGGGCACCAACACTCGCACATACACATGTCTCCAACGTCACTTGTTTTATCAGACTTGCACACTCTTGGTCACATTTTGCCAGACACATGCACACATACAGTAGCACGCGATTGCTTTCAATCCACGGCGAGTGTGCACATGCATTTTGGTATACCGAGGCCCCTTCTGGTTGAAAAATCTGTATCTCTGCATTTTTTACAACAAATGTGTCGATTGAACATCTTTATATCTGAAAGACTGAAACCAAAACCGAATATTTATCGATGGTATTTGAATGTACTCAAACGCCACGAGCTGCACTGGAATTACCCCTCAGAGTCTGAAGCCATCTGTGTTTGGCCACTTATCCTTGAAAATAAAACACATGATTGAGCACCAAAATTGCTATTAACTTTTAAACTTTTTTTAATACTAAGATAATGTAATGCAATGTGATGCCTTGCGGTTGCTAAGAGACATGTACGCATCTAATTATGGCCTTGGTTGCAGTGTTTAGCGCATGAACGTAACAGATATATTAGGTTAACAGCGATAATGGAGAAGTACTGGGGATCCTTTTATGATCTCAATTTAATATGCAACTTGACTGCTGTACTGATGCTTTTTGGACGTACAGAGGTCGTCAAATGTGGCAGGAGTAACACACACAAACCCACCTTTCGCTACGCTCCATTTCACAAACGACAGCTTTGCGCAAATTGTCAGAGATGAAAACAAAAACAGCATCTTTGTGACAACTAATTTGAACTCGTTTGTATGCACCTCTGTTCCCCTTGTTGATTTTCTCTGCATGTGACAGCTGTTTGTACCTGTGTTCTCTCTCCCGGGGTTGCTAATCAATGTCTGATGGTGAAGTCTACAGAGCCCTGCCTTGTAGAGGAAGGGCTCAGCGCTGTTCAGAAATGTAAGTGTTTGGGTATTTGCATCCTATAGGAATGCTGACATGCTTAGCAGCTTCATCTGGGGAAGTGTAAAGACAAAATTCATCATTTTAACACATGACATGAATGACTAGTGCTGTACTTTCCTTGGCTCCTGTTAGCATCAGCCTCCAAACTAAAAACTTGAAAATGAAAGCAGACGAAGGCGTTCCACCAACGCTCTGTTTCTAAATTAGGATGCACTCGCTATTTGTAAATCCTTTGGTATGTTTGTTTTCTTTTCTAAGACTTAGAAGGACAAACAAACAAACCAAATGAATCTAAGTTCTTAGTGGCTACTAGCTAATGACTTACTACATCAGGCTGCACTATTAAAACATAAGAAATGTCTTAGCTAGCAAAGACTTTTTTTTAATCTACATATGCATACATGTAAAAATATTATGTTTCAGAGTTAGTAATCATGTAGTTTAGAATGCGTAGGAAATATCAGATTATACTAAGCTATTTATATGCCTTTTTTGTTAAATGTAATGTACTGGGTGTAAACATTCAGTAACAACTGATCGCCACTGAAAAACAAGATTTTGTGGTGCAACCTGATTTAGTGTAAAGATATGTAGTAAACAAAGTGTGTTATGACTAGACTACATTTGAACTTTCAAAGAGCTGGTTTCTGGACGTTTTTGGCTTGTGACCCCTTTAAAAAAATCTACATGTGACCTCTTGTCACAGGTCATGCCCATGGTGTGGACATGAGTTGTGATAACTGTTTGAGTTTGTTTCATTTGAGGGATTTTCAGAGGCCTGAAGAAGTAAAAGTATACAGTATTTAGCAAAAACAGCAAAATTATCCCTTAAATATTATCCCTTTAATCATCCTGTGACCACTCAGCTTTATCCTGGGTCCCCTTGAGGGGTCTTGACCCCCAGGTTGGGAGCCACTGATTTAACCTTTGACACACTTCCACATTCATGAACTCCTAAATCGCTCACATTCCCCTCAAGGGCAGAGCCGTTTTGCTTGTTATTTGCTCATGATACACACATCTGACAGATTGTGTATGATGACATCTGGGGATCTGATGGAGTCTTGCTCTCCGTATGGACGGCCTCGGAGTGTGTTCATCTGACAGACTGAAGTCAAGGTCAGCCAGAAGACACGCACACAAAACCCACTCCACTGCCATCGCTGCAGGAGAACACACGCACACACGCACAACTCATTAACTCTGATGGATTACAGCACATTTCAGGCTAATAACACAGGCATACGTGTACACGCCATGCAAAAATGCGCGCACACACACATACACACACACAAAACACCAGACTATGGCAGCATATACAAACACAGATGGACACAGACCTGTCACCTCAGTGTCACCTTCAGCTAATCCTTGCGAGACAGAGAGCAATCCATCCACTGGCCACACAGATTTACCCATAATCCTAGTGAATGAACTCAGAGCAGAAGTCTGCTTCCTCAGTGTGTGAGCGCAAAAATCTGTCCATGTATGTGTCCGCACACATATTCTGTATGTAAATAAAGCTGCAGATATGCTCTTCAACACTTGGGTAAACTTAAAAAGGCACCTTGAAAGACTATCAGGAAGAGAATTTAAGGAGCCATGATAATAGTGAGTGTGTGCTCTTTTAGTGTCTGTGTGTGTGTGTGTGTAGACGCAGATTTAATTGGATGGGAATGTCACGTAGGACAGGGGACATGAGTGCTGCCGGTGGTGTAGGTCGTACACCAATTACTGCTCCGCGCTCTTCAAAACTAGACAGGAGATGGAAGACTGAGACCCCACTTCATTACCAAAGTAAGCCCCTGTGTTGATAGCAGCCATGTAGGGCAGCACTGTGGGGTGTTGGGTGGTGGGAGGGGGGGGTGGTGGGTTAAAATTAAAATTGACACCCAAATTGCGGGGGAGATAGTGGCTGCAGCCAAAGTTTGATTGCTTAGTTGTGTGTTTTTAGGAAGCTACACACTGTGTCATGTTACTGTTACTGTCTATCGTCACCCTACACTCCTAAAGTCACCGCTGCCTAGTATCTAAACAGTGACACAAAATTAAAAGGTTTCATTAAGAACGGTTCATTGGGTTTCCTGCACCTTTACTCCACATAAGTTTGGGCTGTAAAAAACAAGACCAAAGAGTCTGCAGCCACGCTAGCAGCTCTGTGTGGCTGTACTGAGTGAGGCACAGTGGTGCTTTGAGCTAAATGCTAATGTCATGCTCAAAATAACTGATGTTAAGCAGGTATAATGTTAACCATGGCAACCGTCTTAGTTTGTTTAGTGCTAATTTAGCTAATTAGCACTAAACAAAAAGGACCGACATCGCCATCAATAGGTCCATGCTGTTAGCATGGCTACAATATTTGAAAATGTAATAATGTAATGTAAGACAACCATGTGTTCATACAGCACATATAGCACATACAATAAATGTATTTGAACAAAGAAAAAAGGAGAAAAAGTAACAAGAAAACAGACAGAAAAGTAAAAACAACAACAAAAGCGTAAATCAAGAACATGACAATGAATTTTAAAAAAGGGAAAAATTACAAGCAGTCTCATCAATAAATAAATGAGTTCAGAAAATACTGGAAAGAAGCAAGACAAGTTCCTATTGGCTCCATTTAATGTGGCCCATTAATAAATAATTCCCCTGTTTGCCATTTAAAATAAATTAAAGTGCTTACTGGTGTGCACACACACACATACACACAAACACACACATACACTATGAAGACCTGTACAAAAGTTGAAAATAGTACCCTGTCTGCACTTATCTCGTGTTGATGTGAGCACCTTCACCTTGGACGTACTCACACACAAACACACACACAGGACAAATCTATATATAACAACTAACCCTCCCACCTCCAGTGTCGATCCCTCCCTGAGTGCCGGCGAGGTGCGGCGTCTGGATATTGCGATGGTTTGCCAGGGCTATACTTTCTAAAGGTCAGCCGTTGCTTCCTCCTGTGGGGGGATGGCGAACTGACTGCCAACACCTCGTCGGCATCTGTCACATCCTAACCACTGATAATTAGCCAGCAACATACTGCTGCAACCTGACTGACTGCATGAACGACTGGGTGACTGGGTGGCAGCCTGATGTGAGAGAGAAAGAGGGGGATACAAAGGGAATACAAGCTTTTTTATGTGCGTCCCTGTGTGTTTTTGACAGAGAGAGATGGAAGGTGAAAAAGAGGATAGAAAAAGGCACAGAAGCAGAAAGAAGGTGAGAGAAAAATGACTTGCCTGTTGGTAAAGGCTGGAAATTGTCCGAAGTGCCAGCCTATCGTTTATCAACGGGGCAGAAGCACATACAGCTCGTACTACTCATTACCTGCAGCCTCTTTCTGCCTTTCCCTAATACCGTCTTCGAGCACACCTGCCGCTGCTCGCCAATGTTTCTCTATAACTGTCACGCACGCACACACACACACACAAGCACGCACGCGCGCACACCCACACTCTTTGCATCATCTACCCCCATGTCTCCGAGACCTCAGCGCCCCATTAGAAGACAATGAAGAGGAGACACTGTCTTTGCTCGAGCATGTCAGACAGATTCCACATCACCAGCCTCGCAGGCCCCAAATTCACCCATCATCTCCTGCCCACCTAATCAGCGCTGTGAAGAGACGGAGGGAGCAATGGGACAGAAGGTGCTGAAGAGGCTGGAGATTGTGGTTAAAAGAGGAAACCAGGGGGGAGGATAGAGGGAGGCAAAGAGAGAGAGAAATACGAGAAAGACGTCATGATCTGCCCAATTTGGGCCCACTCCCTTTCAGTCCTGGAGCCTCACATTGGAGCTGGGAAATTACTGCATGTATATACAGCACACAAAAAATGAGAAAAGGCTTAAAAACACAGACGTACACAGGTGGAATAAGTTTTAAATTAACTACAGAGATGGAGCGTGGTTGTTTTAATCATGCCGCTAATGACCGCCCAGTCAAAGAGAGCTCTCAGAGCAGCTTAAAGGACCGTACCAGTGTGTGTTTTTAGCTGCTTCACTACACATCTTATATTTTTGCTCGGCACTTTCATATAGCAGGTGTTAAAATCACAGTGAACATCAAATCTGCATTCTTTTTTGTCACTGTTGCAGTATCGTATTTAGGACTGCAGCTACCAATTATTTTCATTGTCCATTTATTTTTTCAAATAAGCAAAAAAATGTATGGTGACGTCGTATATGAAGCAGAGAAAAGCAACTTATCCTCAGATTTGAGAAGCTGGAATCAGGTTTTCACAGGATTTGACAAATGACTTAAACTACCAATTCATTATTAAAATTATTGGTGATTAATATTCCGTCAATCACCTAACTGATTAATTGACTAATCATGCCAGCAAGAGTGGTAATTAAGTGTTTAGGAGCAAATTCATTTAAAAAGTCTGCCCTGCATTACCTCATAACTGTAATGGAACAAAATGTTAATGCAGCCCCGATGTTCACTGTGATGGATTACACAACTCAAGCTAATTTCAAGAGTTTGCTAATAGATGTTCATACTGTGGTGGAATGAAAGGAAACCAATGGATGCCTGGTCGTAAAAAAAAAAAAAATCTAAAACTCGGCAACACGGTTTGAAAAATGCTGTCATGTAAAATATCCGTGATGTAAAGTGAACAGGATTTGTAGTAAACTAGCTGTAACATGAGAAAGAAAACAGTGAGCAGGACAGAGAGAGACACAGAGACAGAGACATGAGAAGTGAAAATCAACACTGACATTTCAGAAGGGAGGGGGGGTACTGTGGAGGGGTAATGAGGGTGTATGTGAGTGTGAGTACAGGGGAGGAATGGTGGGTGGAGGGTGGTGGTGGCTGGGGTAGGCTTGGAGAGCGAAACGGTGCCTTGACAGCGCAGTTGGGGCCAGCGCTGTGAAGTTAGTTAATCCTGAGGAGCAGGGGATTAGCTCGGCAGGGGGGAACTGCCTCGGCAGGGGGGCTCTGGGAGCCTGTTGTCCCCGACCACAGTGCCATGCTGCGCGGCTACCGGGGCCGGCTGCCCCCCACCCCTTAACCCCCCTCCAAAACTAGCCCCAGGCACTGTCTGACCTAGTACGTGGAAACCGATCTACACAGTAACACACACATAGACATATAAAAGACATGCACAACAGCTCATCAGTTCATTATAGCTGTAGAGAGGCTGGAGGGGCTGGAAGAGAAGAGTGAGGGTGTCTTCACATGAGCCCATTGGTTCCAGTGTGACTGAGCGCTCACAGGCCCACCTGGGGGCTGCTGCATCTACACACTCCTCTCATCTTCTCCCGTCGGCTCTGCGCTGCTAAACTTTTCTTGGCTTGCTCCTCTTCTCTCTCCTTCCCTTTTTCTTGACTCTTTCGCTGCAGGGTCCCGAACACCCGGGGCTGTGGAGCGGCAGGGCGCTCCGTTGTTATTAGCATCATCGCCCTGCCGATTATTTCCCCACTGTCTCCAAAAGAGAGTGCTGTTGGGCAGGGAGCTAAAATGGACAAAGAAGGACGTCCACCTCCAAGTCATTGTGTTGTATGTGAGAGAGAGCTGCCTGTATATATGTAGTGTGTGTGTGTGTGTGTGTGTTTAAAATGCATCTGCATTCAGGGAGCAAGATCTAGAGGTGGATGGCATCATGTGTGAGCTGGACCAGCCGTGATCTCCTCTTTCTGGCTGCATGACAGCTTCTTTTTGGCGGCAGACAAAGGAGCAGATCCCCATCAGAGCGCGCTCCTACGAGCAGCCGGGAGGCGAACCCTGCCTCACCACAACTCAAAGAGCAGCTGTAGCGTCTTCCTTCTATGAGTGCGACGTGGGGTCTCTCCCACCCCTGGTGTCCCACGGAAGGGGACCTTTCTCCGGGTGACTGGCAACCCAGCGTGCACCCCTCCCGCGGACATCAAGTACTTAAGGACTTGTCAGTTCAAGGAGCAGCCCACAGAAGACTTCAACTGTGTGCAGCGTGAGGCATGATGAAACCTCCCGCTGGAATCTCCATCTCGCCGTATCTTCTTGGTCATGGTTGAGTTGATGAAATTTCCCCGGAGCCATTGAATGCTCCTCTGCGAGGTCTTCGAGGCATTACTATTCACCTCCTGCGTCAGACTAAGCCAACATTCTTGAAACGCCCCATTATGCTGGTCAAAAGAGTAACGCCACTTAAAGGAAAAAGTAAAACTCAAGAAATAGATAGAGGAGGGATGTGTTAAGAGTAGAATAAAGGCATTGGTTAAGTCAGGGTAAGGCTGACCACTCTACAGGAGCTCAACAACCTTCACGGAGATGGAAAAACCACATTTTGGAAAATCAGCACAGGGCGACGGAGAATACAGACGCCTGAATAACTATACACAGCGGTTAAGTGCAGGGACACTTATACAACAACAAATGTGCCAGTTAATGAACCTGAAAAACAACACATGAACAATGGAGCTTTCTCCACAGATTTTTACGGGCACATATTTATTTACTGCAATCTAGAAGGTCATTTTAGTTTGAAAAGCCATAAAAAAGCCAGAGCCAACATGATGTCTGCAAATTGCTCTGCTCTCCTCCAGACTTGTTAGCCAAACAGCACAACATCCCTGATGAGAAAAGCTAGTTGCTGTACTCAGTGTCATGTTGCTAACTGTCTTCATGCAATATTAACTTGCAATAGAGCTTGGAGGACGCACAAACCTGTGCACAGTGCGCGATAAATAAAACAAAACCATCTGTGATTGACACATCATTAGACACCCATGAATTATTCAATATCTGCAATCATATTGGTTTGCCAAAGGATCAACATGCTGAGGAGCATGCAGGCCCAGGGTACCTGATTGCAAGTTAAAAGCCTCCCGAACTCGACTGCTCCCATC
Organism: Oplegnathus fasciatus; assembly: GCA_003416845.1. NCBI lineage: Eukaryota > Metazoa > Chordata > Actinopteri > Centrarchiformes > Oplegnathidae > Oplegnathus > Oplegnathus fasciatus. The sequence goes on along the minus strand of NTHP01000119.1, from coordinate 590,186 downwards.
CCTAAAAATCTGTCAGTCATTAGTGTAGAGAGCGGAGACAGGAATAAGCCTGCTCAGTCCTCTGAGTGTTGATTTGGACCTCCTGCCGTTCCCAAAGAAAGGCTGCATCCTACTAGCTTTGAGATGGCTCTGATTGAAGACATAATTGTGAATGTGGGTGAATTTCACGGTTAGGAGCGTGAAACCCTCAGTGAGATGGATGGAGAGATGGGGAGTGAGGGACGCAGGAAGGACTGCAAATTAGGAGTCAGGGTGCCGAGAGCCAGAGCTGGAAGGTGAGAGAGCTCGACTGAGGCCGGCTCATATATATGCAGACACGCAAATAAACACAAGTGTGTGCACAGAAGCATACATACTGTATGTACATATACTCAAGGAACAATGAGGACGGGAACACAGAAATGCAGATGCATACACGATGAAAAAGATTGGCTGCTTGTGTAAACAATCTCCGCATCAATCACTCTATGAGCGAAGCAAATCAACTCTGGCTGTCGCACCGTTTCATGCCATTCCCCAGCCTTCAGATACAATCCCCACCAGCCATCTGCATGTCAAACAAGGCAGCCATTCACGTACATTGACTAATGATTTCTGAATGTTATTAGCCCTCCATGTTACAACTGCACTTCAGACCTGTGCAGTTCTTCCTCCTTGTGCCGAGGCGACAAAAAAAGGCTTGAGTAACAGTTCCCTTATCTCCACTGGCCAGGGTTTAGTCCTGCTGTGGACTGGCTGCCTCCCTGTTGGAGCCTCTACTATCTTTAGTTTTGGCCCAACAATACTGAGCTGCAGTAGAGCCAACTGTGTCTCACAGCAGAGCCACACCTGCCAAATCTGGTGGTTAGCTACAAAATAATGGATCAGCAGTTAATGGGGCTCATTTATCAAAGCAGATATGAACAAATGCCTTCAGGAATGGCCTGAAAGTGATCTTGATAATCTTTTTTTTTTCAGCTATGAGATTTATATAATGTTAATTAAACTTTGTGGTCTTCAGTTAAAATATGTGTTTTCAATGTATGCAGAAGCAAACTTCAAGCACTCGTGCATAGGAGTGGGCACTATGCCAAGGCTATAAAGCAACCTTCTTAGTTACATAGCTGTGCATATGAAAATATGTAAAAAAGGTTTCGACCTGTGTTGAGTTGAAAGATACATGACAGTTTTTACCTGGAAAATAGATTCAAGTTGGGTTGGATTTTCAGAAAAATGATCTGTCTAAGTGCTTTTGTGCTGTGTCTTGTCACAAAAAACCTAATTTGAGGAATTAAATAAACTCCTGTGTATGAGTCTTATGAAATAAACTGCTGTTGTTTATCTGTCAAGCTCTTTCTCAAGCCGTTGATACTGTGTATGATTTATAGCACCTGTCTTTTGAGTTGATTTGACAGACCAGCTGCCAGCTGCCTGTCACAAATCTCCAGTAGTGTCACAAATCCTCCTTAAGCTTTGAAATGGCTCATTCTTCCTTCGTAAAACAAACATGCATATTCAGGTGCAAAACTTGCCCCCGTGCCGTTTCCTTCACATTGTTTAAATATTTAATCTTGGAATACATTACTATTAAGAATCCAGTCCATCAGTTTCAAGATAAATTCGGTGGGCTGTCTGTAACTGATTTCTGATAACCCATTCAAACCTGTGTAGCATCACACACATGACATTTAAGTTGATGTAATTACTTCTGAACAGTGTCCACAAGTGGCAGCTGTGGCATAATGGTAAATGCTAAAAATGTAGTGTAACAGTAGCACAAGAGGAGAGTGACTCAAGCAAACTGACTCAGTAATATCTGTTATATATCAATCTGTATCTATCAAGTTTGCTAACATCAGCTTCCATGAGCTACTGGTCATCATACCAGACCAAGTACCGCTGCAGCAGCAAAACACCTGAGTGTACTGAAACGAGTAAGGGTGCGTTTAGCTGCTGATGAATTCAACTTTTCATTTGTCAGAGAAAACAGTTATTTCAAAAGTTAGTGAAGTTATTTCTTCATTCAAAAGTCTCCTTTTACTCTACCAATATTATATTTTTTAAAGATGTCTAACTCTCATCCTTAGCTCAGTTGAGCAGGATCTGAGGTCTTGCTTCAGGTGGGATCCTTTCAGAGGATTTATGTGACATTGTTGTTGGTAAGTGGGGTTATTCAGCTGTCAGTGAGACTCACTGATTTTTGTAGTCCATGACAAAGATGACCATCTATGTTTTTTTGTTGTCACCAATTCCTTCATTGCTTGCGGAGATGAATTACAAGTGTGATGTAATGTTGTCGGAACAGCTCTTCTACACAAACTTTTTAAAAGGAGGGCTATTTAAAGTGGTAGGAATATTGCTCAAAGGTGTAAATGTGCATTATGGCTTGAACATGGGCATTTTTGCTTGTGAAACATTTGCCCATATTGTCATTCAGTCCTAATGAATACCATATTTTTAAAAAATATGTTTGAGGTAGACGGCTGTACTCATAGTAGTAAATTCTCCACAAAACTTTTATTGTAAATTATGCATGACCCACCACATTAGCTTTGCTTCACAGACTCAACAAAGAAAAGATGTACTTTCTCTCTAGAGGCATACGGACTGATATCTGAATGTCGAGTGAGACGCAATACTTCAATCCGTTTCCTAATGTAACATATCATTGGATATCTAAACTGGCTACAAGCGTATAATATGTTTCTTATTGAAAATGTAATGTATGGTGGGGATGTAATTTCCTCTTCCCAACTGCAACTTTAGGGTGAAGTATTTTTGCAGAGACCAAACAGGTTTTATCTGCAGGAAGCAAAATCTGTCAGAGCTTTACAGTACCTTTGTTATTCCCTAGTAAGAGCTGTTATCTTCTTCATATTAAATATACAGTAGTTAGATGTTCTAGTCTCCATAGAGGTGCATGCAGCTCACACTGCCAGCGTTTGCCAGTTGATTAATCTACAATTCATCAACAAAGTCGATGGCAAAGGTATTCACAGCAGGTCAATACATCTTGTCAGAAAAAAAAAGGTAGACTATCCAAATAACACATTTTAAATGGAAATCGGAAGCAATGAATAATGCAGTAATCATTATAAAAAAATGAACAAAAAATCTTGGAATTTCAATGTAATACATCAGCAGGTATACCAGTTATAAGACATACATTTCCCTATCTGCCTGTGCCCTCTGTAAAAGCACAAACTTCCATCCATTTAAGCATTCTATTCCTAGAATATCAAGTCTTCAGACCACCTGACTCAATTTTGACTCTTGCTCCACATAGCGGTTTCTGAAAAAGATAACATAAAAGCCGGGGTTGCTTAGAAACAAGCCTGTTGACTGCTCTGACAATTTGCCCAAACAGCTAGAGAGACCAGTTAGCTTTTACATGATAAGGCCGGCAAATATGACCATGACCCCGTGTTACAAATGGTTTGCTTTAGCCTGAGCACCATGCATTTTCTTCTTAACTATTAAGAGTTCAACTATTTTGTTCTAGAGTGTGGGTTATTTCTCCCTAGCCATTGCAACCTTCGAGAGTGCAGAGGTAGGGCAGTAATACCAAGCAGAGGAGGCCTCTGGCAGTTCTTGGAGAGAGGCAAAGTAGGTTAAAGTTTTACGGTGCTGATAATTGAGTCCAGTTGCTGAGGGCCTCGGAGAAGCTTCATGATTGCACAAAAACGTACACAAGGGCACAGACATAGGAGCACATACAAACACATCACACGGTGAAACGCTGATTTCTTCGGTGCCGTGAATGCCCTAGATGCACCGGCGGCTCTCAAATTAAGCAGCTCAGAGACAAAGGAATCAAATGCGTTTCCATTATGGGGCAAATATTCCATCTACCCCCTGTCATAACGACACTGTATGGCAGCATTATGGGGAAATATCAAATTAGGCTGTTTCATTTGGAGGACTGTTGTGCATTGCGAACAGCTTTGGAGATCAATTGAGCTGCTAGGTAATGAGCGGCAGCGGCCTGCTCTAATATACTCAGTAATGTTCTTTTGATTGCTTTGGTTAATCTCGCTCTGCCGTGCAGGGGAGGTAGCCCCCTCTCTCAGCTGAAACTCACTCCTCAGCCCAGGTTAGAGGGAAAAATAAGAAATGGGGACCAGCGTTACAAAAGTCAAGTGATGTGAATCAGATTATTAAATCGGGACAATGCCTATTCATGTTTCATGCCACTAAGAATTCATTATACTCCACGAGGACACTGTCTGTCTGGTTTTAGGCTGAAGAGTTTCAACAGAAACACAGAAAAAACGAGAAGAAAAGACCCAGCTGAATGGGCCACAGTGGACGACCTTCAAATGAAGTGTCGCTGATGTGTCGATGCTGAAGTGGATGGAATCAGACACAGTACACCACTCCGCTCTCTGAAAGCAAATCCTCTCACTCATGCACCACTCACAAACAAGTAAGAGGCGCTCTGTCGCTCCACAACAACACTCACAGCTGTGACCATTTAATATGCTCCGGCTCAGATTCATTCCTCTGCACCTTTTGCTCTCACAGAAAATGCTAACAAACCTGTCCGACCACTTTTGCAATATGCTGCACCGCACTACTGCATGCCACACCATCTGCCATGTTTCGCTGCGCAGTGTGAATATTTATTTGCTCAAACTGGATTGCTCAGCATCCACCTACTTTTGCAGAATTGTCCGCACACACTCTCTGATATGGCTATCAAATCGGGGTGAGAGCTATGTGCGACTGTGCAGTCGCCACCTGGGAGCCCCTAGAGGCGTCTGTTGTTTGGAGACGGGCTGCTGTTGATTTTGCGTGACTCTTACCTCTCCACATGGTCCAGGTTCCCTGATACGCCCAGCCCCCCGATGGTGTAGAGTTTGCCGTCGTATACCAGGCTATTGTGTCTGCAGCGAGCCACGGTCATCCGGGACACCAGATTCCAGTTGTCCAGCAGAGACATGTAGCACCATACATCAGCCACCATTACACCAGACTCTGTGCCACCTGAAATGTACAGGATAAGGATTATTAAAGTGGGTATGTTGGGTGATAAGGGTTTCCAGTGTAGGAACTTTCCCAAGTAACCAAGAACCTTTTGAGGAACTTCACCTGGATTTTTACCAGAGAACTTACTAAATTTCACTCCTATAGGATAGCTTCAAGTGTAAAAAAGTCCCTGCTTCAGGGGAAGTACTTTCCAGTGGTTCAGGAACTATCTGGGCAGAGTATTTAGGGCTGAACGTTGCTGAATGCAAACAGGAGTGCAAAAGGAACTTTTAGCTCTTAGTTTAGTTCCTGTAGCTCCTTAGTACCTGGAACTATTAGGTTGAAAGGGCTAAATGACTTCTATATGGTATATAGCAGGGAGGTTATGTATAAAAGCAAAACTTTGGCATCAAGTGGTGGGATAAAGAATAAAATATTGAAACACATTTGTTTTTCTTTCTTTCTTCAAACTACTTTTTATTCAATATTTAAATCCCTGCTCCTAAATATGGTTTTTTTTTAGAAGTTTAAAAAAAAAAGTGACAGACTTGGACAACTTTAACTGACTGAAAGTTGTTTGCTGCTGTGTTGACGAGTCAACCAGCCAACCATCAAAACTGTACTTGTTTCAGCTCTCTTCAAAGCAGCCCTGTTAGCCGGGTAGTTTGACATGTAACACCAGCAGTGACTCAGTGACCCTGCTCCGAGTCTGCGGAAGGTTACAGCCCAGAGCCTGTTGATTGGCTAGCTAGAAAACCTCTGATTTCTCCACTGGCTGTCTGACTCCCAGCGGACACATGCAGACCTGTTCCAATGCCCAAACACAAATTTACATTTATATGAAAAGAGGGAGAGGAAAGGTACATGCAGGACAAATCCTGCTGCATTTCCACGGTGCAATGTCAAGGTCTGAGTGCCGTGCAGGATTCTCGCACAAATGGACCGTGGAGGGAGAAATTCAGTCTACCTCTGGAGGAGCAACTTAAAGGTGTCTCATAGAGGGAGTCACAGAGTGCACAGTGTGCCACTATGGAACAAAATAAACTGCAGAACACTGCAGCGACTGTAAAGCCAGACAGAAAAAAAAAAGTCAAATTCAAAAAAAATGCTCCACAGAAGATAAATAGGAGAGACATAATATACAAAAAGGACTCTTCTGAAAAGAAAGACTTTTAAGTTGTCTGCAGCAACACCAAGTTTTCAAAGCAACAGATGAGTAAGCTTTGAGGGCAGCCACCCTTTTAAAACTCTTCAACTGTTTCGCAAAGGTCACGAGAAGTTGGCCATGCCCTGGGTAGCTTCACTATGCCGAAACACACCGGAGTGAAAATATCCTCACTAAGAGATTGTAAATGTCAAGTGTGAAGACTTTTGTCAGCAGTCATGAATGATGAAAGTGACTTTACCAAAAGAGGTCAGGAACCCAAAATTCCATGGTTTGCTTTTCTCAATCTAAAATCTTAATGTATTTCTACCTTCAAAAAACTGATCGACTTTACAGCCCTGCTAGTGGCTCTGTGAGGCTGTACAGCTGTGCTTTGAGCTAAATCCTGATGTTAACATGCTCACAATGACAATGTTAATATGTTGATGTTTAGCAGCATATAATGTTTTTTTTATGCTGTTTTTTTTATGCTAACATTTGCTAACTAGCGAACTGTTCGTTTTGCAGGTATTTAGTCATAAACAAATTGGACAAATTGAACACAATCATATAATGACGTACTGAATTTGCATTTAAGTTTTTCATTACTTCCAAAGTTAATATGAAATAATAATAACCTTTCACTACTGCAGTGTGATAAACTGATGACATCTTTTGTCCTCCTGCTCTGTGCCACTAAATGACTGCGACAGGAAAGCTACAATTGTGCTGCTGGAGTGTGCGATTTAGCTCACCTGACAGGTAGATGTTGTCTCCCGCCGAGATGACACTGAAGAACTCGCGGTCGTAGAAGGGCAGGCTGGCCAGCGGGTACCACTTACTGTTCTGGGGGTTAAAACAGGTGACTGCTGTCAGGGAGCGCTGGTTCATCCCGATTGCCTGACGCCCTCCCACCAGAACTATCACCTCCGCTACACCTAGAGGACAAAGGCGCAGGAGGAGGATGGAGGAAGAGGATGATTGGGGTGGACAAAGGAAGGAAAGAGTTGGGAGAAAGCAGGCCATCAGGGAAGGTTTCCACCAGTAAATAAGGTTGAAGATTGAATCAAAGCCTCTTTGAGAAGCCCTAGTGCTGCAGTAACTAACAGGCATAGTGTTTTGTGGCATTTTGTCTGACATTTAAGTATTTATGTATGGCTTTCAAGAGCAAGGTGAACATTTTTATACATTTAATAATGGCACCATTAAAAAAAACCTTTTGAACCTTTTCATTTTCAGACGAGAACCTTGATAGGTTGCGTGAAAACCACCTAACACAACCAGACATAAATTACAAGTCTGCTGCTTTGAATTCAGCAGGCCTTGGCTGTCCCCGAGTCAATAAGCTTGTCGGGAAATGCAAAAGAAAATGCAAAATAGAAAAGTTTCCTCTTGGTCACAGGAAACTACTGAGTTAAATGGGAAAGTATAACTCAATTACCAAGACTGATGGGGCTGCCATTCGTTTGGTTGCTGCCCAGCTCTCTTATTCTCCCTTCCCACACATAATACGGGCACTAACCTACACATTCACTTGTCCACACACTCACAGTGAAACATACACCGTTTGGGTATGGCATAAGAGAATCGCAAAATCAATAGGTGAGAATCAATTTGTGTACATTTGTACGTGGAGTTGTGTCTCGTCTCATGTACACACATGAGCTGGGGACCTTGCGATTAAGAAGATACTTGAAAAACATTCAGCACTCATCCCTATTACTCCTCACGAGATCTCTGCTCTCAGACACGCATGCACACACACACACACACACACAGAGCTGCTGGATAAAGACACCAGTGATCCAAAACACACAAACAGGTTGGCAGGCTGCCACATGCGTGTCTCAGGTCCTCTCAGTCTTCAGCAGCAGGCTCCAGTGAGCAGGCAAGACGACGAGCCGCCAGACAGAAATGAGCTGTGTGTTTGTAAGCAGCAGGCAGGCGGGCAGAGGGAGGTGAGCCAGGGAGGCAGAGGAGGGCGATAGGGAGAGATAGAGACAGTGTGAGAGAGAGTGGGAGAAAAACAAAGAGGGAATGAAAGAAAGTGGGAGGGGAGGGAAAGCTAATCTTCATACACTCCAAACCAAGGCTAACCACTGGTTCATCTGCTTGGATCAATACTTTTCCACACAGACACTCTCCTGACAGGCATCCATAGGCAGCTGTCTTCTCCTTCTGCTTCTTTCTGTTAAAAAACTATACCCTTATTATTTTTTTTTCCTTAAGCTTCTGTTTTTCTTTCAAAGCTGGTAAAACAGAGAGCTTTTCTCTAGGAAGAGGAAAAAGGGTAAAAGAGGAGAAGGATACAAAAACTACAATGGGCTTTGCTGAGGCTGAGCAAACAGACAGAGCAGTAAGCACTGCCTCAGACATATCGTGGACATACAGCTTAGACTTAGTGGACAGCTTAAAGCTGGCTGGCTCTTTTCCTCTGTGAGATTTTAAGAATGTGTTCCTCAGCATAGGACAAAAAAGAAAGTGATGGCTCAAGGAGAAATTGTGACGGTGTCACTGCAAAGATGAAGGTCTGGTACGCGAGCTAAAAAAAGGACAATCGTGACAAAATGAGGAAGGCGTAGGAGTCGCGCGTCGCCGCCCTTTCTGGCAGCGTGTAAAAAGATATGTGAACTTGGAGCGGTGCTAAAAAAGATTTGAGTTGAATTCGTTCCCATCATGGGCCTGTTTTTCGCAGCTTCATGGCATCACGCCCCAGACTGCAAGCCTCAAACGGCCCTGAAGACCTCCAACAGACCTTGGATATGCAGCTAATAAATGGGAGTGTAGTTTTATAGGACAGTTGCAGCTACGGCGGCTGTTCTTTGAAAAAAAACTAAGTGAAAACAGGCTCTTTGTCTTCCCTCTCTCATGAGCCTCCAACCAAACCTACACACACACACATATTAATTATATTGACGTTGTTCTGCTATTGTTCTTCCTCGTGATTAGTTTGCTGCTATTGCTGTACGTGTTTGTACTCCATTTCTCTTTCTATCACACGCTATTTTTTCAACTTTATTGGATTTTAAAAGTTTGACTGTTTTCTATGCCTTTATAGGATTACATTTTTCATCTCTTTTCATCTCCTTTTCTTTCATCCTATTAGCTGTTTCAGTTTGTTGATATTGACTGCCTCAATTAACTTGGCAAAGTTTCTGTGTCTATGTCTGAGCCAATTTGGGATTTTCCTTTTTCCGGGTGCACATCAATCAATGTTCTACTGTTGGAAGTTTGTTTTAATATCTGTAATAGGTTCATATTGTTCAAGAAGAAATATCAAATTCAATTCCATCTTAAAACATGGTGGAGGACGTACAAATACTAAATTTCCTGATGCCACAGGTTTGTTGGAATTTTTTCTCTTTTTTCCAACAATGTAAAAACGTAAAGACTGACTAAAGAAAGTGTAATTTCTTTTGTTGTTTTTCTACATAGAATTTCCACCAAACCAACTTGAACCCCCACAGTGTCTAATTAGGCCAACTTAAGCAATTCCACATGCCACTTCAGCGTGTCGAATTGTACGTCTGTGCACATGCAGGTCTTTATTATCAGCTCGTGCACATGTGCAGGGTTGTTCTCAGCGCTTTCCGCTTGGCCAGACACGTCAGGGAGAGTCCACATCTGGGCGTCGAGGCTGCTGCGCGGCTCTGACCCCTGAAGCCCTGAACACATTCACAAGCTAACGCAACCCAACACCGGCCTGTCAGAATGCAACAAAACAGGAGAGCGGCACCGCTGACGGGGAGTCACGGCATTGGATCAGATGGTTGCGTGGGTGTGTGTGTGTATGTGTGCGTATGTGTGAGTTTTTCCTCTGAAAACGAAGCCTCACAGGGATGGCTGTCAGTCAGTCAGAGGTTTGACGGGAGTTGGGTAGAGGGATGAAGGGATGGACGATCGAAGGATGGAGACGAGTGGTTGGGGATGAAGGGATAACCAAGTCTTGACAGCTCTTGTTTTTTTTCCCTGATGGAGTTTATACCCATGGCAGTTTGGGGAGAAAATGTCTCCTTCTCCTGATTGTTACTGACCTTTTGTTATATTTCTGCTATATTTTTAACCTGTCTCTGTTCAGGAAAAATCAACCAAGCACAAGTTTTGAGCAACACCCCACTTAGAAGAAACGTATATAAATATATACATAAACTCTTAGGTGGATGCTACCTTGTATAACTACTCGTCTACGTTTGGCTACTGTGCAGCTCTACAGGAAGTGCCTTGTTGTTGTGACTATCCCTGTATGCAGACTAAACTAAAATGCACTGAAAAATTACGTTGATATAGCTAAATTGTTAGACCAGCAGACAAGGAGCAGCATTAGCATTCATTTGCAGTCTTGTTTGTGTCCACCGGATGAATGTAAGTCCAATATTCACTCTCCTTTTAGCTCTAGCAACAAAACATCTGTCTCTTAGCTGCTAAATGCTCCACTATGTTCTCTAGCTAGTCGCTTACTTTGTCTGTCTGCCATTTGATGCTGTGCGGGTAGTTTCCAGTGGGTTTTTAAGAGATTTTTCACTGAAAAGACTGCCTGCTGCATCTGGAAATAACACTGATAACAGCGGTGAGAGTTAACCAAAACAGTAAAGCTGCAGGTCATGAAACCGGAAAAAAAAAGGAGCTGGAAGATGCTTAAACCTTCCGTACAGCTGAGCTAAAAGTGCAGAATTGGGTGAGTTCTCTGTGGGTTCATCACTTTTTAAATTCATGTAGTCATTTGATCCATTAATAGAAAAATACTGATTATACACGGCTTCAAGAAATGCCTGAAATGGTCACTTAGAACAGCAACAACCAAGTCTTCAGTGAGGCAGGAGAGCAGTGAAGCAGCATGGCGGCGTGCATTAAGCGTAAACAGAAACTACAATGGTAACATCTGGACAGAGCCCAATATTAAATCTCTCTGAGGGAGGTTTCAGTCATCGCAGGCTGTGAATTGTGCAGCACAAAAATATCCCAAAAAGTATGTGTTCGGAGGGACGGACAGGCTTGTGTAAGAGCTGAATCTCAAATTGAAGTTGATGCCCACCCACGGAGCGTGACGCACGCATACACACACACACACACACACACACACACACAAAAAACATCTCCTGACAGTTGCTGCGTATTGCTTCCACCCAACTTGACTTCAACTAAATGAAACCTATCTGTGACAGGAGCACGCCGCCCAGGCCTTACCCCATGCTGCAACAAGCTGGATCCTCACCGTGGACATATACACAAACACACACACAGTCGTATAGTCACGGCAGAAGAAGAGAGGTTGATGGAAAGATGAAGACAGAACGGAAAGATTGTGTCTTCTCCTCTTCCCTGCTGCCACAGTGGGTTTTATCTCACCTTGTTATGTGTCTCCTTGCTCTCTGCCCCATGCTGTGACCCTGCTTTCCTTATTCCTCTTCTTTTTTACCCCGCGGCTAACACCTCCCTCTTTCTCCATCTCTCTCTCTTTCTCAACCCAGGGGAGACTTTGCTCTCTCTCTTTCTCTCTCTCTGTTCAAGTCGTTCTCTCTCATACCCCAGGAATCTTGGCTCTTTTTCCAGTATACTCTCTATTTCATCCTCCTTCACGGCGTCCTGTTCTTTCACCCCGTGCACCTTTTACCCGAGTGTTTCAGCCTTTTGTGACCTTAGTTTAACCAGCCACACTTTGCTGCAGGTACAGCTAAAAGGGACATTGTGGGGTTGAGTTGGGTGACATACACAATGACACCAAAATACTCTGCAAGGCTGAAGTTGAGAGTTAAAGTGTCTTGCTCAAATGCATGTCATACGCATGTGCAAGAATTATCCTGCCAGAATTAGATTTCATTATCTGTAAGTGGTTTGTACTACAACAAATGCCAGCTCCAAAATGCATTCTTGATCTTAGAAACAACACTTGACAAAATGATCTCACCTCAAGGTACATTTAGGAACTGTGCTGGAGCTTTCAATCATATCACATAATCTTCATCAGCGCTGTTTCCAAGGTCACACATTTACTTAAAAGCTCGACTTTTAGGCCAACATGGAGGAGTCCAAAAAGCGGTTAAAAAAATAAAGGAATTTTGACCATCTGCAATTTCAATGACAACTAGGCAACCTCTGTTTGCTGATCATTTCATATAATTGAAAACTCCACAACAGCACCTAACTGGACCTTAAGATGGGATTGTTTTGTCAAATAATTGATTCTTTGGATTTTGCTGTCTTTAATAGGCTTTTAACGCGTAAATACATGTAGCATACTATATATCGTAGTTGGAGGAGACTTTGCTCTTTCAGTCACCAGTAAGGGGAGCTCCACTGCAAAAAGCTACAGATTTGGTCAGTGTTTATGCAGGAGACAGAAAGTACAAAATAACTGAACAGTAAGTTTCAGCTTCTTTTGCACAATTCACATCTCAAATTGTCTCAGAGAGTGAAAGTCTTCTCCAACTTTTCTGCTTCCCTTTATTTAGTGTACATCTCCTTCTTTATGACTAGTACAGATTTAAACAGAGAAATCCACAAAGGATTTCACTCAACAGTGCACTTTATGAAGGGGTACACTGCTCAAATAACTGTTCACACAATCAGATTATGAGAGTTTGACCTCCACTTTTCATAAGTCTTTAACTTTATTATTATCCTGAAGGAAATTTGGTTGGTTTGCAGTCAAGCATTAAACACCTAAATAGCAGGAATACACAGATGACAATTAAAAAGAATCATCTATTCTAGTCTGATGAGAAAAGAATGTGTCTGTGTGTTAATTAACGTGTCACATGTATAAATGTATATGTAAATATAGTGTATAACTGGGGAAAACTGAAAGTGTGCAGACTTTTACTCACTGGATATCACAGCCACAGTGACACTGGCAGTCTGTCTCTCAGGGCTCAGAGCCATTTATATCTCACTGCTGGTCCATAACCATTTCCTCTTATCTCAGCCGCTTCTCTATAATCTCTCTCTTTTGCTTTTTTTCCCTCCTAATCCAATGATTTCTCTCCCAGGGTGTTAATTTGCTATGGTGAGGATCAGGGGGCAAAAGCCTCTCAAATAATGTCCGGGTCCGGGGAGGTGCAATAAGTATGTATGTGCACGATATGAAGTGTGTGTGTGCGCGCATGTGTGCATTTTTGTGGTGTTTGTTGTTTGTCTGTTGGTCATCTGTTTAACAAAAACCTGCACTCCAGTGATTGGCTGGTGTACTTGGAGGTGAAGACAAACCTTTTTCATTGCCTCAAGTGTCCTCAAACTATCAAATGACTGACTTACCTTCAATGGCATCTAGCCATGCAGAAACAGTGTCCCCAATACTGGTGGAACTACTTTCTACCAAAGAAATAGTCCCTATGGAAACTGTTCAGGGTTTGTTCTGTGGATTTTCCAGAGTAACTGGGACAGTGTCACTGGAAAGAAATGTTCCTGTTGAATTTTTTAAATGCAATGTTTCAATGCTGTGAGCAGTGCACATGAAATGTCATTTCCCCTCCATGTACTGTATTGGGGCGACGACACAAATCCAAGAGACAGAAAACTTAAATCCTGGGCGAGTAAAACCAAAACTATCCGCATGGCCAGACACAACTAGAGGAGAGCGAGAAAATGTTTCCTTGTAATTTGGCTGAATGACCCATTAAACTTTTCAGTCTTTATATCTCATGCATTATGAATTGATGCAGGCACACATGCACCCACAGCCCAAACAACTCAATCTGCACCATCAGCACATGCGGTGATACAGCTCTAACCAGGTTCACTCTGTCTCTTGAATATTGGATGAAGCAGCCATCCAGCCTTGCAGCAGGTACAGCAGGTCAAAGTGCCAGATGTGGCATGAGCGATGCTGAAGCTGATCCATGTTCCTGTAAATGCTGCTCGCTTTGGGTCTGAGCACGAACTGCGGCTCTAGGAACAGAATGAGTCAAGTTTTCTGGCAACAGCCGGAGTGATCGTTCACCCCTCTCCCCCCTCCTTTCTCTCTATCCCTCGCCCTTTCCCTCCTCCTTGGTAGCTCAGGCTGACAGGAGTCACTAGTCAAAAGGTCAAGCGGACGGGACCTTGATTTTGAATGCAGCCCCTGCAGACATTCAGACCAGGTTATCTAATCTGGATTTACTGCCTCCATGTTACATTTATGAGCCGAGATAGATGTGTTTGCTCGAGATTTCACTGATAAGCTGCAGGAATATCAAAAACTCATACTCCAATTCTCCAGTGAATAGCTGCATCCAACTTTCTCTCTCTCCTGCTCGGTCGCTCTGTTTCTTTCTCCCTCCCTCAAATACCATCTCAGACTCCAGAAATAAAATCGGAAGAGGATCCGCTGAAGGGCACTCTTCACATAGAGCGATTAAGACATTTCTGGCACACTCTCCTGCATCCTGCTTTTCCAGTTTGAGAGGTGAAACAGAGTAATCTCACGCTGCATTGGCTCTAAAAGACAAACCAGGCTGAATAATTACACAGAGCAGGACAATAATCAACAAAGTCCTGACATAAAAAAAACCCAAAAAAAACGCAAAGCTTATAATTGTCTTTCCAAACTGCTGACAGCTTCCCCGTTGCGATCGCCTTGCTTAATGGTTAGCGTTGAGGCTGCGCAGCCAGAGAGAAAGATGACAAATAAATTCAATTATTCCATGAAAAAGAGCTACTGTCAGTGTTGACGAGGAACAGTTGAGGAAACGTCAAGGCGATCAGCGAGACAGAGTGTTAATCGGGCCGGAGCCAGAAGCAGTAGGTGGCAGACTTCAGAGGAGAGTCATTTGATGATCTTTCATGCTCTCCTTACAAGGTGTGAATCTTGTACTCCTCTCTTTGCGGTGGTAGCGCGCTACGGCCACTCTCCAAGGAGCTGCTGGCTGGCGGAGGTGTGAATGAGTAGATGAATGTCACGCCTACGGGCTTCGGACCTCACAGAACAGCCTGGTTTTATTGTCTCCAAACTGAGGGTGCAAGCCAACTATTGTGCGGGCTGATCTAATGAAATCCAGTCATTTTAGGCGAGCACACAGTGTTTTATTTGGCTTGCTTCATGCTGAGGGAATGTAAAATGCTTAATAACATTTAATATTTACATTTCCAGAGTGATTTAGGGAGCAGCTTAAATCCTGCTGCAACCATGCCAGGGTTCTGATCTCAGTTTTGAAAAAAAAAAAAATCTTGTTCTAGGGAGCTTTAAACTAAGTAATTTAGTATAAGGAATGATCACATAGATAAAACGCTTGTGCTGTACACTGGAGTGAACCTGCTGCATACTCAAACTCTTATCTCAGTTGCCCCCACTGCTGCTGCTGCTGCTGCTGCTGCTGTGTGTGTTACTGTAGTTCTTAACTTTTCCGCCTTTAGATACATGAACGCTTGATTACAGATGATGAAGTGGACAGAGAGAAAGACAGGCTGGGAAGGAATGAAGCTACTGTTTAAGGATTCCCTCCTACAGAGTATGTATTTAAAGGTTTAACAATGTGTGTGTGCGTGTGTGTGTGTGTACGGGACAGGGAAACAGTGTGAACCGAGCTGGACCCCTGCGTCTCCCAACCATTACAGCTCATTTGTCTGAGTGCTATTCCACTTGGCTGGGTTGAGTTAACAGTTTGCCCTGGCACTCTCCACCCTCCTCTGAGCCGAGCACAGCGTCACATGTGGAGAGAAGGAAATGGGAACATAATGTATGATTTTTGTCGGGGTGCGTGCACGCACGCAAGCAGGCTCGCAGGCACACACACACACACACACACACACACACACACACACACACACACACAGCATGTATACGAAAACTTTTCTTGCTCTGTAATAGCACACAAACACGCATATAGATGTAACAGAGTGCATCTTATGACTTAAGACAAAATGGTTTGTGAGTAAACTCCTAGCACCAGCGGCTGTTTAATCCCCCTGATCCCCTGGAAAGTCTAATGACAGCTAATCAGATGCACATCCACACTCTAATTAACCAATTAGCAGCTAATGGATACGCATACAGTACGCAAAACACCGTGGATTCATTATGAGACACTCATAGTTTTCACTTTACCCAAGACTCTTTTCTGGCCAAATGAGGAAGACAGGAGGCTGTTAACAAAAGACATCAGCTGCATGCCCCCCC